>VZRF01009050.1:28517-46632 GCA_013396875.1 Vireo altiloquus
CCTCTCCTCTCCTCTCCTCTCCTCTCCCATCCCTCCCCAGAAGGTTCCTGACAGGCAGAGAGCAGGTCACACTTGCCATCCTGGCGTATATGTTTATTTTCTGGATTTCTTGAACTAAGCACAAAACTTCCTGCTCACCTTTTGCATTTGAGGTGTAGTCAGGGCAAGATGGTAAGTGCTCAGCTGTGCTTTACAATGCTTCACTGTCTGGAATGAATAATTCTCTGATGTTTATTGAGCCAATTCAAAAGAAAGTAAAAAGACAAAGTAGAAATTCTTATTGTCAGAAGAATGTTTGCAGAAGTCTGTGACTGTAAATCTGTACAAGATAGAATCTATGACTCTTTGGTACTAAAAATGAAAGCAGAGAAGTTAAAGCAGGGCCATGCTGGTTATGCAAGCAATAAACATGTCCCACTGAGATTACAAATGCCTACTACCACCAGCTTGACCTTTTGTGGTGACAAAAAGGGAACTAAAGCTTTAGAATTTGATTTCAAACAACAACTTTTTGTGTTGACTATTACGTCACTTTAACAGACATAATTATATAGTATTTCCAATTCTAAATGTATAAATTATTATATAAATGTAAAAATGAGTGAGAAATTGCATTAATTTTTATAAATAGCATTAATCAGCATTATTATAGAAAAAAATCTCAAAGTATGAATTGATGGGTTGTTGTTGTCATTGGAGCTATAGAAATTCTCAGTGGTAACCTGGTATTTGTTTGTTCTGTACTGACATAGTTACTATTACAACTTCTTACAACCATGCCTCCTTCTCCTACAATTATGCTTAAGAAAACAAAATTTCAGCTAGGAGAAAGCTGGTTTAATTCAAGAACTAGCAATACATTAGCCCTGAAAGAGGAAATGCTGAACCCCATCTTACCTTCCCTTCTTCTTTTACCTATATATGCTTGCACAGTTTATAGCCACTATATAAAAATGGCTACACAGAAGAGAGGACTCTCCTAGCTCTTTATCCAGGAGTGTCAGAGAGACATAAATTCAGGGATAGTTTCCTCTGATGCTGTTTACCATGCTTGTTTCTTGTCTGTCACGTAATCAAAAGAATGGCTGATTTCCAAATGTTCCACAAGTAGCAATCAGAATGATACTATCATTCTTTGTAGGCAAACATACAATCATCTACTCTTCCTATACGTTAATCACACCAATTCTTATGGAGTATCTATGTAAGAGATGTCTTTTTTACTTTTTGGGCCCCATTGTAATTTCTTTAGTTCTGAAGCTCTGCAAATAAAAAATGTCACTTACCAAAAATTACATACAATAAACATACTTCTGTTTTTCCCACTCATCAGTAGTCACAAATCTACTGTCCCACAAGTTCCCATTTCTGGCAATAACAGACCATGCTGGAGAAATCAATGTGTGTAATACATAACTGAAATACACCATAGCTCTCTGATAACTGCACAGTTCTGATGTGTTTGGGTGAATCAAGTGGATGTTCAGACTTTGCCCCCAAGCCGCCTGTATCTAACCAGGTATCTGGTCATTTAAACTGCAGCCAAACACAACCAGAGTTTCTCTTCAGCTACAAAGGCAGCCTCCAATACCATCGAACCTGGCCTGGGCTCAAAAAAGGTGGTTTCTGCAAAAAAGGAGTGAATGGCAAATTCAAAACTCACTCCTGGACTTTTCAGCTAGCAAATTATTCAGATTACATGGGGGAGAATAACACATTGTGCCATTGCAGACCTCTGGTGCTTTCACACTTCACATTTTAAATAGTGTTCTCTTGGAGCTTGATACATGAACAAAAACTCCATAGCAGGAATCAAACGAAAATGGTTTGGGAGCAAATTAAATAGTCCTAGCCTCTAAACACCTTGAAACAAAATTACTGAGGACTACAGCATGAGGCCAAGAGAAAGGCAGGGCTCTTATCCCAGCCCGGGTGTTGCCTGTCAGGGAAGCAGAAATAAAGGGCTGCACTCAGGCTGCCTCATTAATGAGAGCTGGGGCAACAGGAGAGGATAATACCAGCTGCTACTTTTGTTCACATCTGTTGGCAGAGACAGGCAAAATGACATGAATGGGGCCAGCTCAGTCATTAACATCAATCATATGATGTCCCAGCAATGAGAGGTCAGACAGGAGTCCTGTTGCAACACTCATGTCTCACACTACTCCCCTCAAACAGCCTCCTGCGCTCAAACTGCATCAACCTTCCTTGCTGCCCTCCTGGCCTTTACCCAGGAGCGTTGTTCTCATCTTGGAAGTGTTCATCCAGGAGTAACCACCTGCCATGTTCACAAGTGGTTTTGTCAGGGACAGACTTTCCCTGGTTCTTTTTGATCTCCCATAAGAGGTAACATAGAGAGGACTTCCTTTCCCAGTTCTTTTTTGTCTCCTTCAAGACACCATCCTGAGGGGTTCAGTGTGTCTGAGCACAGACATGCACAGAGTGTTCAGTTCTTGGTCCTCTGGTTCCCAGCAAGGTGGTGGTGATGCTGTCCAGAAGGCTGTTTTTCAGGTGGAGTGGGCGGGAATGAGCAACACCCTTGTCAGGAACAGTCTGGGAAGAATTTACTGGCATTACAGCAGCAGTAACATGTTTACCCTCCAAAGTCCTGCCAAATGTTGTTCTTATGAAAGACATTTGTTCTGATGTGTGGCACAAGCACTGCAGCTGAGTAACAGCCCATGGGACAGATTAGTTCTCCATTTTCAGCTCAGTTGTATTCTTGCTCCATATATTATTGTGATATTACTGACCACAGATTCTTGTAACAACTGCCTTTGACTTCCAGCTTCTGCAGTTTTCTCCATATTTTCCAGGATAATTTGCACTGCAAAACCAGAAGCATGTGAGACATGAATTTCAACCCACAGTCTGTTAAATGCTACTAAATTATTTTAGGGTAAGCTTAATGTGATTTCATTGATGTAATCCAGGACGGAAGGAATCTGAGGGATGGAAGAGATGAAAAGACAGTCTTGCATGATGAGAAAGAAAGGAATGAAATTTGATGCATCAAACTGCTGTGAGGAAGGGTAAATCTGTGAAAGTGAAATGTTGTAACTGAACATCAGACTTTCAGTCTCATTTTACATAGTTTAAATGTTAGCTGCAGTTACAAAACATCAGGTATTAAACAAACTTTAACACCTTTTACTAAACATACCAAAACTGGAGGTGGGAGGCTTGTTCCCTTCCAGCCAGTCTAAAGACATAATACCATCAAAATGAGGGAAGGAGGAGCTGGTGTTCCCACCAACTTTGGTCTTGTGTTCCCTCACTCGCTCTTATTTCAGTTAAAGACCTTGGTTTAGCTGTGCAAGGACTGGAAACAAATTTTATATACAAAAGAAGGATTTGTGTTCAGTCAGAGTAATTAAATGATCAAACTCATAAGGCTCTGCTATCATATGGGAATATGGAGCCACAGCCAGGGAAAGTGGGAAATTGTTGGCAGCAGCGTGGTTTTAGACCAGCTTAGACTGTCTGAAAAATATGCCTTTCATGCTCACACCCAGAATGTAATACACATAGGACACAGAAAGAAATCTTAATTTCACAGCAAGGGGTATTTTCATCTGAAAACAAGTCTTACATTGATTTCCAAAGCACGTGAGTAATCTGCTGCTGGGGAATGTCTTCACTGGGTCATTGGCCATTAGTACTGGTCAATTTTTGCTTCTTGTGAGCTGCTATATGGGACAGTTGGTTTGGTTAGAGAGCCTGGGAGGATGAGCCTCCTAGTCCAGAACCTCTCTGGGTGCAGCAGAACAAATGAAACCCATTGGAAGTGAAAACTGGGGCAGGTAACCAGCACTCTGTATTTCCAAGAGATAACAGGAGCAGACAGCAATGTAAGACCCAAGTCCCTGGCAAATAAATTAATGTATTTATTTATTTAAAACTTTGTGCAAATAGCTGTTCCTTATTTGTTTCTGTGACTGTCTTCAAACTGAATGGATCTGGGTGCCTCAGATAATAGATTAATGAGTGCAAATTTATCATCTCCTCTGTGTATTTTAAAAACCAGTACTATGAATAATAAATTCAGCAATTACATATAGAGAATCTTACCGTCCCATTCGCATTCACCATAAAATTGCAACAGCAAAAGCAATTTTAGCCATGTGGCAGGTTGACAATTCTTTTTTCCCAGACATGTGTCTCCAAATTTATCAAAAATAAATTACAATCTGGAACAGGAAAAACTGAATATGAGGAAAGCCCAGATCCAATGGTTTTATTTTTATTAAAACAAATGTATTGGAACAATCAACTCAGTTTGCCTTAAGCATCTCATTATTTAATTTTTTGAACAATCTTTAATTTCATTCTTGTTAGTCACTAATATTGGTTTTCATGTGTTTTGAGCTTGGATATGCTCTGATTCTGTTTTTCTTTTCATTTCTGTTTTGTTTAGACAGAGACAGAAGTCTCTAAAAATTAATTTTCCTGCCTGTAACTTTTGTGGTTTTTTTCTTAATTTGTAACTTACCTTTGAGAGCTCTTTAACATTTTCTGTATGTTTTATTTGTATGAGAATATTTTCCTAGGGCTAGTACTACCTCAGGTAAAATTTTATTGAATTTTGTGCTCCTTTTTTCAATTACTAGCACAAAAAACAAGCAACTGGAGAGGAACAGCTAACACAGTCAGTTGAGATACAATTTTTGTTTAAAACTAGTTTGTTAGAGTAGAAGGTGGTAGTTCATTCCTGTGTTGGATGAAAGGAGACGTCTTCAGGTGGTTGATCCCATTGTTTAGTACTTGACTTTAGGCATCTGAATGATCATTTTCAAAGAATTTTACAAGTCTATAGAAAGCACTAAAATTTCAGAGACACTGAGAATGAGAAGGGATTTTCAGAAGACCTTGTTTCCACCACTGCTAGCTATTTTTAAGTGTTGAATGTGGAAAAGAACCCGGCCTTTAGACATTTCTTTATTGACTTCCAAAACAGAGAGACCTCCCTTCTGCCAGTTCGTCTTAGGCTTACTGCCCACCTCCACTCTATTCTGTACATGTTATTACTGTGTTTGAATTTGAGTGAAGCAACCTCAGAAGGAATAAAGTCTCTAGAGAATGAGGGTATATAGTAGATTAAGGAGATTATTTTAAACCAAATCTCAGCAGTAACTGCATCTGAGTTGTCATCCATGAAATTAAAAAAAAAAATCCTGGCTTCTGCTCCCACCATTGCCAGCTTGTTTCTGCTGGAGGACTCAAAGGTTTGAAATTATAAATGGAGTTAAAGGAAGCACGCTGGAAATGACTCGAGGTTCTGCAATCGTTTATAAATACCTTACCTATCACCTGTGGCATTTGTATGAGATACGAGTTTCTTGGCTCAGAGGTCTAGCAGCAGAAGATTTGTAAAATGAACTCATCTGTGTTTTGATTCAACCCTGGATTAGCTGCCGTTTTAGGAGAGCTACTGGAACTGGAATTTCATGACTCACTGTCATCATTTATTGGCTAAGAAAGATGTAATTTTGATATTTGTGACAACTAATAGTGACTACTTTCCTGCTTTAAGCAACTGGGACTGTTGTTGCTTTGGTCTTATTGATGCCATCTACAAAGGAGGCCCAGGAAAGGCAAACAACCACCATCTGCAGCCCCTGTGTTTCTCAGCACACTCAGCAAGAGGAGCCTGGGGGAATCAGCAGCAGCCCAAGAACTCTGACGAGTTTCTCTGGAGTGTTGCAGTGTGTTGAGGACAGCAGTGAAGGCATTCTGAGGTTTCAGTGCCATGTCAGCTGTACCCAGTCAGCAGAAGCTCTCTTACCAGAGTCAGTCCTCGTGAGGCACCTGGCAATCAGCTATATGTGAAATTATCGTGGAGAGAATCCTTTATTTGTTGAAGAGCGGAGAGCATCCAAAGGCAAGGCTAGCCTGCCAAGGATATTTCCCTGTGAAGCTGCTGCAGCTGCCAATTCAAGGACACCAGGGTGGCAGCAGCAGCTGCAGCAGCACCACATACCCCATCCTTCCTGGGGAATGCTCGACACTGGCGTGGTGACTGGCAACCGGGAGAGCCCAGATGGATGAATTGCAACCTCCTGCTGCTGCTCTGGAGCCTGCTGCTGTCACGGTGCGCTTTTGTGAATGTGCACTACAGCTACTGTACCTTTTCCTTTCCCCCAGCTGTGTTTGCAGCCAGCAAAGCACCAGGCTGTGTTTGAAAATCATGTTCCTGCTGTGACCACTGCCACGCTGATGATGTGGTCCCAGAGTAATCAATCACATCAGTGATTTGCACGTTGCTATTTCCCAAAAAATGCTCAGCATACTGCATGCTGAGTGGAGAAATGACTGTGCTTTCTCCTTAACGGTTTGTGTTGACTTTGGGCTGCTTAGGGGCTGTAAATTCTTGCTGGGGGTGACATTTATTTTCAAAGCTGTCAGGCACTGCCATATGTCACACGCGCCTGTCTCTCTGGACTAGCCAACTGGACTTGCTTCTGCTCTCGCAGTGCTTCCTCCTACCCTGATTGCCTCTAATATCAAATTCAATTAATAGTCCTGAAACTAAGGGTTATCCTTTGTCCTTTTACTCATCTACAGCTTGGCTTAAATAATTGTCATCATGCATGCATTAATAAAGGGAATTATCCACATCACAGAGAACATAAAAAATTATGATGTGGTGCTTTGCCTAAAGTCTTAATATCATCAGTAATATCCAGAACAAGAATCCTGGTTTGTATTATAGTGGGCACACTAATTAAGTTCACTTTTCCTGTTTTACATTTTGGTGGTTTTTTGTTTTCTTTCAATAAATACAACTGATTCATTGGATCCTACTGCTTGTTTTAGCAATGGAAATTATGAAAATATGAAGATTATTTGGCTTGTCCTTTGTGTTCCTGGACATTTTTACTGCTGCATGACAGCAGCCAACCACTGACAACTGCAGTGGTATGGATATTTCATAGAAGCACCAGATACAGAAAATGAACATAAATGCCGTGTTTTGTCGCCATACCTCCTGATCAAGGACATGTAGGCTGTTTATCAGATAGCTGGAAGATGACAGAAATAGAGCTATCAACCACCAGTAAGGATCCTGAATATACCCTATTGTGCTGCTCAAGGGCTATAAAATCTGGAAATTCTCCCCTGTTACCAATTATACACATATATGCAATAAAATCTCCTTCAGTGTCTATAAAAAAATCCAAAGTTAATTTCCTGGAACCAGGAAATAAAAACTTGGATGAGGTCATAATTTGTCTTGGATCTTTGGTGTTTGCCTCTATAGAGCTAAACTGTGTCAGATGCTCTGAGTTTCCCATCTGTGCTTTCCAGTCCCACAGGTCAGCCTTTAGACCCTTCAGGAGTTTTTGCTAGCAAAAACATTATTTTGTGTTAGCAAGACATAGCTACAGCTAAAATATTTTTTTCCTCCTCCCCTCATGGTTTATGAGCTCAAAGGAAGGAACGGGAAACACCCAAAATTCAGAATCGCTTTGGAGGGCATTCTTCTGTCCCTGTGTTGCTGTCACACTCTCTCTGCTGTGGCTTGTTGCTTCTGCAATGCTGCATCACACCCTGATGGGCTGTATCACGTCTGAAGGGACTATCTGCAAAGTGTTTGATCTGACAGCACCCCAGCAAAACAGCCATGAGGCTTTAAGGGCTTGCATTAGGGTTGTTTCAATATGCTGGGTGGGTTTATTTGAGGCTGTTGTCATTGTGATTGTTTCCTCCCCTCTCCAAATGATGCTTGATTTTCATTCATTTCTGTCAATGCAGGTGTTCTATTTCCCTTCCCTACACAGCTCCAACATTTAAACCAATGCCTGTAGGGCCACCTCGCACTCCTAAATGGCAGCATTCTTGTCTCACATTTCCAATTACAAAATATTTCCATTCCATCTTTCTATAACAAGATTGTTCCTGCAAACATTTTTCCAACTTGCCCTACACACCTATGGCATTTAAACAGCAGTAATAGAGTTGTGGTAAATGCTTGTCATTTGAAATATTAGGTACTAACACTCTTTACTACAAATATATTAATTTCTCTATCTTCTGCATAGTAATTCTGAGGTTACGTGACAGATGAAAGTTACCTGTTTTGCATTTCAAAAAGAACCAATTTCTACATGAAATGGCAAATTGTGAGGGTCAATTTCAAAAGATTCCTGATGACTCATTACTAAATTGACTTTCTGGTATATATTTATTTTTCAGAAATCTTCTGGTTTTAATGCCATCCTGATGTTTTCTGGTGTCATAGACTCTCACCATAAATAACTGAAGCTACCCCATCCACAAAAGAATAAATAGCCTGATAGCTAAAATACACATTGAAAAGGCCTTGGAGCTCTTCAGCATCTTGGGATAGTGTTGGAGACGATGAAAATTTGATGAGAAAGTTTCACAGATATGTAGGCTTGGCAGAAAGATCTCTGAATGTAGAAACTGAGAATGGAATAGAGATGGAAGCAAGTTTTGATATAGAAGAATAACAAATGTCTAAAGTAAGGATTGCAACTAAGAAAGCAAAGGTTATGTCAACTTGGAAGAAGGTATTATGACTTTGAGCAAAGGATAAGCTGACCACAAACAAAAGGATGTTTTTACCAAGCAGAAAGATACCACAGGCAAAGAAGACATGTCAATGTGGCAAGTAGAAAAAAGGTCTAGGAATTTTCCATTGCAAGAGAACTGAAAAACAACCTTAAACTGTAACATACTTACTTTTGTGATTGTACAATAATATGGTAATGATAGTAGTTATGAGAGGCTATGGGTAATAGTAAAGGTATTGATTGGTTGCTATTAAGATGATCAGCAAAGAAGAATATATAATGCATTGTAACCAGAACTAGCGGGGCTTCAGCTACTGCCTACAAGCTGTAGCTGGCAGATGTAGGTGTGGCTCTGTCACCCACAACCCGTGACTGCTGTAACACCTTGGATACAATAAACAGCATTGTGAAGAGCTGCCTGGAGTCCCACATCTCTCATCTCAGGCTCTTACGGGATAGATCAGCTGTACCTCAGAAAAAATTGACTGAAACATATTGAAAATTATTACTTTATAGCAGGTGAGTAAGGTATGCAAAATGCTTAGGGATTATAGATAACTGCAAAATCTTATGAGGATCGACTGAGGGAGCTGCAATGTTTAGCCTGGAGAAAAGGAGGCTCAGGGGGACCTTATCACTCTCTGCAACTGCCTGAAAGGAGATTATAGCCAGGTGGGGGTCGGCCTCATCTCCCAGGTAACAAGTGACAGGAGAAGAGGAAATGGCCTCAAGTTCCATCAGGGGAGGTTTAGGCTGGACATTAGGAAAAATTTCTTCACAGAAAGGGTTGTCAAGTGTTGGGACAGGCTGCCTAAGGTGGAGTCAGTATTCCCGGTGGTATTTAAAAAATGTGTAGATGTAGTACTTAGGGACATGGTTAAGTGGTGAACACTGCAGTGTTGGATTAACAGTTTGATTTATTATCTTAGAGATCTTTTCCAACCTAAATGATTCTATGATAGCATTTACTCTCCAAGATGTATGCAGGCCTTATAGCATTCCTGAAAGCCTCTGAGTTTATCTTGCTGATATAGCTGAGGGAAGTGAATCCAACCACAGAGAAAAGGGCCATGTGTGACTCTACCTCCATCAACAAAAGGTTTGTCTCATTGCAATGGTAATAGCAAGGCATCCAGTGATGCCACAAGGGCAATTACTTACAGGCTTCAGTCTGTTATCTCACAGAGCAGGTTTTGGAGCAGAACCAGGCTCACATTTGCTGTCTGATATGAACATAGTGCATGTTTTCCTCTTCTAGCAGTGGAGAATTCAGACTCTGCCCAGCCACCATGCTGCAGCTCTGCCTCTGATGCTGACTCCCTAACCACAACCATCACCCCTCATGCTGCTCCTGCTTCACCACTGCTTGTCAGTGTGACACACACTCCATTAGTACCATGGCTACAGCTTAATTTACTGAAAAAATTGCTCTAAAATTCTGCCTCCTTTTGGATGCATGCAGCGGAGCCTTTCACACCTTCCCTTGTAGCTGGATTACTGTGACAGTACATCTCATATAATAAGATCCTGAATAGCTGTATAAGCTACATCCCCCAGAGAGGTGTGAGAGACTGAAACGGTTAATGGCTTAAACAGTGCTAAAACCCCGTGAAGGACAATGGCTCTTGCCCAAAGATGTTTCACTGTGGTGCTACACAGCCCAGTGGCCTCAGCCTGGTCAGGTCAGGTGAGCACTGGAGAGGGAGTTCGTAGAGAAGGTGCTGGGAAATTTCTGAAGTACAAGCCTGTATTGGGTTTTCATGGGAAAGTTTTGGTAGCAGGGCAGCTACAGGAGAGGCTCCTATGAGAAACTGCCAGAGGGCTTCCCATGTCAAACACAGCCAATGCCAGTCAGCTCCAAGATGGGCCCACCATTGTCCAAGGCCAAGGCCATCAGTGACAGTGGTGGCATCTTTGGGATAACAAGAAGGATAACAAGAATTTTCCCCCTTAAGAAAGGGGAAATAGTTGCTGCAAAACAAAACCAGAGATAGAAGTGAATACTTGCGAGAAACATCTCTGCAGACATGAATATCATTGAAGAGGGAGGGGTGGGAGATGCTCCAGGTGCTGGAGAAGAGATTCCCCTGCAACCTGCAGTGAAGATCATGCTGAGGCAGTTGTGCGCCTGAACAAAGGGGGACATGGAGGACCCCATTCTGGAGCAGGTGGATGTCTGAAGGATGTTGTGACCCTCTTGGAAGTCCACGATGTAGCAGGCTTCCTGTGGGCCCTTGGAGTGAGGAGCTGCAGCAGTGCAGCCAGTTCCTGTGGACTGTAACGCGTGGAAGGGACCCAAACCGAGCAGTTTGTGAAGAACTGCAGCTCCTGGAAAAGACTCGCATTGGAGAAGTTTGTGGAGGACTCTCTCCAGTGGGAGGGAACCCACACTGGAGCAGGGGAGGAGTGTGAGGAGTCCTCCGAGGAGGAAGGAGTAGAAGAGATAATGTGTGAGGAACTGATGAACTGATTGCAGCCCCATTCCCTGTGCTCCTGTGCCACTGAAGGGAAGGATGGATAGAACTCTGAGCAAAGTTGGGAATGGAAAGAAGGGAGGTGGACGATGAAGGGGATTTAAGATTTGGGGTTTTGTCTCATTATCCAACTCTCATTTGACTGGTAATAAATTAAACTAATTTCTCCAAGTCAAGTCTGTTTTGCCTGTGACGGTAACTGGTGAGTGACCCCTCCCTGTTCTCATCTTGACCCATGAGCCTTTCATTATATTTTCCCTCCCCTCTTCATCTGAGGAGGCAAGTGATAGCATGGCTTTGCTGGGAGCCTGGAGTCCAGCCAGGATCAACCCTTCGCAGAGCTGACTGCCAGGGAAGCTGTGGAGGGATATTCCTTCTGGCTACAAGTTATGTCAGCTGTTTAATCAGTTAGTCCTTAATTAGGTTCATCTTTTGAAGCAGTCACATATACTGGGCAAAATAATTTCAGAAATTACTGTACAATAAAAATAACAAGATCTATTTTAACATTCCTTCTTGTAACATTTCAACTATCATTTTGTTACGACATATGGTGATAACGTTATCCTAAATGTATGTTATTATGCTTAGAGTCTATCTGGCTTTGTGGAGAATGGAACAAATAAGCTGCAGCTGCCTTCCCTTATCAAAAGAGCCATTCCTTCATTAGAATAAAAAACCTAAAGTTGCAGTTTTTAATCCATAATCCATTGAATCACTTATCTCTGTATAAATATTGGGCTTTAGCTAGTGAAACACAAAATATATCTTTTTCTTGAAAAAATGTTTCAGTTAAATCTTCCTTGTAATGACATCAGGATTACTATTGTCATCAAATAGTGACTATGAAGGCACCGTTTTTGTCTTTCAGGACTCTTGATGTTGAAATACATGAATTACCTGGTTTGCATGTGTTTCAGACCTGACATGGATACCCTGCAGTGTGATGCTGCTGTTAAGCTATTAACATGAGTCACATAACCTTTCTTTGCATATCTATTGTCTACATACATTGATAAGGACTTCCCTAACTCATACATCTAAGACTCCAAACAGTCTTATGTGTTGTTGGAAAACAAAAATTAATCCTCTCAAATCCTAAAATCTATTTCCACATACATTGTGACAAAAGGCTTTGAAAACAACAACAAATATCAAAGTACTGTTATTTGTATTATTTTAACTTCCATGTTGGCCACACTTTAGTAGTTGATATGTGACAAGGTTAGAAAGTGGAAAAGTTGTATCTTCTTTCCCAGTGATATGATAATGAAGTTTCTGGCACCATTTAAATCCATTAACACTCTTACCGTCCTGCCCCAATGCAATCAGTCTCTACACAGCATGCAGGATGAAGCAGTTTTAGTCAACATGCTGCTGGCTGTTCCGGCATGTTTAGATGTACTATTTAGGCTGGAGGATGTATTATTATAGCAGCAGGCAGTTAGCATCCGCTTGCAACTGTGGAGTCTTTTTATTAAATAAATTCTAAGTAAAACTCTGTATTAACATCTATTTTAAGAAGGGAACTTTTCTATTAAAATAAATGTTAGGAATTTCTCTCTTTGTACCTCTCTCTCTCTTGCTATACACACACACCATGAACTAGGAAATGCAGATGGGTGAGTGCCATAAATTTTAAACAAATATTGTTGGGAGCTAAAGGCAGCCGATTTTGTGCTGCAAGTGTAACAGAGAAGACGAGTCCTTCCTTACAATGGGAAGACCTTTCTATCTTGATGAGTTCATGCTTTTAAAATTGCTGTTTAGTGGCAAGATTCAGTGTCTGCTTTCTGATTTTCAAATAAAAGACATAAACTAAAATCTAAATTTCTCAGTGAAAGACTTAAAAGTGAAGCAGATACGCCTGCTGCAAGCAGCTGTTTTGAAGCATCATCAGAAGAAAGAGTGGTTTCCCACCAGGCTTTTATAATCTGAATCCACAGAGATGAGCATTCCGAGGAGTGAGCTTCAGAGGATTTTCAGATGGACCATGGCGTGTACACACACCCACACGCACACACCAAGCACTGTACATACATAAACAGAAACATTTTGTTTTACTGAAATGGAAGATGAAATTCACATAGGCATGGCACTGAAAAATGTGCAACTACGTATTCTAATGCTAATAACCAGAGGATATCTAGTCTGCATGCAGGGTGAGACAGTAATGAAAGGGAGCAGTCAAGGTTGGATTAAATGGCATGAACAGCGCCATAAGACCAGAAAGGAAGGTTTGTTGGATGATTTCTCCAAACTACAGCAGGAGCCTGGAAAGACTCCTAGAAAAGTACTGATTTACTGAACAGACTGAGAAGTCCATCAGGTGCCTATTGAATGGAGGGTGCATTATTTCTGCTCTTCTGCACTGAAAGTTTGCTGATGAGATTCCACAATATTTTGAGACCCATAAAACCAGATACTTGCAAGTGAGGAATTAACTGAGCTCTGGAATGAATACTAGACGATGAGAAAAAAAGTCTGTATTTTATTTCATGTACAAAGGGGAAGCATATTTTGAACTCTTTCCCACGGAGTGTATGCTTACAAGACTTTCTACCCATAACCAAAGATTCAAGTTTGCCCTGTGCCCGGAAAAAAAAGTCTTATAGTCCCAGAAATTGCAAAGAGAACAATAACTTCACTAGTATCAAAAATTGGATATCTGAGTAAATAAACATCATGTTAAAAAGCATTAGTTTCTAGTTGTAGTAGGTCTTATTAACTTGAAATTCACCAGGGACAAACAAGAACAGTGTCGAATTTGGTTTTCTGCCAATCTTTCTTTTATGGTTTTCTTCATACTGTAAAAAGTTGATGGTGAATGCCACTGTATTGTAACATTATAATAAAGCATAAATAAAATGGGTTCTTACAGAACACACTATTCAATCTATTCAGAATCTGAAAATTTTAATATGATGTAGCTATGTACTTTTTCAAGAAATATTGCATCACAAAATTCTCTCATATTTGCTCATGGCAATACATTCTGAAGTTGTTTATCAAAACCCTGGGTTATTTACATATAAAATATTTGGGATTTTCAAGGGACATTGAACTTGCCTGTCACTGGAGGATTTAAATAACGAATTAATGCTGCCCTCTGCAGTTATTTTGGAGTCAGAACCTCTTTCTACTGCTCTTAAGCAGTGGTAACAATGCTGTGGTTACTACAATGGTCTAAGGATCTATGAAAAGGATTTTTTAAATTAAACTGTTGTAGCTTGGGAAAAAAACCAAACATAGATGAGATCTGGGAGTGGGGTAAAAAATATTATTCTGGTCTAAAACAGAAGCAGGACACATTTTTTTTTTTCAGACTAGGAGAAAGGTGGATGTGCTGAAAGCTCCTGTGTTTCTTCCATCCTGTATGACTAAAATTAATTCAAGATATCATCACTCCCTACAGACTTTTCCCACCTGATTAACTGAAAGAAAAGATAGATCATGTATTGGGTAAATGTGTAAGGACACCCAGCTCTGCTATGTTCACCCTCTTTCTGAGAGGGTCCTGAGACCATCTAAATATTTTGTCTAAAATCATAGAACCATAGAATATCCTGAGTGGGAAGGGACTCACAAGAATCATCAAACATAAAGAGTGACTCGGCCATGGAAGACTGAACACTTCTTGTAGAAAAAAAAGATAAAAGTTACGGGGAAACAGTAAACTCTCAGATCATTTTACAAGGAAGATGCATGCTTCACAAGGTAAGGGAAGGAATATCAAGAGCAGGAGTGTTGATGTTAATGTCACCACAGGAGCAGGTACTGCATCTCATGCCTGTCATTTAGACATGCAACCTTCTAGAAATAAGGGTTTAGAACCATAAATCTGCTGATGGAGATTAAATCTTACACAATATTTGAAGCAGAAATCCTATTTTCAGCTGGACTACTAGGACGTGTTGCAACAAAGAGATTTCTGGATCCCACATTGCCTCATTAGTAACAAGGGAGCAAGACTTAAAACATTACATATCTTGCTAGAATTTTGCAGGCTTCAAAGTCCATGAGTACTAAAAGTGGGATTTATCAGGTTTTATTTGAAGTTTAGGAATATTGCTGCAGTAGTACCAAGCATATCAACAGCTGCTTGGTTGTCATAACAATTATACAAATTCGACGGCTTTCTGTTTTTAACTTCTTTGAAATGAAAACCCATTTATTTACAAATAAAAGGATTTTAAATAAAATTAGTGGGCTGTACATTTTTACATCTAAACATCTGCAACTGGATGAGCTTGTAGTCACAGTTTCCAGATAGCTGGCACTTTCAATGCTGAGGAGAAAACAAGAGAGCCCCAGGGACAGATAACTTTAAGGACCTGCACCATAAATATGTCTCAGAAGCCAGTGGTTAGTTTTACCTGCTGGAAGTTAGATTCATGTCACGATCATTACTAAAGTATTGCCACCCTATTGATGTTGCAGCATACAAAAGTATGACCTAGAAACACGGAATCATCACTGACTTAGTGTTAATTCTTCACGTAGTAGGTTGGTCATTTGAGGATTGTACAGACAGTGACATCAATAATATCTTTTGCATATAACACAACGGTTTCCACACATACATTTACATTTTGCTTATCTTTCGACCATGGGTCATTCCTTCTAGTTGTGATGGATTGAATTCTATTTCGGGTCCTGTTAGTCAGGGATGTTTTCAATTCCAGGGGTTTTTTTTTTTCCCAGTTTGATACTGCTTACCATGAAAAAACAAAATATTGCTTACTAGCTGAGCAACAGTGACCTTTGATTTGTCAGCCAAGCTGTCAGTAAAAATACTGAAGAATACCACCCAGTAACCTGTGACCCTCTCCTTTAACTATCCTAGTGTTCCCTTGGAGTGCACTTACAGCCATCACATTCACCCATATGCATCATATGGGTAATATCCCTTATAGCCATCATATGTATCCATCATACTCCACAGTGCTTGCATCTGACTAGGGAGGAGTAAGACACCATGGAACCTCTGATCGTACTGGCACATACATTTAAACAACAAAACTTTTCATTTGTCGAACTTTCTTGAAATCTGTTATACCAGGAGCTTGTTGTATTTTATACAGTTTTAAGTCTGTCTCTCTAATGACTTATCTTCCATCAATTAAGGGGATAATATCAGCACTGCACACTTTGTTGAAACACCCAAATACAGAGAAATTTCTCAATTCTACAGGTTTGTATCCATAGTTGTAAATGCAAGCAAAAAAAAAAATAGTTGCCTGACAAAAACAATTAGGAGGGAAAAAAAGAAAAATAAAAGATAACAAAAATGAGTGTGTCTGAGGATTCTGGTTACAAGTCTAGGCTTCCCATTTGGGTGAATTGCAAGCTAGATGATAGTCAGAAGGAGCACAACTGATGATAAGTAGAAAAGACAGCTGTGAGCTTTGATGAATACCAGGCTCACAGAGTATCCAGCTCCCATCATTTTCCTGTGTTTCAATCAACACTGCTCCGTAACTGATCCAACCTGAAACTGCAGAGTCACTCCCGTAGTTCACACAGGTGCTCTTTGAAACAGAAGCTTGTAAGCAGACTCATTAAATCAAAGGCACGGTGTCAAATATAAAGCACTTGTCATTCCTTTCAGGTCTTCCCCTGGCTCTGTTCTCACTTCACACCCTCTCTGTTGTTTGTCACCATAAAATAGCTATTTCCCATCAGTGGTGACAGCTTCATCAGCTACTTGTCTTTCTATAGAAATTTACAGAAAATGTACATTTCCTTCTAATAAGCTCCTTCACTTAAAAGAAAATTTACAGCCTGTGTAGGCAGTGTGAGCAGAGTGTCAGGAATGGAGGTGAAATGATTTGTGAATACACATGTAGCCAAGTCAGGATTAGAAGCAGGTGACAATCCAGGTCTGAGGTCCTGAGCACTGCTGTGTTTTCATTCCCTTCACAACAGCACGATCCTGCAGCAGTCTCACATGGCTCGCTTTGTGATGTATTCTTTAGGGGACATTTTGTTTCCTAGTCTGGCAAATTCCAAGCATTAGTTGACTATTAGTACTTAGGTTTTTGCTTTGAGCATATATTATACTGATAATATAATATAATCATGGGTTTCTGATAAAGCCAGTCAGCTTTGATGTCACATCACAAAGCATTGCAAGGTTTGTTGTGCTGGATGCAGTCCTATTCTGTGTTTTCCTTGAACAACAGATGAAACGCTAAGAAAATTGAAAGCTACAGGTGGCATTAAACTGGCAAAAAGGGAACAGCCACCAAATGTTATCAATTATCCTTTTCCCATGTCCTATCTACTATTTGATAACTTGCCTTGACTGAAGCTCCAGATAATCTCCCCTTTTTCCTCACCTCTAAACCTACTTTGCTGCTTTAATTGTGTAGGGAGAATATGGTTTCTGTGATTCAGCCTTACTTCATTTTCTCCAGCAGAGTGAAAGCAAAGATAAAAATAAAGTGGCTTGAGAGAAATATTTATCTGCAGCAATTTAGCATGCACTGGGAAAATATCTTTCAGACAGGGAAAATGGAAACAATTTTGAAGGACATATATCAAAGAGTTTCAGACACACTTGGGTGTACTTTAATAAAAATCTTCTCCTGGTAAAAACATCCATGCACTAGTGGTTTGGAGAAGCTCTTGAGCAGAAAATTTCAATACCTTCAGATACGTGCTGTGGCTTCCCACAAAATTTTTATTTTATTGCTGTAAATATGTACCAATATGTCACACAGGCAGCATGATGAGAAGAAAGAAGCATTCCCTTGGCTGGTTCTTGTTTATAAAAAAACACAAAATACTGCAACGTTTAAGCCCAGTTAAATGTTTAAAATGTAATGTTTAAAAGCTGCATGTGCTTATACATTAGAAAGTAAGTGAAAATTCAACTCTTATCAGTTCATTATCTTAGTTCTGCTGCTTTATGAAGGCTACTCTACTGATGCCTTAGGTTTTAACTTTTATATTTTTCAAATCCTGTACTGTTAATGTAACTCTGAAGTTTCCTGTACCTTGTTAAGTGCTGTTCTCTTATGCTAAGATAGACATAAGAAAACCTCTCCAGCTTGCTCTCCAAGGACACCCAGACCATCCTAGGCCCAAGAACTGTAAACC
>VZRF01009050.1:46852-258410 GCA_013396875.1 Vireo altiloquus
AGGAGGTATTATAAGAAGAGAACATAAGCATACAATGAGCAACAACCAACATGAATCAACATGTGCATGTAAGATTAGTTTGCAATGGGAGCTTCACAAAGCCTGCATCAGTCCTCCCCCAGCTTCATGGCTCAAGGTTCTACAAGCACAACCATTCAACCAAGGTGCCACATTTACCAAACAAAACTCGAGGGTTATTGTAGGCACACTTGAAGAGTTTGATTTCTTGTGAACTAACCCAATTAATTATAGTAAGCACCATAAATACCTATAATTTCAATAACACCACTTTGGTCTTAGTTATGGACTGTGCCATGGCATTACTCTTCAGGAAGTTATGGTATTTGCTGGACCCCACCTAGGAGGCATGGCATGCCCTCCAGCTTGCTGCTGCTGGAAGCACCTCACTTTTATGGTGTGCCTCTCTGTCCACTTGTGCTGTGCTCATATCAGTGCGTGGGTCTTCATCTTCAAACCCTAAACTCCTGCTCTGGAGGAAGAACTAAGAATCCCCGTATTTCTTTACTGACAATGCTGGAGCATTCTTGACTGTACTTGAATTTTCAATAAAAAGAATAAGACTTAGGTTTTTAATAGAAAATGCTGGCACTTCTAGGTGTTGCAGGTTGGTTAAAAACACTTGAGAATTCATCTATTCTTCTTATTATGCAACCAGATTCAAATGTAGATGCTGTCTAGTAATTCCCAATGGGTTTCAGAATTACCTCTGCTGCGCTTCCCCATAAGACATTTATTTTAGAGAAAAAGGAAATTTCGTAGTAGTTATATCAAATGCACCTATTTACTAGACTTGCTTCAGTATATCAGTTTTTCTAGGTCTGGGGATCCTAAACTCGGGGCAGAACATCTGAGGGGACCTCAAGTGCCTTATAGAAGGGAAGAATCACTTCCCCACTTGGGAAGTGAAAGCAGGGCATAGCAGTGAGCTGGCAAGCAATGGGGGCCATGCTTATGCTCACACATCCCAGAATGTAGCTGGCTTTCGTTGCTGCAAGGGCACACTTGGCTCATGCTCAACTTGCTGTCAACCAGGACCTCTTCTGTGAAATTGCTTTCCAGCCAGCTGCCTCCAGCCTCTTCTCTTGCATGGGACTGGCCCATTCCAGGTGCAGGACCTTGCATTAGCTTTCGAGATTTGTTATGAGATTTGTCTCTTTTTGCATCAGCCTTGCTCTCCTGCATATCTACTGCTACCTGCAGTTTGGTAGCTGTGAACATGCTGAGGTTGTGCTACATCCCACTCTCCAGGCCTGTAATAAACTTGTCTAAAGTGCCAATATTAACCCCTGAGGGATGCCATAGGGGCTGGCACTAGTGGGAGTTCATGCTGTAGGCTGCAGCCCTCGGAGCCTGGAAAGCCAGCTGATTTTCCATCCACCTATCAAAAACTGCATTTCAGCAATTTGGTTGTAAGGTTATTGTGTGAAACTGTAAGAAATGTTGATAGGGTTAAAGTGAAAGAACAGCCACTTCTGTCCTCTCATTACCAGAACCTGTCCCTTCCTCACAAGTCATCAGGTTCATCAGATCAAACTTGCCTTTAGTAAAGGAAATTAGGATATTCCCAGTCACTTTCTTTTTCTTCTTGTACTTGTGCATGACGTCCAGGAAGATTTTCTCTATAACCTTCCTGCTGAGTGGAAATGCTCTCTAGCTCCCTGCGTTCTCACAAAAAGATAGAGTCCTTTTGCTGCTCATAAGGAAGTAAAGGAAACTTCAGAAGTTATTCACCTTATTCACCCACTCTACCATCAGAAATGGAGCTCTGAGCAGCTTGGTCTAGGAAAGGAGTCCCTGCCCATGGCAGGGGTATTGGAACTAGATGATCTTTATGGTCCTTTTCTACCCAAACCATTCTGTGGTTCTATGGTACTCCTTGCTCCACCCCCTCTGCACCAAGGTGCAGTGCAGCAGCAATGTATGGTGTGTGCTCATCCCTAGGAAGAAGGGCTTAATGCTCTGGCTCTGTATCTGCAGCCTGGGTCTGTCGTGCATTCCCACTACAGCTTGGCTCTGCCTGGTGTCAGCCTGGCAGGTGTGAATCTGACTGTGGCAGTCTCTTCTCATGTAGAGCCCATGAAAACAGACCAGGCAGCCTTGTGCTGCTCTAGAGCTTTCATCACTTCTCCTAAATATACAGGTGAATGATTAATTTTCTTCCCTTGCTGCTGTCTTGCTGCTTTCATTTTTTTCTTTAGCAGCTTTCCCTGAAGCTGCCACCTCACACATGCAGCAGCCATTCCTGCCAGAGCCACTGGGCCACACTCAGTTGCATCAGAGGTGGTTTCAAGTCCAACTTAAAAGAGTCACCATCACTTCTGACCCTGAAGCATTTTAAGTTTGTCCTTTCTTTAAAAATGGTGATTAATGAAGTAAATTACAGCTTGTCGTAGGCACAGGGTGTAAATTCATCTCTCACCAGGTCATCCTTATCTGTTGGTAATAGTTTAGGGACCTGACACTTAGACTTTTGAAACTGGGCTCATCTCTCTCCTCATGACTTTGTACAAAGCCTCTAATGCCTTGTATCCTCCTTATTGCAGTTCACTGCTGTGGTAGGCATTCAAGAGGATTTGGAGAGGGAAATTGGGACTTTCAGTCATTTTTCAAAGATAATGAAGATGTATTCAGCTCCAGGCAGCTGAAGTTACAGGGGAAGGATTCGAAATTATTCTGAACACATTTTCCTTTTTCTCTCAGAAAAAAAAGTCAAAAGAGATTATTAATTTATTAAATCATTCATTACTCATCCTTGACATAGTCTCAAGTCATCATGACAGGAACTCAACTGTGTTCAGCAAACAGAGAAAGAAGATGAGAGACAAGAAGAGAGGAGAAGAACTTGCTAGGACTTCGCCATGGTAATTTCACAACTGCTGCTTTACAATTCATCTATTGTCCCCAAAATAACTTCAATTTATTCTGCAGTTTGCACAGCAAGCAGGGGAAAAATGTATTAATCACAATGGAATGAATTGCTGGCTCCTAGATTAAAAGAAACAGAAACTAGAGACTCTGAAAGACACTTGGGAAGAAACTGAGCTTCAGGAATCCTGGAGATGGTATTAAAGTAATATATTACATTTAATCAAGTAAGATCCAAGTGTTCCAATCAAACTCAAGTCTTTTTTGTGTAAAGTACTGAGAAAATTCAGACAAAGAGACTGAGCATAGTCTCAGTGGAACATATCCAGGCAGCTCTCATTGGGGTTTTAATGCACAGTGTTGTGAACTAAGTAATGTACATGCAACTCAGGAACTTCTGCAGTAAACAAGAGACCATAAATGAAGCAGGCAGTGTCACTGGAAACAATCCATCCATGTTCTTGTGCTCTCTCTGATGGGATTTGTAGTCACACTAAACCTCAAGCCGTGCCAGTGATCTCCAAAACAGGATGCTGCTGCTTATTAGAGATTTACAGATACCATCTTTTGGTATCTGGCACCAGATTCTGAATATTTATCTCTTCAGTCTCAGCTGCAACTACAGTATAATACACTTATTTTTTTCAAAAAGAGGACCTAATTCATTTACTGTGTTATGGTTCGACTTTAAGAAGTCTAAGAGAATGCCAAATACAAGATTTCTGATGAAATGGAGAATTAGCAACACAAACATGAAAATAGAAGAGCTTTTCTCTGTACTTTTGTTTATGTTTATGCATCAGCAGGCACAGATAATATTTGCTCAAATTTTTAAGTTTACTCATTGCTCTGGGCTGCAATTAAACCTGTTTTAACCATCATAACTTAATAATGCCTTAGCCCAAGACTGAACTGACAACACAGATTTCTACTCTCCAGCCTGAGATAGAACAGACATTAATATCTCCCCAGAGTGGAGGAGTAGATCCATAGTATTGCATGTCTTTTTATATGGCCTTAAATAAGGCGTTTAAATACAAATGCTTTTTTTTTTTTTTTCACTTTAGTTTTATTTAGAAATTAATTTTTTTTTAAAGCAAATTCTGGATAGGTGCTAAAAAAATTCAGGTGCAAACTGTATGTTAACACTGAAGTATTGCTAATGAATATTTACCCAAAAAACCCAGTCTGTATGGAGATGAAACATCTGTTATACATATCCATAAGATACTGTGGGACTACTGCCATCTTCTGGAACATGAAACAAAGGCACATGAACATGAAATACTTCTAAGAACCAACGAGGTTTAGGGCTTGAGACACAGCTTAAGCAGAAATTCTTCAGGGATTATTAATTTGCCTATTTTCTCTTTTATAAATCATATTCCAGTTCTGCACCACTTACATATTTGACTTCTAAAAAGCAGGTCAATGTCATTTTATAAGCACAGCATTTAAAGAGTATACTATACTCCTTCAATTTAAGTTGTGAGAAGGACAGATATAAGCATTTGTTATATTCTACTTCTGAGAAATTTCACTGAGTGATCACGTGGGAATAGCATAATTTTTTCATTTATATCATACTGATTGACATGGCTTGTCATGGTTCACATTTAGGGGTTACTGAAGAGCTGATGTATTTTATACTAACCAATAATTCAGTAGGTCTATGTTTATGCGGTGCATTTTGTGGTAACTTTCTTGCACATTTCAGCTTTTTCTGCTCTGGGAAGGACTCCAAGCACTGAGAGAGTTGGATTCATCACGTAGCATCAGACTTCCCAGAGAGAGGTTAGACTTTAGGATCACTGAAAATAAAAAATTAATGATAAATAAATTAAAGTGGAAATAAAGAAATAAATAAATTGGACTCTTCATTCTCCCTGAGTGTTATAACACTCCTGTTCCAAAATAACTTCCACTCAACCTTAAAATCTTGAATAGCCACCTACTAGATTGAACTGTTGAATGCATACAGCTGATTTGAAGGAATATAACACTTCTCTCTAACCTCTGAATTATCAGCCTGTGACATAACTAATGGGACATTTTCATTGGTTTTACCAGTTTCTCCCAATCTCTATCTTATTTTGTGTTGGATGTCTTCCAGCCCAGAATTACAGTTGACTCCTGGCTGGTTTTCCCCAGAAAAATGCAAGCAAACAAGCACAAGGAGTTACCTGTTCAAGAACTCTACCCACTGGGGATGTGTGGCCAGAGCAAAACTGCAGCTGCCTGCCCACAGCCCAGTAAGACCAAGGAGATCTCAGGTGGCCTTTGGGACCAAGCTGCCAAACGCCATCGTGTGCTCTGCAACTCTTGGCACCCTGCCTTGGGTTTATCTTGGCTGTCAATACCCAGCCATCAATCCTGCGCCTCCCAAGGCTGACTTGCTCCAAAAAGAAATTGCTTTACCTCTGCCTACTCATTGCCTCTCACTCATAAAAGACAATTTTATGCTCTTGGCACAGCTAAGAGCAGCAGCCTGTTGGCTCAGCAGAAATAAACCCATGCCGTGAGAAAGTCCTTCAGGCTCAGGTGAGGTGGCAGAGGAAAGATGCTACAGAGTCTTCAGGTAATCTGCACGTGAGTTTGTGATAAATGGCAGGTGAAATACACCACTCTTAAATAACAATTTTTTAAAAAGTCTTGGACAAGACCTGTGCAACAAGACCTGTGCAACATTTAATTAAATAAAGTGTTAAGTGTTACTTAACTGTTACTAAGATTCCATTTGCAAACAGTCTTGATAGGAATCTTCATTTTATCATGCTGACCAAAATGAGATACAACCATTAAACATGGAGTTTATTAGTCGCCTAATACGGTTTTTATAATGTGAAACTCATTTATTTAATATTCCAGGGTTACACTATTCTGGGTGAGAAGAATTTAAATGTTTCTTTACTATGAAAATCCAGAAGAAAATGAGGTTTGTGTTCCATCGTTTGGCACCTGATCGAGTCAAAATTTGTGTAATACTACACTACTGAATTTATCTTACTTACTCCATTTTTAACTGTGTCGAGTTGGAGTGTTTTAACATGAGAACCTTGGCAAAAGAGGAAAAAAATGTTTTCATCAGTTTTCATCCTAAGTACTGATTTTGCTGATAGTGAACAGTATTTTGCAGAGCATAGGTTGCACAAAGCAATGGAGACAATCTGTCATCTGTCAGTAAGTGTTATCCAAGTTATGTTGTGTCCCTAGGAAACACAAAATACTACTTAAATAAGCACGACAGTGTAAATTAGTTATTGACTTCTTGCCCTTGGATCTTATGCAATAATGTTCTCTACGTTCTAGTGTTGATATTTTGAACAGCTACTATGATGTTGGCATCAATGCTATTTGCAGGGAGGTAGGGAATTTATTGCTTCAGGCTTCTCTTGACTTTGCAAATCAAAGTTATTTCTCACTGTGCTTCTGTTTTCAACTGGAAGCTGTGCAGTCAATCAGATCATGTAGACATGACCTTTGGGCTGTTCGTTGGCATGTAGTGCTCAGCACAAGTGTTCTCAAAAATATGCCAGGTCATAGAGAGGTTTCTATGTTCCAAAAAATGCTGAGATGCACATTTAGTGCACTAGTAGAGAAACGTGTGTGGTCTCCCTTTGATTCACTTTTGTATAACCAGAAAAAATACTAGAACTGGCAAGCCAACTAATTAAAATTTACTGAATAACTAGGAGTAGCCCAGAAGCCGTAAATCCTCGGGGTGCCACCCTTTGGTTGTGTGCTTGTTGGAACCCTGGAGGCTGAGAATTTTAAATTCTCTGTGCTGGGAGGCACTGTTCCACAAGAAAACCCTACATTTGATCTGAGGCCTTGAGATAGGCCTCCCAAATTGAGTGATGATTTTAAAATCATGCGTGTGTAGTCTGAATAGAAGGTGTGGTGTCACAGGGTGAAAAATTTGGGATTTAAGGTTATAGAATATAGCCATATATATGCACCAAGATGGAGATTTTAGGGCGGTGGCTGAATACTTCTTTTTCACTTTCTTCTTCCTTCTTCTTCATAGGTTTAAATGGTGTCTTATAATTGGACAAGAAAATTTGCACTGCTGAACTTAGAGGTTAGAATATTGGGTTAGAAATAAAAATAAATNGTGCTGCCCTACAAAAGCCGCTTTACTTGATGGGGATGATCCATGTGATGGAGCCTGGACTGCTCTTCCAGGGATGTTTCCCAACAGAGACCTTCATTGTCGCTCTTGTGCATCCAAGCTGGGTCATGCTCAGGGAGCACTTCAAGGTCTTCACCCACCAAATATTGAAGGCAGTGTTTTGTAAACAACTCCTACATTTGGTTTGCTTGCTTCAAAAAAAAAAAAACCCAGCCAAAACTAAAAGCAGAAACAAACAGAACAAAAGCTAAACCCAAGCAAAGTGGTATGGGGGTGGGGAATGGATACAATGGAGGTTTTTCAGCCTTGCACATCTGCTAAGATTCAACCCAAGGTAATTATTTTGTAAATGTGGAATATTTTAAATAAATATTGTCTAAAGAGGTTTGCTTTTTAAATTTTGACAATTTCAAAATAAATCTTAATTTAACTTCAATGTAGTATATTTTTTTTTAAATGAAGGAAATTTTGACAATATCTAATTTGATATTCTGGGGAAAAAAAACCCTGAATGAGATATCATAATCATAAGCCACTCTAAAAATGATCAAAATATAAATGCAGTGCCTTTTAGATAAGGTGGTAAAAGCTCCAGTACACATCCACAAAGGAGCATGGAGAAACAATGGCAGCAGGAGAAGCCTGAATAATAACTTGCCCAGACTGCTCCCAGGCCCATGGCAGAGCCCTCACCCTCCCTCACAAGCCCAGAGGAGCACGGGACACGAGGCACACAGGACTCCACACCAAGGACAGGAGGGCTTGCCGAGCTGTCCCAGGGCAGCCCCAGGGTCCAGGTGTGACACCCAGGGCTGTCAGGAAAAACTGGAGCACCTCCTGGGCTGGGGGGGCTGCTCTCTAGGGGTGGGGGACAGCAGATGGGATGCAGGGCAAGAGCGTTTTGTAGGAGCTTATACATAAGGGAAGTTCAAGGAAGAAACCCAGGTGAGGAGAAAGGGAGGATTTAGGTGATTTGTGGAGAAACAAGTGTGGGGAGCAGAGGAGTAAGGGGCCAGTTGTGTGCAGTCAATACACTTGCCCAGCCATACCCTGTGCCTGATCACCACAGTCTACCCTTAATCTCCTTCACTGACCTCTTGAAAACATTACATGTGATTTGTTTAGAGCACAGATTGATTATCAGATTGGTTTAACAAATTAAATTCAGATTCATGGCTTCTGGAGACGTTGAAGCCATGCTGCTCTTTCTACACCAGAGTTCGTCAGGGAGCACCAGGGATCTCTCATTCCAAGAACACATTCTTTGTTATTAGCAGGTCCTGCTTACACTGCTTTTGGATCCTGTTCATTTCAGTGGTGTTATGGTGACTCAAGCAGGGTTTACTGAGTACCTCCCTTTCTTTACCTGTGCAACTGCATTCACTTCTGTGACTTGCTCGATGACTTCCAGCATTCCTTCAGTTTTTACTGGAAGAAATGGAAGAAATCCATTGTGCTTAATATGCCAACAAGGACTGAAAAAAAAAATTATATATAGTTTCTGTAGTTGCAGAAATTTTACCTTTACTAAATGGATAAATATTACTTACGCTTTCTGGAAAGTTTAAGGGTAATTTCTTATCACTAGAGCTGGGAAATGCAACTGGAGTCTTGTATCAGAAAGGTTTTTGGCTCTCAGGGGAACTCACCCTGAGCATGAACTCATGATGTCCCTCACAACATCTGCTGGGTTAAAAGAGCTCTATGGAATATGCAGGTGTTAGGTCCTGGGTGATTCCAATGATTCCCACTGTATCCCCAGATCAGTCTGACTAGCAAATCCTAGGCTAGAGGTTGGGGATAAACTGAGATTTGTCCAAGGTGGAAAATTTCCAGTTTTGGAATTTCCAAATTTCCAATATTGTCATAACTGAATTAAATGATAATTATGAGCATTTTAGAGTGATCATCAAGAGAAATCTGACCACCTCTTATTGACAGTATATTTATTTATATATGGCATAAAACAATAAATGACACCTATTGCTGTCTTCAAAATCAAGCTGAGCCACACTGAATTGAATGCAATTGCAAATACTGCTAAAAGAGTAAGTCATGTTTCTAATAAATTATGAGGCACTTCATGGTCTGATTCAGAAATGTATTTAAATCTAATTCTAACTAAAAGTGGCTGCCTTGTTCTATTGCACACTCACAGATGGCAGTAAAAAGAAGTAAATGGGGCTTAAAAATTATCCTGAAATGAAGTCACTCAGCTGTATTTATGCTCTTGAATATGTAGCCATTTTTGCAAATAATAGAAAATTGCTCTGAAGATACAGAAGTTGTGTTACGTCAATCTACTAATTTTAAAATACCTTATTTAGAAGAATTATGCAATATCTGATGCAAAAAATCCTCCTGTGGAAAAATGCAGAATTTCTCCATCTAAAATATATATATTCATATTAACCTTTATATCTGCGTGCATCACATCTTTCTTTTCATTAACAAAGTTTGACAATTTATGACAGGACAGAAAAGGAATTCATTATATTTAGCAAGAGAAAACTCATTTCTCATTTTTCTAGTGTCAAGCAGCTGGTACAAAATTAGCTAAACCACTTTATCACAATTCTTCACCATTGTGATTCTTTAGGTCACCCTCAAGGGTCTTCAATTTTATTATGTTCAGAGCTTGGCACCTGATAATTTTCAGAATCAGGAAATAGAAGGAAGCAATACATTTTTATATATTTTTGTTCTGAGAAGGATTTTTCTCTATTTAAGAAGACAAAATATCAGTCATGTTGAAAATATTCAAAACCAGAAGCTTGACTAATAACCACAACAACGTCAATGCCAACTTCGTTTATCAAACTTTGGAACAAAAATGTTGTGCATGACAAAGGAACCTCCCCTAACACTGAGAGAAATTGTCCACATACAGGGAAATTTCAATTCCTAGTTCAATAGTCACAAGAGTTTAAGAAAAATCATGATAAGACACCCAGGATTATTGTTCCTTAAAAGGTTCTTGCTGCTGCCAGCTTCCCTGGACTATGCTGGCTAAAATGAAAAAAAGATTAAGTCATTGTCTCTCTATATAAAATGGTTATATGCTTTGTACACCAGTATTATTGCCATCATCTATCACTGCTGTTACCTTCTCAGAAAAATCAGATATTCAGCAGAATATTTATATTAGGATGGTGAGAAGATGCCACCTACAAGCATCATACAGCATAACACGTCTAAGACTGTGTAAAGCAGGACTGATCTCTCTCAAAGTCAAAGCAGATTAAGAATTTTCATACTGTAATGGATTTACCAGTATAATCTATTCTTAAAATGTTTATTCCGTGTTTAGGTTTTGTTCCCATATGAATGGGTGGGTTTCAGTCCTGGATCAGGGATGTGATTTCTTAACATGGTTTGAAGAGATTATTTTAGCCCTTCTGGATATTCCCTGTGACTTTGAGAATCGCTCATGTTGATGTTTGCCTGTAACACACACACAGAATTTCAACGCCTCTGGTTACTTGTTTGGTACAAAAACAACACAAAAAGCTGCATGTTATCACCAGGGTTTTTTTCAAAGTTAAAATTTGACAGAAATCCAATCTTTCAGGGGCTAATACTATGAACTATGGAGATATTCTGCCATTGCAGTTACAATACTAAATTTTCGTCAGTCTGACATGTAATAAACCATGTCTTCAGAAGAATTATTTAAAATTAAATATTTATTAAAGAGCTGTCAGTGTATTTCAGAGACGCTGCTGTGCTGACGAGTTGTGTAGTTCAATGGGAAGCTTTAAGAGTAAATATGTCAGGATCTTAATGGCCATTCTGCTGGAAACGTGTAAGTGGTCATTAATGTCAGCAACACACAGGCTGGGCAGTGGCATGGCTATAGATGAGAAGTGTAGCCATAATCACTACTTCTATGCAACATTTAATTTCAAGAGGCTTGATTTGAAAATTAAGCAACTAAAAGGCTGCTGTTGTTTTGGGTGTCGTCTCAGCAAAACCCTAAGCTTTATAGCAAATCATACCTGCCTCCCTCCTCACCATTCTTCAAAAAATCCTGTAGCTGGTGTAGCTGGCTGACTCAGCTGTGAAAGGACACAGCTCATGTAAATACCTATCAGATCACTAGATGTCCTCCTCCCACAAAATTTCTTGTCATTCCCAGCTAGGAAACATATTCTCTTAAAAAAAACCTACAACCATGTGCCGCACTAAAAGATTGCCAGCACGGTTTTGTGTATTCACAAAGAGCCCCGGGGTAGGTCAGAGCCTTCAAGCCCAAGGCAGGGGCACTGCACAGGCTGAGAATGGGTGATGGTGCTCACCACTCCTTCCAGGCACACTCATGCCTTACCACACCTGTCTTGTCATCACTTTTTTTAATGTGTTAGAACAGTGATGGGTCACATTCTAATGACAAAGTCCTAAGACTGGAATCACCTGTATGCTAGCTATGTGAGTGATGAGAATTCTTTGACTGGAAAGTGAGGAGCAGATCATAAACTTCAATGTGGAATGTGAGGTTTCTACACTGAGGCACCAAAAGCTTAATGAAAGTATCAAGTTGCATCATTATATTAATCAAAGTTTACATGGTCAAAATGATGTGTAGAAGAGCCTGGTGTCTTTTCTAACCTGAGAAATTATGCAAGGTATTAAGCAGAGTGAAGGGTGTACTTTGACCATAACTGAGTATATTTTTCGCTTTATTGACTTGCTAGAGGAAAAGCTGTTTTACTTACAGGTCAAAGTTTGCCCTTAATTTTTCCTTCTGTGACTATCTACTTCAATGGATGATTGTATCTATGGCAAATGTTGACTCCCTGCTTTGCCTAAAAGATTTCTTTTAGTGAAATGATGTTAAGGTAAAGAAGAATCTGCATTTATGATTATGTTGTGGGTTTTTTCCCCGGAAAGCATGCTTTCCTTATTTACACAAATGAGACATTAATGGATGTTAAGATATGAGAAAAAAAATTTGAATGAAATTTTACTGCAATCTTGCAAAGGCATTTGACTCTATGAAGGATCAAAAAATTTTTGCAAGGATATGGATTTTTCAGTGCAGTTTTTTGTTCAAATTTCAGGCTTAGAGAAAAGCAAAATGTCAGATTTCTTTCACCCGTTGCTGTCACCATTCCATTCTAAACATTAGCTAACAACTAACACTTTGACTTGAGGCCTCTGGGAAGATCCTGTTTTGCAGTTTCTGCTACCACAAGCCACAACATCAGTAAATGCCAAAGACTGTCTGTAGGTCAAGGTCAGACAAGATAAATGTCTGGGAAGAAGGTAACTCTCATGGAGCAGTCAGAGAAATTAAGCTAAAGAAAGGAACTGAAAACACCCTATGAACTGTAACAATCACGTTTAATGAAACAGTCCCACTTCTAATCAAGTAAACTTTTTATTAATGCTTAATATTTGGTAAAAATGCAATCCTGTCTTCTCTCCTTTTACTTGCAGGTATCTTTCACAGCAGGACCACTTTGATCAAATAGCTCCTTTTGCACCTGAACTCACACAAGCAGGAGTCATGTCACAAACACACTGCATAAGGTCTGCCTCATTTTCACTTCAAAATACACCCAGGATCCAGGATGTAATTGCCACTTTACTTCATATTCACCCACATAAAAGCACCATTTGAGATGGCAGGGGAGGAACTCGATAACACCAAGTTCATGTTTGCCTTGTTAGTGTATTTTTGTGGATATTGGTGTCCTGCTCATAACCCTGTCCTTGTGAGAACCAACATTGTTAAAGACAAAAATAAATATTTCCCTGTAGTATCTTTCCAAAACAGGCTAAAGGAGTTAACCTGTGAGAGATAAACTACCCTTGACTGGGCTATCTTCACAAATAGAGTTTGAATGTTGTCATTTTATGCCTTTTGCACTAAACAACGTTAAATGGAAACATCATCCTTATTGCTTGCTACTTCTGCCCTTTTTTTTTCCCCAGCTATTAGCTTCCCTTCCAGTTACAGTAAGCCATGTGCAAATCACAATTCAGCAATCTAGTTTCTTAAGTAGCTATTCTGGGGACATTAATGCTTCAGATATAAGCAATAAGCTCATGAAGCACCTCACAGGTTCATGTTTTTTCTTATCCTAGGCACTAGAGGGCAAAAGGCATAGAAGTAACTAGCACGTGTGTTCATTTTTATGACTTTGTGTTTACTTGTATTACGAGCTCTAGGAACAGTACAGAGCTGAATTAGTACCCACAGTATCTTTTCCTAGATGGACTTAGATGGATTTCTGGTGTTTTGTATGGGACATCAGTTTGTTCTCTTCTCTACAACTGAAGAAGAGGAAAATTATATATTTTGGCCACAGAGAAATACATTTATAGATGATTCTGAGGTCAACATTGTGGGTGACAGTGAAGTTGTATTAAATCAAGAGTAATCTTCTTTTAGGACAGGAACAAATATTTCAGACTCTTCTTTGACAGCTGCCTGGTGAAGGGGCAGTGGCACCAACCTCCCCACGCAGCTTCCCTGCTGCCTTGAGAAACCTGAAAAGCAGCTGTGACAGCAGCAGTTGATTTTGAGCAGTTGATAAGAAAACAGTTTTTGAGTTCAGCTGATCCAGTCATAATACATAACGACTCTGCAGCTCACAAAATACAGCGCAGGAGAACGAGGCTTTGAAGACTCACAGCAGTTTAGAAGGGTGTTATTTTACTCTCTCATAGGCGTGTAAACTTCAGGTGACAGCTTTCCTTCCAAGCTGACCCAGGTGTGCTCAGAAAAAAAAAAAAAGTTGCAGAGGATGAAAGTATGAGGAGAAAAGGCTGTGGTGAGAATATGGAAGTACTTTACCAAAAAGCTCTAATTCTCCTGCCTTTTACAGTGGTGTCACACCAGTTCCCCCTGAGCATTCCAGTGCATTTACACTTGGCCTAGATAAGAGCTCCAGCTGAGCCCATACCCTTGTCCCATAATTTGTACATATTAACTTTCCAAATTTCCAACACTTGGGCTAAGAAACTGGTCAAATTACTGGACCCTCCACAGGAAGTGTTTAATCAAACTTAAGTACAAAACTGGCAGTGGTCATAATTACATGGTAGAAAACAAAAAGATAAAGTTAAACTTACTTCTCCTCTCCCTCATTTCTTGTCTGTTTAATCACTGACCTCAAGGTAAGCTTGGGTGAAGACTGTAGCAAGAGGTTGTTTGTTCACTTCTAGATAACACTGTGACGAAAATTCTTAGGTTTTGCTTTCTGGTTGGAGCAGGTCAGATAAAAACTGGTATGGACTGACACTCCTGCTGCACTGCAGGTGAAGTAAAAGCCTTTTTTTTTGGAGCTTGCAGCATCAGCAGTTTCAGGATGAGATGTTTCCTGTTCTGTTAAATGGAAGCTTGTGGTGTAAAAATAGGCAGTGCTATTTATTGGAAGCTTAAGCCTACTGAAGTTTTACAGATTTAGAAAATTTACTAATCATTATCAATTAAAAAGGCTGCTTCATTCTGCATAAATTAATCATAATGATGCACTTAACTGCAAGGCCTGCTGAAAATATTTATTTTGAAAAAGTGGTACCAAATTTAATCCAGAAATGATGCTTATAGTAACAGTCAAGGCATTTAAACTGCTACAATTACAAGTTTTTTTCTAAATATCTTATCAACTCAGCAAGACTGTGCTACCAGTGTCTTTGCATCTGGTAACTATCAAGCAGGTTCTGAAAGATAAGAACAGAAAAGCAGTACTTACTTTAAGAGTCTGGAGGACTGGAAGTATACAGTGTTCCCATTAGACTTTCTTACATTCAAGATTATGGCTGAGAAAAAAAGAATTGAGTCCACATTACTGCGAGAGAGTAACAAAGTTCTTACCCAGTGTCCTGTTCCTGCAAATGCTTGGATATTGGAAGGATATCCATTATTGAATTCCTTCATGGTGGCAAGTGCCAGTGGCAAGGCTTCTGTTAAGTTATGTGTTATCAGATTTATCAATATTTTGGTTCTAACGTCCAGAATACTTTCAGGAGGAGAAGCTGCATGCTGTAGCTCTATACCAGCAGCAGTGGTTTCACACAGAGCCATAGAGAGGTGTGTGCAACTCCCTCTTTAAACCTGCAATCTCTGGCTTCTTGGGTTCCCATAAATCATTACTGCAAGAGCTTCTTAAAGAGTGTTGGGGGCAGGAGGGTCTGTGTGCCCATCACAGCACACTGTGCTGGAGCAGAGACAGTGCACAAAGACCTACAAGCTGATCCAGGGAAGTCAGGACTCACTAACTTCTGCTGGGTTTATGACAGGCATCATGGTACCTGGCTGCTCCGGATGGACACCCATGGTAAGAATTTGTACATCTCAGTGCCTGGTTGGAGTGCAGCTGTGTCAGGTTGGGACCTGCCTCCCTCTTCCCCACACACTGCCCCAGCCAGGGATGGTGTGATGGCAGCATTGGGCTGGCACAGGGGAGCAGAGATGCACCCACGGCCTTTGCAACCTAATCGTGGAATTTGCTACATTTTTCTCTAAAAAAACAACAAGCAGCTGCCAAATGGTCGAGGGCAAGTTCCCAGGAAACACAACATGAACAGATGGAACTGTTTTGTTCAGAGCGAAATAATGCAAACAAACGAAAATGTCTGAGATACCATGAATAAAGCATGGATTTCTTATTATGATAAACTTGATATTTTTATTTCATGAAAAGTATCTTTTCTATTGATTGTGATAATGAAGCACTTGGAACATGTTAATCACCAGCTCAATGTTAAACTAACCAGTGTTAAAACACGATCTTTACTCATAAAGGTTTATTAAGTCATAAGTATGTTGTTCTCACTATTCAAATAACCAGTAATCAGTCATCAGCTGGATAGAATTTCAAGTGGAAGCATCTCAAATCCTTAAGATCTTCAGCTTTTTTTGATATCTCCAAGGTGTTCCAAGGAGCAGACAATACTGATGACCTTCGACATATGGCAGTGACTAGAAAATATTTTCTTTAAAAAATTCAGGTTTCAATGTTGTTTTCTTGTAAGCAGTACAATAAAAAAAAATTATTGAATACTTTCAGTTTATATGTTTACACTGTGCTTAATATAAATATGTTGTTAAGTGATGTAAAAATTCTTTTCTTTCTCTCAAACTGGCTTTTCTCCAGGTTCTCTTTAATGAGCATAAAGGTTCTATCAAATCAAGCCAAGCCAAATTTAAAACTCTCAATTTAAAACCCAAATTACACCTCAATCTTAGCAAAATACACGTGCAAGGAAAACCTGCTTAGTGACTGTGAGTCTGGAGCTAGGAACCTTCTGCCTTCATCAGAATGAGGATTTCTTTGTATCAGTCCCACATGTGCCACCATTTGCTCATGGTTTTCATAGAATCAAGAGGCAGATCCTACTATCCTTGCATTCAGAGCATTTCTCTGCTTTTCAGTTTAAAGTTTTGCTTGGAGACATATGTGAAGAAATATCACGTTTGAGGTCAAATGTTTTTATATTCTCTGAAGCTCATGGGTAGCTGGTTTAAGCACTAAAAATTGCTATTCTTTGCAGTGAGGCTCAGAGAAAGCATGTTTTTCTCCCATGTTTTTGAACTGTTTTCCTTGAAATCCATAGACTACATTGCATTTAATTTTTTGTCATCAACACAATAAATCAAGTGCTAACCTTAGCAATTGTGCCAAAGTAGTAGCAAAGATAAATATTTTGTAACTCTTACCTGAACAGTACAGCATTAAAGCATTTGCATGGGATTTGAAATTCCACACAGAAATGATGTTGTGTTCTGCCCTCTTGCACTGTATGTTGTATTTTATCAAGAAGAACAGAATAAATCAGTACAGGGGAAGATAAGGCCAGAGTAATTCTTTCTAGAGTTTGAACAACTTCTGCCTCTCCGAGACAGAAATGTGGGATTACTGATTCTGTGGCGTTTCATATCTGCAATGAGATTAATGACTACTGACAGTTGTACCCAACTGGAAGTTTGTTCAACGCTGCTGGATTCTTTCACTTGAAATACTCCAGCCAGGGGGTCGTGTCCTCTGATGGAGCATAAATTAGAGCATCTCTGCATGGCTGGAGGCTTTTTCCCAATGATCCCACCACAGAATTGCTCTCCATTTCCAAACTTCAGTCTGAGCTGAAGGGTACCAGACTTGTTGATATATTGGGTCTGGCTGAGCTGGAGTTCACCTCCCCACAGCAGCCCTGACAGTGCTCTGCTGTGCACTGGTGGCTGGAAAGCTGTGGATAACACACCAGGGCTTTGGGTCCTGCTGAGCAGGGCTGGCACAGCAGCAGTGCCCTCCAACATTCCCCACACACCAGTGGGCTGGGCATGGGCAACACCTCGGGAGGGGACAGAGCCAGGACAGGTGACCCAAACTGACTGAAAGGATATTCCATACCATATTAATATGGTTTGCAAATAAAACAAAGAGGGGTGGGGTGTGGAGAAAGACAGAGCATTTGTTATTACAACATTTGTTTTCTGGAGCAATCGCCATGAGTGCTAAAGCCCTACTCCCTGGGAAGTAGGTGGGCATAACCTGCTGAAGTAGAGAATAAATCTTTTGTTTTCCTTTACTTCTGTGTGACCTTTACGTTATTAAATTGCCTTTATCTTACCCCACAAGCTTCCTTCCATCTTACTTTCTCCCCTCATCCCTTGTCCTGATGAGGAGGGGAGTGATAGAGCAGTGTGGTGGGTACCTGGCATCCAGCCAAAGTCACACATCACAGTCAAAAATCGTATTCCTCAAACTGTCACTGGTAATGACCTGAAAAATCTACCCAGTTACTCTGTGGAAATCATTCTTCAGTGCACTCTGGAGTCTTAATCTTTTCTTACTCTCACAATTCAATTCCAGAGACTTCAGCTTTGAATCAAACTGGCTTGGGCACATTGTGGATGCACAGTATCACTAATAGTTATCTTTTAACATTATAAGCATAAAAGATGTAATTCTGAATATTTTTTTAAAATCCAAATATTAAAAACACATCATTAGTTTTATTCAATAGAATTAAACTCACTGACACTGTGAATTGATCAAAAATACATTGATTTATAGGTTTTATGACTCTCTTGAAATTCACTAACAGCATTGTATGATCCCTTCTACAACTGACTTATGTAGTCTTTCATTCAATACAATGTATTAGGTACATATTATTGATAGCTGCCAGCATAAAACAGTGCATACTGGTGCTTTCATTCAATATTTCAAACTACATACTCAATAAGTGCAAAAAGGGATGGTTTCGTCCTAGTAAAATGAGTCAGAAACTGATTTATAGAGATAGTATGGGGTAGCAAATATTTGTATTCTAATATTTTTACTTAAAATGCTTATTTGTAAATTCAATCATTCAAGACACTCATTATACAAGTAAAAGACACTCATAAAAAAGCATCATAGGCTCATACAGATATTACATTTTTACTTACAGTGCTTATTTGTAAAATCAATTACAAAAAAAAATTACAAACAATTACCGGATCTGAAATATCCTGGGCTCATACAGATAATACATGTAATGTATATAAGTGTCAAAGCTGGTGTTATATTGTTTCTTTATCTTACTAGAGAAAATACTTTAGCACAAATATTTACTCCAAGGCTACTAAATTCCCCAACCACTTCTAAAATATTTAGGAAAGCTTTTAACCACATTAACTGTGCCTTAAAACAATACCCACCTGTATCAGAGCTGTGCCCTGAACGTATTTGTGGCAGCAGTTGAGTAGTCTCAAATCTCACCATCCTCTCACCATTCTTTTACCATCTACTCTTTCAAAAGTGTATTAAAACATCACTTGTTGCCATTAAAGAAGGTCATGCCTTTACTTCAGCAGTCTAATGATAAAGTAGTAACCTAGCTTTAATTATAAGCCAATATAGCAAATTATGAAAAATAGCAATACCCTGAAATATTTATCACCAAATAACATCCCACAGAGCAATAAGACATTATCTAATTGCATCTGTCAGAACTCTCACCCCAAATAACTTGCAACCTCTCCGCACCTTGGATCCACCGTCCCACTTCCTCTTTGCTTTTATTCAGTGCTCCTTTTTAAGTTCTGATATTTAATCTCCCTTGGACTATTAAAAACCAAACCAAACAAATAACAAAAAAACCCCCCAACAACCAAAAAAATCCCCCTATCTAGTAGCTCTCTTTGGAGATTATACCTAGTTTAATAACAATAAACACGAAAACTTCTCTTTGTCTGTGCCAACTTTTCTGAAGAATGAGGATTAACTAAACAGATAATTTTCATTCACTAAAAGTGAAATACTAACATATTAAAAGGGCCTGTTGATTGATACCTGTTGATTCCCAACGTTTTTCTTTTCATTTCTGACATAGTTTTTGATTGTCATATGTTTTCAGTTTGTACTTATGTAAAACCTTGTCTCTCTTTGCAGCAAAATGAAATTTGGCTTCACTGATTGTCTCAATGTTATCAGTGCAGCCCAGATTTTTCTTTCCAAAACCCACACACTGCTGGCGCTTTTTTATTTGTCCTATGCTCAGACAAATAAACAAAATTCAACTAAAAGGATCAGACTAACATTATTCAATTTTTTTGAAATTGAATGGCATGTTTATTGAAAGTGACTCATTGGCTGGCAAAGCACAATAGTGCTAAAGAGACAGGAACAACTTTACTGAATCATCAGGTTGCTTAGAAGCCATTACAATATTGTCAAAATTAATCTTGGAGAAAAGATAAACATTCCTTTCCAAAAAATCTGAGTGTTTGTAGAAAAGTATTCTGATGGCTAGAAAAGGTAGACTGTGTCTCCTCTTATTGATACATTTCTTGTCCGATATAACAGAACCTGGTGATAGCCTTACTGAAAAGGGCTGGCTACACAAGATGGCCTCATCTAACATTTTTAGTCATCTCATATAGGTTCTCAAGGACAGTGTCAGTCCCACTGTTATCATACAGCTGATGGAAAAATTCCTTAGGGATTAAAGATTTTTTCCCCCAGAAAATTGTGGATGTGTGGGAGAGAACATAATATGAAATACAACCTTTCATTCTCTTTTCACTCCCCTGAGAAGAATAAGAAAAATTCCCCAAATGTGACTTTCAGACATTTTGTGATGTATGTGTTCCCTTCAGAGATAAGCACTAAAACAGATACATGTGCATTTTCTGGTTTATTGACAGAAACCAAATATGTTTTCTCACTTCTGTCATTTTTTTTTTATAATATATTCACATGTCTGCTCTGGACTTCACTTCTGAGATTTGGACATCTTCTCTGCCTTCCAATTACTCCTCCAGCTGCCATAAAATGTATCTTTGTTTAATCTGAAGACAGAATCACTGTAACTTCAGAAGACATATAATCAGCATAACCAGTTTTGTAGTAGCTCACTTATAGATTTCAGAGTAAGTGTGAAAATATTATGATTGTTTTTAGGATTGCACTAGGAGATTTGATAATGTAATTTATGTCATCATTGCACGAAGATTCTTCCTCTTTAGGATATACAAGTAGTAACATTTTTAAAATCTGTCCTGTGCTCTGAAAACCTTTTCTTCCAAGAACAATGCACCAACCAAGCCAAAAGTGCTGTCTTATGTAAACAGATCCTCACCTCACACACACTAAGGTGAAGCTGTATGAATTAAAGAAAATTGAAAAGAAGTAAAATATCTCTGCTCTGCAGGTCTAAGGTGGAGAAAAAGATAAGATCCTTATGTCTCATATCTGGTTTGCCATACACACAGGCTGTCATCTGGAAAGTTAACAGCTTGCAGAGAGTGTTTGTTTTCCCTTCACAGCCAGCAGTAGCCTTTGGTAAAATAAACTCAGAAACAAATTTTGGAAGTGCATGGTGCTCAGAGCCCATATTTGAACAGAAATTCAAAGCACCTCTAGCTGACCTCCACATACATTTATTACTGGTCTGGTGCAATGAAGATTACCTGATGAAGATCACACTATGACAGTTCTTCTTTTGCATTTGTTGCTGAACAGATAGAAACCATTTCCTGTGGCCAGCTGACTATTGATCCAGCTTCCTTCTGCCAGTGGTGCAGATAATGGTAATTACATAGGCAAATCAAAGCTACATTTTGTCTTCATTTTCATCTGAAATATGAGTTGGTCTGTTGTACACTAGGCAGTCATTTACCACTCATTTTCCTTTATTGATGTTTAGGAGTTGAAGCACAAAGTGATCCTCAAATGCAGTTAAAGTGAGGCAACAGCTGCCATTGTGACCACAACTACAGAGCACCACAACCACATGAATCAAGGTTTCATTCAACTTTGAGCCAGCATACAGTAGAAAGTATCCCAAAAATAGAACTGTGTTGCAGTTGAAGACATGCATCAATTTGTCTGCATGGGGACTAACGGGGACAGAAGTTGTCCTTAGCAAATAGCAACAGAGCAGTAAAGTCTTTCTTACTAATTTGCATTCAAGGGCTTTTCCCCACACCATGCCTTGGAAATAATTTGCAAAATGGTCTTTCCTATATACTTTTTAATATTTGTCTCACTGAATTATTACTAACAAAATAAACATAGCAAAGTGTTGCCATACACAGCAGGAGGAAAGGCAAGGCTTTCGATTTATGTATAAAATGGTAAAGGACAATTGATAGTGTGGGCAAGTATTTTTAATATACATTTATTAATTCATAAACTACAGTATATCTCATCTCATCTTTCAGCAACAGCTGATGTCTCCATTTTCCTCTGGAAACCCCTGCAGGTTCCATTATAAGAAACATAAATAATGTTTTAATGAGATATGGATTGATTATGCTGGGAAACCTGACATTTTCATCCATCATTCTAAATGATGTTTAATGATGGATTACCAGCCCACAATTCCTCTGATATGAGATTAAATAAAACAGCAGGCTGTTTCAGCAGACTGCCCAAGGAGACAACAATAAATCTGCTCAGTTATGGTATCAACAGTCTTGTTTTCACTAATAAGGATATTATTATTTCGTTTAGACTTGTTCAGGCATCATAGATTATTTTATTTCAGTCAGTCCATGAGAGCAAGTGCAGTATTTTATTCTCAGAGTTGCAAAGAACCAAGCTTTGAGAGAGTACAGTACATGCAGCTCAGCAGGCTTCAAGCAGACAGAAGAAAGCTACCAACCCCCTTTCAAACCAAAAATACATTGTGAAAGGAACATTTCGTTTTCAACCTAGTTAACTAATCTGAAAAGCCTCGACCAAATGACACTGTCTGAGAAGATGATTGAAACAATTACTGGATCCTATACGATTTGTACTTCACCTTGGTTCTGTTGCATACTTATAATTAAGATGATTCAGACTATTTTTTGGCCTAAAAAATTAGACTGCAAATAACTGTAACAAAAAGAATTCCTCTTTTTTCCTTGTTTCATGCTCAGAAAGCAGGAAGCATGCAAAGTTTATTAACAGAAGCCTAACACGAAGAGTTTTCTTTGCCAACCAGTCCTAACAAACTCTCCTTCCTTGCAATCTAAACAAAACCACTAACTTCCCTCAGAGCCCTTGTTCTCCTCAGAGCGTTTTGTATTGGCAGATAATACTACAATATGGAGCAGTCCAGTGCCCAGCTAAGCCACACAGACATGGGGGAACTTTTACACAGATGAGTACATTTTCAGTCTTCTATTCCAGACTGCAAACCAGTGGAGCAGGTGGTCTGTGGAAAACACACCAACCTGTAAACTGTGAATGATCCCCATTCCTTTACCAGTTACTTTTCTGTAAAATAAGGAAATATGAAAACAGTGGTTCCTCCACTCTCTAAACGTCAAAAAGATGACAGCCCTGCAGTGAAAAGTTATAATCTGTTCCTTGTAGAAAGGAATTTTTCCAACTCTGCTCCAAAATCTGCTTCCCAAGTTTTCATGGATCTGACTCTTTCCTTCTGCTTATGGACATTCCCAGATGTCAAGAAGGTAGGATTTTCCACAAAAGCAAAAGCAAAAACACAACATCACTTATACTCTAGTTGTGGAAACTCTGTACTGAAGTGCAGTAGTTGGATGAAGAGATGTGTGGAGCACAGAATTTATTTCTTCCCTAGTATTACCACTAGGAGCCAGCGAAGAGGTGAAAGCTGCAGAGATGCAATGGAAAACTTGCTGCAGTAAAAAACTTTCTCCCTGGCTCTTTCCTGGCTCATGGCCCATCAGACAAGCTTTTGTATGATAGACCAAAATAAGGACATGGTGCAGTCCATGATGGTGTCACCACAGAAGGATAACCACAAGCATCTCTGCAGTGCTGGACTAATTTAGGTTTAAGGCAATATGGGAGTGATTCTCATCACTAGCCGAAAAATCAAAGAGAAATGTCATCTCTTCTGTATGCAACTGTTTTGCCTTGTCTTTATACTTCCCCTCTGATTTCCACCTTAGCAATTTTTTTTTTAACAGTAGGCTGTATGACTTTTCCTGAAGATACTCAAATCTCCCTTGGTACAACTTCTACAACAAGAGAATATTAATCTCTGAACTGTAATACCATATTTCTTGTGGATGAAGGAGAAATTGCCTAAGAGCATTTAAAATAGTTTTCACGCTATGTTGTTATGTTAATTTTGATTCCTCAGTTTGTGTGATTTCCATGTTTAGGCCACAATTAGAGAAGCTGAAGTCTGCTTATTTGATGTAAAAATAATTGTTCTAATAATAACACAAAAAAGATCAATGAAAATGTTGTATATTTTTTGGAGTTGCATATTTTTTGATGTTGACCGAGGCTGGTTAGCTTTGAAAAGGAAGCATGTGCGGAGAAGAGGAAGCCTGGCTATCTGTCCTTTGTGAGGCAGCTCCTCTTCTCATGCCTTGCAGCCTTCCTGTCAGCACCCAGGGGTGATTTACAGAGCCAGTGGGGGAAGATGATTGTCCTCCAATGCTTTGCATGCTTGTGAGCTCCTAATTTTACTGACTGGAAAAGCACCAGATATAGCTGCAGATTCTTCTGCGGGAAAAAATACTCCCTTGGATACTCGAAACTAGAGCTTTTTGAACCATCTGTGCAAGTATGCAAAGAGCTCCTTGGAGCAGTGCAGGCTGAGGGAGATAAACCCTCTTCTCGTCCTGTCAGGAGGTACCTCCCACCATCTCATCTCAGTAGGGGAAAGGGCAAACCCAGCAAATGTCCCTCTTTGCTTTCTCTGCACAGCAGCTCCTGGTCCAGTGCCCTTGGCTTTGTCACAAGCAGACTTTCTTTCTCCGTTGAACAAACAGGATGCAGCCAGTCCCATGCAAACAAAGAGGCATCAGAGCAAACAGCTCCCACCCAAGAACCCCAGCAACTGCTCTTGTTGACCTCTCACTGTGAATTCCAGAAATGCTATGAAACTGAGGAGAAGGCTAAGAAAGCAGATTACTGCCAAGGGCTGAGGCTAAGATCGTATTTGCCTGCTGAGCCAATTCTTGCCTTTCATAACACTGATGAGCTAATAGGTTTAACACTGATGAAATAATAGGCTGAGTGTGATGTAAGCTATCTAAAGACCACAGAAGCTTTAAAACGTAGCCTACTGGATAAATGTCGATTCACCTCCAGCTCCTTTCCACAGCAGGTGCACTCAGTTGGGCAGACAAAATCCCATGAAGCTGCCATCAACCAGGACAGCTAACACACTGCCAGACATCCAGGGGTAGTTTGGAGACGTGGCAAGCATCCATCCCACCTGCACCAAAAGGCCCCTTTACCCACCACCCACTTGGTGCTGGTGGCAGGGAAGCCCTGACTCAAGGTATGGCATTTACTGTGAGGTTTCTCCCATTGTAGGGGGCTGGTGCAGCCCTCTGGGCACCCCAAACCCTGCTCTCCCCTGCTTATCTGTCTTGTTCACAAGTCAGCCAGCTGCTTGGAGGTCTGGAAGATGCACTGGTTTGATTACCAAACCTTGGTGAGATAGTGTAGTACTTTTGCAGAAAGACCCTTTTTCCCCACCTTCCATCTTGAACGGAAAAAATTCTGACCTGTTTCAGTTCAGTGTCTGCCAACATTGAAAAGCAGGATTGTATTCACCTCCAGGGCATCCGAGATAGATTTTTTCTCTGATATTTCAATAATTGGGAGAACTCTTGAAAGCCACAGGGAAATGAGTTCCCTTTCTTGGACATATTTGTCCAGCCTAGCCAGCTGTACTTGCATGAAGTATCTTCTCTCAGGTCCAGGTAAAGCTTCTGCCTCAAGGTTTTTGTTAGCTCCTCTGTCCCATCAGTAATGGTATCAGGAAATATAACAGTGCAAAATGTTAAAATGTCATGGTGTAATCCTTCCTTTTTGTCTTTCATTTAAGTGCTGTCACTGCAGAAACAGCATCCCTTTCATTCCAATTGCTGTAATTCAGCAGCGTTTCTGCCTACTGCGCCTCCTGTTTAAGCCTCCTACTTTCACAAATGTCAGTGTTACACTGAAGGCTTCTCAGTCACTGGGAGTCTCCTTGCTGATGTTAGACAAGCTTGGTCTCCGAGACATAAAAAGATGGAATCTGTGCATCTTCATTAATGAATATTTATTATACTAGTGAACAAAATCCTGGGGAATTTACATGCTACTATTTCCCCCTTTTTCTTTTCTTTTTAAATCCATCTATTATTTACCTCCCCGTATCTTTAACATTATTCTAGGTATATCTCTTCTCTTTTAGTAAGTTCAAGCTCTTTTGATGTAGAAATGTTTAAGACTGGCTGGATTCTCAGAAGAAATTGCTTCTCTTGATAACTGAATCAGAGAATTAATAAAATAATGCCTCCAATAGTACATGATTTCCACAAGTACAGGTTACTTCTGATTATTAATATGAGAGAATGATTGCATTTTCTCACATTCACATTTGTATAAATCCTTTGGCTGTATAGATGCCATAATATTATGCTACTGAATCAAGAAAATTAATCAAATTACAAATTGCAGGCCAAGAAATGTTTTGTTTAGTTTAAGTTGGCTGTTTCTGCCCCTTTAAGTTTTAGTTGCTGTATTCAGCAGATATTTTACTTTTTACAACACAAATTAAGAGGAAAACTAATTTAAAGGCTCTGACTGCTCTTGATTGTCAGCAATCTGGATGCTTATTAAGTGGTTTAAAGCACACTTAATTAAAGATGTATTGCTTCACATCCAGTAATCAGTGAAACATTTAGTGTTTATGTATTCTTAAATTTATTTAAGTATTACCACTTCTTCTGTAGTTCAAGAACACTTTTAAAGGATGTATGCATAATTTCCCCATTCTAAAAAAATGACTAACCACTAATTGCACTGAATTGAGTCTTCCTCTTACCTACTGTTCATAATTACAAAAATTAATTGGTCCATACAAATGTTATATCTTTGCTTGCTCCTATGTCCCCCCTCACTATATATTACAAAGGTTAAGAAAGACTGCTTATCAAAGGAGGGATCAGTCAATGATAGGAACGGATCGGGAGTTTAGGCATCGAGCTGGATCACACACTACTCTGAATGCTTTTTTTTCCTGTTTTTTTTTTCCCAATTTAAAAACCTATTCCAGAACACCAGTAGTTAGTCTCTTTCACATCTTTCAAAATAGTCCAGAAAGTGCAGCCACATAAACAAAAGCAGCCATAATACAGAAGGCCACATAATCTGGTGTTTCTTGGTGATGAAATATGAGTTTATCATACTTTCCCCTTCTCAAACACTTCTAGAAAAGTTATATTGCCTTCACCTTCCCCACAAATCCTTTGGCTGGAACTATCAGATAGGGGGAGGAGGTGTAAGACCTGACAACAAACCCCATGACATTTCTTCAAAGGCTCTTGGTAAGGAACAAGTTCGTCACGGAGCGAGTCATACATAATGTGTCATCTGTGCCAGCCCTGTTTCAGAAGGAAAATCCTGGCAACCATACCTGTTTTTCACTTTGTTATAGAACTATTTATTTGGGAATAGAAAGAAGAGATTATGGGGTCAACATGAGTTTAAAAATGTATCAGTGACTTCTCCCTCCTTGTTTTTGCAGCTGAGTTATTATAAAATGGGGTATGTTGAAAGCAATCCAGGATTGGACATCCTTCCCAAAACAAGCTGTTCTCATTCACCTTTAATAAAAAGAATTCGCTGTTTAATGTTTAAAGAAGTGTAAGCAGAACCGGAGACTTCTGCAGCTGATTTCTGTGGAGATTAATTAACATCCTGAGGTTTATTTGCTTGTTTAGGAAGGTCACCTGGGCCTCCTGCTGAATGAACGGAAAACCACACCTACCTCAGGCCTCCCTGTTCCTGCAAGGAGGGGAAGAGTTGTTTACAGTTAACTTGTTCAGGAGAGCAGGATGGATATCTTTGCCGAAAGAGTGGTCAAACACTTTTACTGGCCATAAATTACTGTCACAGAACATGGTAATGGGTAAGGATGGAAGTGAACACTGGCAGTCATCTCGCCCAACCTCCTGGCCCAAGCACAGTCAGCCCACTAGAGCACATTAGTAAGGACGGTGTCCAGAAGGCTTTGAAACATCCCCAGTGAGCAATAACCCCACACCCTCTCTGGGCAGCCTGATCCAGTGCTCAACCACCTGCACAGTAAAGTTCTTCGTATTCCAGTCGAACTTCCTGTGTTTCAGAAGCAAATTAAATTCCCCAAACCAAGTCTGTTTTGCCCACGGGGGTAATTGGGAAGTGTCTTTATCTCAACCCATGAGCTTTCTTTTTTTTCCAATTTCCTCTTCCCACCTCATCAGGGAAGAGGACTGAGACAGGGGCTGGGGGGAAGACTGGCTACCAGGTGGAATCAAGGCACCATAGTAGTGCAGCAAAGTACAAGGTGTTTGTAAGCTTTGGGCTCAAGAATGAAGACAAATGACAATAAAAAGAAGTAAAAGAATTTAGGCTGTCAAACTCTGTTCGCATCACTGATGGGTTATCTGTCCTTCCTCTCCATGCCTGTGCACTGAACTTCACATCAGAAAGTTAGAAGGCTTTCCCTTTTAAATCAGCTTAGTGCATTGGACATCTATAAAACAACAGCTTCTGTGAGATTGATTACACAGTTCTTAGAGTAAGAAGGTCTGGCTGATCTTCTGCAAAGTCAGCAAGGCCTTGAGCTGTTCAGGCTTTGCCCAGCAGTTTATAAGAGCTTGTAGGAGCTCACTGAAACACAACACGTCTTAATCTGCACCTCATTTCAGGCTAATAAACACAAAGTAAGATATACACCATCCCAAGTGAACACCTTCTGCCTATATCCCCTTCTCGCCAAATAGAAGGCATATTGTTCTTAAATCTGTTCAATACTAATTCAAATTCTACTTAAGAAACACTCATTTTCTGAGAATCTAGTCATTCTTTCCTCAGCTCCTTTACTGTCTTGCCTGAAGGGGTGTGTACATTCAACACAAACTTCAGAAGCTAATACAAAACATGCTACAAAAGACAAGGTTGTAAAGGATGATGGGAATGGTTATAAAATAAACAATGAAGGCATAATAAAAGTAGTCTTAAAATACAAAAAAGCAGCCTTTATTATGAGATCATAGTACATGCCAAAATAAAAGTGCCTTTTAAATCACTCAGTACATTTATGAATTGTATTTACAGGTTTTTCCTGCCATTTTAAAACTAGAATGTTTCATTTTGCAGATATTGTTAAAGATAAGTATTTTAAAACACAGTTCAAGAAAAGATCCATATGACAGGAAAAGGGAAACCTGGCTTGAAATGAAACTATTCCTGCAGAAGCCAAGAAAAAATAACGTATTAGGGTTGAAAAGTTAAACATGCCCTACCTTAAACTGAGAGGGTAAAATTTTGTAAAATCAAGAATAAATCACCTAAAAACTAGTAATTCAAGCCTTTTTTTTCTTTTTTATAATATAACATCAAAATTACACAGAATACCCCAGTGATCACTAGGAAATCTGCCACAGTCTAGTTTTTCCAAACCAATTAAGTCCATGCTCCGTGGAATAAAGTGCCCCCCTTCCACTGCAGGCCGGAAGTAAACACGGTCAAACCTCATCTTGCACTTGTAGGCTGCATTCAGGTTGGTGTTGGACTGCGTGTCCCAAGTGTAGCGGCAGTGTTCAGGTTTATCCAAAAACTCCCAGACATCCTTAATGTTGCCAGGTAACTCACCAAGTTTAGTAACCTGAAGGCAGAAGGAGGAAAAAAATTCCACAAGATAGTGAATTCACAAATCCTACCTTCAAAAAATAGAACTGAGCTGTCACAACACTGCTTTTGTTCCTGCAAAACGTAAGTTGTTAAAAATCAAATATCTTGGAGATGTTTCTAAACTATGGTATTTTTCTGGGTACTCTAAAGCATGACCAATTCCTGGTAGGACTTTCTAAAGCCAAAACATGGATTCCAAATGTTCAGTTCTGAAATGCTGAGGTATAGGGGTCAACACTGCGTTTCCTAAACCAGCATTGTTCCAGTTCACTGCAATGGAATTTCATGATAGGGAGAGGTGAAACTCTGACCTTCTAGTAACAATGCACAAATTTCAATTTCAGTACCAGAAGCCAAAAACTACTTCTAATTTTGAATGTTTTGATTACGGGGGATTAAGATCTATTTCTCCAGAGCACCCTCTTCCTTCATTGATTCTACAAGCTCTGAGAATTGGAGAGTTGAACAAAGATCACGTTCTCAAAATGAGAAGATGTTTTTGAAGTCAAAACTTCCATCAAATCTGCCTGCATCTGTGCAGATATAAATATTGTTAATACAGTATTTTGTTACTGGGAAGGGGTCTCCATATAAATCACCTTAGCCATAACAATGCTTACTTAGTCACAGTTCCATATTTTAAGAATAAGTTTTGCCTAAGCTGGTAATTTTTCATAAAGACAACAGAAAAGCCTGAGAAGGTTTTGTCAGAATACCTTCTCTAAATAACAAAGCTGTTTATTTCTATTTACCTCGCTGTCTCTGAGGTTTGTATCCCCTCCAAATATAACAGTCGTGGACTCGGACTCCTTCTGCATTTCATTTAACACTGTTTGCAGCTGCTTTATACGTTCCTTAGACTGATTTTTGGTGCTCTCCAGATGAGAGGTCATAAGGCAAAGTTCAATACCAGATATGCTCACCTATGTATGAAACAAAGAGGCAGTGTTACTAACCCATATCATTGTAAGAAGCTCAAAGGCAAAATCTAATCACAAAGCAAATTACTGAATGACAGAGCTCTGGTTAATATTAGTTTTACATTGAAGAAAAGGGGCTTAGAGAAGATAACAGGCTTTTAGTTTGGATTTCAGAGGTTGAGACTTGAAAATAAAGTATGGTAAATAATTTGCATAAAAGATTTGTCACTACCAAATGCAACTGGGTTTGTATGCTTGGAGAGAAAGTATTTCTGCTGTTTGAGACTGTCATAGAGAAAAAGCCAGTTCAGCCTTTCCTGGGATTTTTTATTTGGAAGGCAAAAGTACAGCTCTTTAGTACATCCTGACTCACTCACATGCACAACCAAAAGGTTCCTCATCATGGAAGTTGTTGGAAAAGGTATTATCTCATGTTTCAGCAGCTTCACTCTTGATTTCTTTAACATAATGACAGTGAAATACCCATCTATGTTACCTAAACAGAACCAAGGAGAGAAAGGTTTGTGGGTATCTTCAGCTGTGCCATAAGACAGTTAAGGTTCTGAAAGAGACCTTTTTACCACAATCTGTGAGAATACGTTTTTAAGTCATTAGTGAAAAGTTGTGTAATAACGGTCTGATTTTTTCCAATTTTTTAAATGCAAATATTCAAAAAATTACTTATCTATGTTACTTTTTGGCTACCCTTGCTACCATCTTTCAAAATGTAGAAAAAAAACACAAAGGAAAATGTTAGAAAAGCAAGCTTTTCACATGCATAATTTGCATCATGCTATATGCTAATATCAAAACACAGAAACATAGAGTGCTTCCTTCTTCACTTTACTCTTAACATTCTTTAAAATGGTTGGAGGTTTTGGCAATGGAGACAGAATAACCCCAAACTTTATTTCCTGGTTTTTGCCTTTAGTGACTGAGGGTTTTTTCTTACCTGGAATAATAGTGTAATTGCCTGCTTTCATCTGGAGAAAAGAGAGATGTGGTGGGATGACCTCCTGTAAAAACACAACATCCGGACAGTATCTGAAATCAGCAAAGCAAGAAAAATTTCAATTAATGACTGCTAAGTAGTACTGCAATGCTCTGAGGCCGCAATGGAACAAAATCAGGGATTTCAGATGCACCTTGTCCTCATTTTCCTAGGTTTTGTAACAATCTGTTCTTTAAAAAATAAAAAAACTATCTAAATTGTATTTACAGATACCACCATTACTAAAAGGGAGGAAACAATTATTATTATTATGAACACGAAACTGACATGGCAATAAAATGCATGACTTCCTTATACCATGACCTTGCAGGCTTCATATACTACACACATGAGGAATTCAACTTAAGCAGCTGCAAAGTAGCTTTGGGACATGTTCTCCAGATGATTCCAGATTTGTTAACCCCAGGTTAACAAAAGCAGGTGAAAATTGATTTAGTTAAGGGGTTTCTGCTGTTTTGAGAGGAAATTATCACTTAAGTAACTTAATCTATACAAACAAGTTACTGTATTAAGATAAATCAATTTATGTGACTGTTAAATTCCCCATCAATATATTCCACACAGGCTCCCACTGCAAGAAAAATAAAGGAAAAGCACAGATTCTATTGCTTTTATATTGCACTTTTTTTTTATAAGACAACTAACAGTAACAGCAAGACAAAAAAATGCACTAAAAAACCTTTGTTGTTGTTTCAGTTTGCTCTAGCATGAAGTTATTAGCACTACTCCAAGTTTCTTGCAGTTTTATCCTTCTCCTGTTCAGGATACATGTATGAAGTATGCTTGTGATGTACAACTGCAACTTGAACAATATTGCTCGTTATTAGACTTTTAAAAGCCATCTCAAAATATTTATCCTCTGGGCTGCTGCATAGGTTCACACCTCTTACAGTCAGTGTAACAACTCTCAGCTCTTTAGCATTTATAAGGCAATTGTACTGTTGCATCTAACATTAAGGTAACTGGGGCATGAAGATTTGTAAATACTTATATCAAGAAGCACTTTTTCCCCCATTGAATCCAGGTGTATGACAACACACAGAGCAGAGGCTATACTTACAGTGCCAGGTACGTACAGACTCCTCTCGCTCGATCTTTCAGATTTCCTAGATCCAGCCCATCAATGTTCCAGGTGATCAGTGAGAAGGTGCTGTCGTCTTCTTTTTGCTGCGAGTCTGCACTGTCTGCACCAGCATTACTTGTGGTTGCATCTGCAGTGAGGTCAATGCTAAAAAGAGAGTGTATTTGTTTCTTAACACGCATAATACTAACCTGTCTGGGGTTGCCTTCTGTTGCAGTGTACCCATGTTGGAGTGCTGCAAACCCCTAGAAACATCTCCTGTTTGTGGCATGCACTTACAGCTATACACACACACACTCACACACGCTGGATTGCTGCCTAGCTTGGTAAAGAACAGGAACAGGCCCTCGTGGGTTTCCACGGCAGATGTTTATTGCAGCCTAAGTTGTGGAAGGATGGGTCCACAAAGGGACAGGTACCTAAAGAGAGCTACTGTGTCTTAAAGATGGAAGGTTCCTGTCTCTTCTCCTGCAGCTTGGACTCCCGGGAAGAGGGAGAAAGGGGAGGAGAGCAGAAACCAAGGGGCAAGTAGGGAAGGCAGGATCAGGAAGGGAGACCAGGGGCAGAGGTCAGATAGGAGAGTGTTACTACAGTAACACGCTGTCCCAGGCCTTCTTGTCCTTGTAACTTGCCTGGGATTTTATTGATTTTAAACAGAGAAGGAAAATAACAATTCCCCCTTCCTTTTTCTAAAAAGAAGGTTGATGGAAAGGTTTCAAAATTGGCATTTAAAAAAACAGAACAGGTACAGGACAATAGAACTGATAGAAAGAACTCACAAACTTTTAGGGCAACTAAACTTACACAAAAATAACAAGACAGTTAAACATACTTATAAAACAACATTTGAGGAAAACATCAAGTACCCCACAAGATTCTCAGTGTTTTTTAAGTCCTTGCATCACTCGAAACTCTGTGTGATGGCTTGCTTGGATGCTCTCTTTTATGGTGGAACAGGTTGGAGGAGCAAATAGGTAAGGGTCATGGGTGACAGAAAAATGGTTGAGAGGGTCCACTTTGAGGACTGTTGGCACTGGACTGGTGTTATGAGGGTAGAAAGCTTTGATCTCAAACGAAGTAGAAATTCTTAAACTCAAAGAAAGAGGGGTTAATATCATTGATATTTCAGGAGAAACTTTAAAATAGATTTTTAACAACTTATTATAAATTCATTCTCCTCTCTTTGATAACTGACAATTTGGGGAAAAGTGGGTGGTAACTGGATTCCTAGGGTATGGGGAACTGCAGCTGCAGAACTGAGACCATGAGGGAAGAAAGGGATTAGGGATTTGGGGAAACATAAAGGGAGGGTAGTAGGATGGGGGTAAAGAGAAGGTAGGAGGGAGGTAAGGAGGTTGTAGGGACTGGGGAGAAGTACTGAAAGAAGTGTGACTTGACCTTTTGTGTGATCTGGTGATCACACAGGTAGACTTTTGGCTGTGAGAAGGTCGGCTGGTGGTCAGTGCCGTCTTTTTTTCCAGGCTGTTATTGATGTTGGATGGCTGCCGGTTTTGGGATTCATCTTTTCGGTTGTTGTGTGGTGGGTTCTTACGATGTGGATGTTGTTTGACATGGCTGCGCTTCGGCGCACGCTTGCCTTTCACTGGAACACCACCAGGTCCCGTGACATTGGCTGCTTGTGGACCTTTTTCTCCCTGTACTATGTCAAACTCTACAGTTTCTCCATCTCCCACGCCGCACAGGTCCTTTCTGGGATTATTCTTTTTGATGGCAGTCTGATGGACAAATATATCTTTTTTGGTGTCATTCCTGGTGATGAAACCGTAACCATTTTCTACGTTGAACCACTTAACAGTCCCCAAAACTTTAGATGCAATGACTTTCTTGTCTCCTTTTCTGGGTTTATGTTTCTGTTGTAGTGGTTGTGAGTTGGGTTGTTGTTGTTGCATGCCGTGAGGCACCGCTGAGGCTTGGCTGCTGTCTGCAGTCTTGGCTTCACTGCTTGGACAATCGGCAGGGACAGCCTGGCTTGGGCGAAGACGATGAGGAGACGGTGGCTGCTGGGGTGGCTGCTGGGTCATTGCTACATATTCAGTTAATTTTACCAATCGGTAATTACTTTCATTTTGATAACAACAAGGTAGCATCCAGCACGGGTCACGATGGGGATGCACGGCCAAGGGACAACACTCAGGGACACCAATTTTGGTCTCCTCGAAGCCCCAATGCCTGTCCCAAGTCCACTTAGTATATACAACATTAAAAGGATCTATATAAAGATCTTCACTGTGTGGTGTTAAATTTGACGGATCTACATTGCAGTTGTCAACACGGAGTTCTGAGCCAACCTCTTCTTCTAGAGAGGAGGGAGATACTTTGGTTATAGTATAGGATTTGTGTTGAACCGGAGTGGCTTGATCACAGGAGGTCGGGGACGGCAGGATGGCATCTTCCTGGTTCCTGCAACTATCAGTTCCAGTTCCAGTAGGGGACCTGTTAGTGGGCCAACTTTCTGGGGTGGAGGAGGCAGCCGGTGCCACGTTGCTGACGCCATGCTGAGAAGTAACTGAGGATGACTGAACTGGGTACAAAGGACGCAGTAAAGAGGTATTTGAAAGCTTCTGATCACCTGCAACATCTCTAGAAATTATTTCATACAAAAGGAAATTTTCACTCACTGTTGCTTCATCATAGAATTCATCATCTGGCTTGTTTCCAGAATAATATGGTGAGATTAATTTCTCATAAACGTCTTCCCAAAACTTTGCTGTTAGACATAAGTCCCAAGAAAGATGAGGAAAATACTTAAAGAGCCATTGAATAAAAGTTTTCAAACTTTTTCGAGTACATTCAATACCATTTTTAGTAAGATACTTTCTAATTTGTTGGTAAAATTTCTGTTGTGGCTCAGGTAAATCACTTATAGTTACAGTTCTTCCCATTGCCTGAAGAGAAACAGCAGAGGCAAGGCAGGACCCAGGGAATTGATTCACTAAACACTAAATTGAAGACAGAGGCCCTTCTCCCCAAATCCCCTCAAAACTCACAAAACACCAATCCTTGACCGTCTTGTCGAGGCAAATCCCTGGGCTCTCCAAAACTTCAGCTGTTCCTCTGCTCAGGGTCGCTCTGTCAAGATGCTGAGCTCTCTCCGATGCGATGGCGACGGCGAAATGCTTCCAGGGACAACTGCTAACTTGCCCGCAATTCTTCCACCATCTGTTGCAGTGTACCTGTGTTGGGGTACTGCCCTAGAAATGTCTCCAGTTTGTGGCTGCTCAGTAAGTGCTGTGTGCACTTACAGCTATAAACACACACACACTGGATTGCTGCTTAGCTTCGCCGCTGGTAAAGAACAGGGACAGGCCCTTATGGGTTTCCACAGCAGATGTTTATTGCAGCCTAAGTTGTGGAAGGATGGGTCCACAAAGGGACAGGTACCTAAAGAGAGCTACTGTGTCTTAAAAATGGAAGGTTCCCGTCTCCTCTCCTCCTGCAGCTTAGACTCCCGGGAAGAGGGTGAAAGGGGAGGAGAGCAGGAACCAATGGGCAAGTAGGGAAGGCGGGATCAGGAAGGGAGACCAGGGGCAGAGGTCAGATAGGGGAGTGTTACTACAGTAACACGCTGTCCCCAGGCCTTTTTGTCCTTGTAACTTGCCAGGGGTTTTATTGATTTTAAACAGAGAAGGAATGTAACAGCCTCCCTTATCTTCTAAAGCATGTATTCTTCTCAAAATTACTTAGAAGCGCAGTAACTAAAACATACAGGCCGTAGTCATAGAGCTGTGCTACACAGGTGAAGTAAGTGGTTTTTCCTCCTCCTTATAGACAAAACATTTATCATTCTGATTTCAGTTAATCAGATGGTGATCAACATAACCCAAACCACTTGAGTAGTTCAACTCTTTCCCCACGGTCCCACTCTTTCCCCATGTCCTTCAGGAACAGGCTGCTTCACACAGATTCTCCATAGAGTCACAAGTCCTGCCAGCAAACCTGTTCCAAAATAGGCTCCTCTCTCCATGAGTCCACAGGTTCTTCCAGGAGCCTGCTCCTGCACAGGCTCCCACAGGATCCCAGCCTTCTTCAGGCATCCACCTGCTGCAGGTGAAACTCTGGCTCCAGTGGTCGTCCATGGGCTGCAGGAGCACAGCTGCCTCACCCTGCTCTGCACATGGGCTGCAGGGGAATCTCTGCTCCTGCACCTGGAGCACCTCCTGCCCCTCCTTCTTTGCTGACCCTTGCTGTCTGTAGGGCTGTTTCAGCTCTCTCTTCTACTGCAGTTGCTGTTGTGCAGCAAATTTTTAACCTTAAGTATCCCAGTAGGCCCTACCACCATCCTTGATGGGCGTTCTGCAGCGGGTCTATCTTGAAGTCAGCTGACATTGTCGGACACAGAGGAAGCTTCTGGCAGCTTCTCATAGGGTCACCTCACTATCAAAACCTTGCCAAGCAAACCAGGTCAGAATAATGTTGATAACACACTGACGTTTTTGCTGTTGCTAACTAGTGCTTACCCCAAGAAAAGGACTTTTCAGCTTCCCATGCTCTGCCAGGTACATAAGAAGCTAGGAAGAAATGCAGCCAGGAGAGCTGACCTGAACTGGCAAAAGGGATATCCCATACCATAGATCATAATGTTCAGTGAATGATCTTGGAGGGAAACGGCCAGGAGGAGTCAATTGCTGCTTAGAGGTGGACTGGGAATCAGTCAGTCGGTACTGAACAATTGTATAGTGCACCACTTATCTTTCTTGGCTTCCGTTTCTCTCTTTTTGTTATCTCCCTTTTCATTAAAAATTATTTTATATTATTATTATTAATTTTATTTCTACTCCAGAACTATTTTTACCTCAACCCATGGGTTTTATCTTTTTTTTTTCGATTCTCTTTCCCACGCCACTGAGAGGGCAGTGGTGTGTGAGGGTGTCCGAGTGAGTGGGTGCATGCCACTTAGCTGGTATCTGGTGTTAGGTATCCTCCATGGCAGGCAGGGATCTGGAAAAGTTCAATTCCACAGGCAGATCAATACATTCAGTACACCCTCCAGGTGTGCTGTGAGATTGCATATGGAGGACACAGATCTTACATCTTAACTTTCACAGGTACATTTAACAAGGTGTGCACGTACATGCCAAGTTTATTTATAGAAATCTAAATATGCATACATCTAGTATTATACAAATATGCATAATTTACGCATATACAAATGTGTGTACGGTAAAATCTGCGTATGTATTGCTACACAGGACAACGCAATGAGAAGAAGTGCCTGGACCTTCTCCAAAAGGCTCGCAATCCACCAGTCCAGAGGATCCACAGAGGGAAAATGCAGCCCGCAAGCCTGACAAGTCTCTCAAAGGGAGAGACACGTCGGGAAAGGACGAGAACGGGTGCGGAAAAGGACCAGAACCCCCTGCCCCGTCGGCACAGGTCGGCCGCGGTGCGACGCCAGGAGGGAGGGGAGCGCTGCAGCCCAGGTTACAACTCGGCCCGGCGACAGCTCTCCCCGGCTGTGGGGGCCGCAGCACCTCCCCGCCGAGGGGGACCGGCCTGCACCCGGGGATGTTCCGCTCCCCGACCCCCGTCCCGCCTCCCCCTGCCACATCTCCCTGGCACCTACCAGCTGCCGGTGTCCGCGCAGGCCGGGGCCGGCCCCTCCGTTTCCCGCGGCGGGTCGAAATAAGCGTTCAGCGCCCTCTGAAACACAGGGGCGGGTGGCAGGGAGGGGCCGCTGCCGGGCAGCCCTGCGGCCCCGCCGGCCACGGCCGTACCTCCATGTGCCAGTCGCTGGCGGCCAAGAAGCGGCGTGCCACGGCCGCGTCGCTGCTGGTGATGGCGGCGAACTCGGAGCACAGCACCTTCCTCCGCTTGGCGACGTGCAGCGCCTCCTCATCCTTATCCTCATCCTCGTCCTCCTGCTCCCGCTTCTGCTCGGGCGGCGGCGGGCCCGGCGCTGCCTCGGCCCCCTCCTCCATGGCTGCGGCGGAAGGCGGGGGGAGGCTCCGCCCGCCGGGGTTGCCGTTCCGGGGCGCGGGCGGGCGGCGGTCAGCGGGCCGGCAGCATGGGGTTCACGTTGGAGAGCCTGAAGGAGGCCATGAAGTACATGGTGGAGTCGCAGGGCTTCGACCGGGTGCTCCGCAAGGTACGGGCACTTGGAGGGCAGGGCTCCGGGAGCGCGGCCCCGCCGGGGCAGCTCGTGTATACGACCCTCTGTCCTCTCCCAGGATAACAGGCTGAACCGGGATCAGGGGTGAGTCCGCCGGGGCTGGAGAGGTCCGAGCCTCGGTAGGGCTACGGGCACGGCAGAAGCCCCGTGGTGCTACAGGCATTCCCAGTGTTTCCCCGCATTCCAGGCCTCGGAAGGGAGGCGTGTGGCCGTGGTTGTTATAATAAGAATAATAACTCAGCTGTTATTCAGTAACTCGTTAAATCCTCCAGCGGCCTTCCAGCAGCTCTCTGAAGGTGACTGTACTCCTGAATAACCTTCAGGAGCCATTCACTAAGTGGCATTCTTCCCTTCGCAGTACGTGTGAAGCAGCTAACTTCCAGAACGGTGAAATTGTGAAATAAACTTCTCCCTGTTTAAAGTTAAAAAGGTAGCTCCTTATGACATGTCCCACCTCAGCCTGAAGTCAGACTGAAAGCACAATGCGCACCCCAGTGCTCTCTGAATTTCTGCACAAGGCCTTAGACAATACCTTCGCTATACCTTCTGGTGTAAAGACATGTAATTGACTGGGACTGCTGCACTGTCATGCTGGTGACATTATGCTCAAAAAAAAGCTGAAGTTACTGTTCATTTACACTGTAAATTGTGTAGTATGCGGTAGCATAGCTGCTGCATAGGAAAGTTCTGTGAAGCAGTTTCAGTGTTCTCATTTAATTTTCCCTTTAGTTTTTATTTGTTTGTGTAACTGTTACATGGAATGATGGAGTAAATATATCTAAGAAAACCAGCCGTGTAAAAATTCATATACTTTGCTTTGTAGAGGAGCAAATGTTATAATGAAAGCAGTGCTTTTGTTGACAGCTCTGTGATCTGATACATTTAATAGAAATAAACTGTTTGCAGAGTAATTCTTACAGTCATGTTTTTCCAAGACATGTTGGCGAATATAAAGTTTTTTAAAAATGTATAAAGCTTTAAGAAGATAGTTTATTTATAGAGTCCATTTAGTTCTTAGTCACCACTTCACTGTGATAACTTTACACTTCTTTTAAATCCTGGTAAGTAGTGAGCAAGTATTAGCATTTCAGCTTGTAAAGGTAACTGGCTGGAAGTGAGCCTTGGTGATGCTTTAGGTTTTAACTTTTATATTTTTCAAATCCTATACTGTTAGTGTAACTCTGAAGTTTCCTGTAGTTTGTTAAGTGCTGTTCTCTTATGCTAAGACAAACATAACAAAGCCTCTCCAGCTTGCTCTCCAAGGACACCCAGACCATCCTAGGCCCAAGAACTGTAAACCATCATCTTGGGGAGAGGGGGGAAAGCTTGTGGAAATTCCATCATTGGCTGGGTTCTGGTTGGTGAATTTATGCTGATATAAAAGTGTGAAGAACTCGTGATCTGTCATCCATTTTGGGATCCACTGAGGCAGGACCCTCTGGAGCCCAGAGTGTACCTCTGAAGGCCTTTCAAATAAATATCTCCTTTATTCCTTTATTCCTGTCTAGTCTCTGTTTCTAGGTAGCCATTTAAGACATCATTGGGAGACAGGCTTCCTATCTTGCTCTGGAATACCTTTAGATTTTTTTTGCAACTTTCTAGAATTAGGATGCTAATAATGATGATAATAACAATAAAAGTACAGTTGTGTTTGAATTAAAAGTAACTGCTGCTTTTCTGGGAGATACCTGAAATCTCTCTTACCATACCTAAATGACTCAAGGTCTTTCTTATTCTGGAGGTAAGACACATTTTAGTCTGAAATCTTTCACCTCCAGCCTCAGACTTAGCTTCTGGTTTAACTCCAACGTGGTGTCTACACAAGGTTTAATGACTGTGTTTTTAAAGCCTGGAAGCTGAAGCAGCGTGCTGTTCCCCGAGGCAGACGCGTGGGAGGACAAGCACAGCAGGGCTGGGAGAAGCGCAGACCTGCAGCTCTAGCTGAGTAGGTCCTGGAAGCGTTCAAGTACTGAACTATTTTTGTTGAGGAGAGCAGACATGTAGTGCCAGATCAGAGCAATGACAAATGGCACCAGATGCTTTCCTCGCCCTGCGGGTGGGTTGGAAGACCAGTCCCTGACGGGAGTGGAAGCCATCTGCTCCCAGCGTTGAGCATCAGTGAAGTCCTCCTTAAAGATTCTGTCAGAAGCTTAGGCCTCCAGTGCGGCAGCATACCTGATTTAGGAATTTGGATTTTCATTGATGTAAGTGCTATTTCTATATTAGGATGTTGCCTCAGTAATTTCCTCTCTGTTTCATCCCAGCTTTTTCCATTAGAAGACTGTACTACATCATCATTGATCTTAGTATCGTTTGTCTGCAAAATTTGGATAAACTTTGGCTTATCAGAAAGGGTGAAGCTGAGCTCTTACATTGCATTATAAATAAGGAACAATGAAACTGGACACATTTCAATCTTAATAACTTTTAAGATAAAAAAGAGATTTTAATAAACTCAGCTGGTAACAGAATGGAAACATTCAAGTTAAAAAAATCCCTTGTAAAAAACCTGAAAATTATGAATAAATATAATAAATATGTCCACATTTCACTTTTAATAGTCTAAAGGCACTTCCTAGTCTTAGTTACACATGTGTATATATATGTGCAACTTACCCCAGTTTTGCATCTGCTTTTAGATTTTGAATATAATGCTACTAACTGAAGGAATTTAAATAGAGATTTTAAAATACTGAATTGCAGTAACTTCTTAGTATCAAAATTCCAGCTTCTTTTGTTGGTCACAGGGGGATGCATGGTACCATAAGTGAACTGTAATTCTGTATTTACCACTTATGTGCTGGAATAAAACTGTATACAGAGATAATGATGCTGTAACACTATGATACAGCCTGGGATACTTCTACTCACGGATATGACTTTCCAATCAGGGAGGCTAATCTGATTACTATTTCTAATGCTCATTTCAAAATACTGTTTTTTACTGAGCTTGCTCTAATATAATGATTAATGACTTATGGTGGTCTCATTTTCATTTTGTGAGCTAACAAATATGCCTTCACAACTACAGTATACACAGATACTCAGAGCAGTTTTGTGTTCCCTCGAATCTGGCTTTTCACTCACAGATTAAAGCAAAAGGAAAACTGAAGACAGTTTCCTCCTAAGGAACTCCTGACAGCATAGCGAGTATTGAAGTTTTGTTAAGCTGTCAATTTAAATATTTGTCTGCATTAGAAGTACAAATTTTTCTAAGGCCACAGTCTTCTACTCAAAATTTATGGAAATATCTAATGAGACAGTTGAATTACTATAATTTCTTTCTTTTAATTTGTCTCATGAGTCCAGAGTCAGACAATACTTTCAATTTAATTGAGGGTAGTATTAGGTGTTGTTACGACTTGTCAGTAAGCTTTTTATTCTTTTTTTTTGGTTATACAGATGAAACTTCAATCCGCAACTCCTGGAAAAGTTGTTTGTGAAATGAAAGTAGAGGAGGAGCATACAAACAGAGGTGGCACATTACATGGAGGTTTGACAGCCACGTTGGTGGATGTGGTGTCAACAGCAGCATTGCTGTACACAGAAAGAGCAGTGCCTGGGGTCAGTGTGGACATGAACATCACGTAGGTATCATTCACTATGTTTACTAAAACATGCTAACTTTTCTTCCATTACTGACTCCACTGTATATCATTTCTGTGCTGTAGCACTCACTAAAAATGGGTGTTTTCTTTGGTTTCAGGAGTCCTGCTTTGATAAATTAAGAGGGTTGTGTGTATATTTTTAAAGACTACCATTTGGTTTCAAATTTTGAGTTGGACCTTCTTAAGCTTTTATTTGTTACATGTGTTTAAGAGACAGTGCCCATTCCTTCATAGACTGTAAAGGGATGTTGATATGTGGTCAATTTTAGTCTTAAGAAATTGGTTTGGTTTCAGTTTTCGCTTGTGCAAATACGTTAATGTCTCCTCAAAACCCATGGTCTAGGGGAAGCAGCTTTCTATAAACCCTTTCTTAGTATTAGTCCATAAACCAGAGAAAAGTATTAAAGCAGGAAAGAGTTTACCTCTGTTATGTGCTCATATAGAGGGTGAATTACAGATTGAATCAGAATTTCTCAGTGGAAGAAGATTCCTTTGCTCTAGGTTATTTTAAGGTAGTTTTATACTGAGAATAGTTCTTCCTGTAATGAAAATTCAAAGTGTCTTAAAAAAACCAGTTGTTCTGAAACTTTCTTTGATCATGCTCTTGTAGCTTGTCAGCTTTGCTTCATTACTTTTAATGAAGAGATTATGACCAATTGGAACTAAAGTAATCCTACTACTATATAGTCCTCCTATCCTACTGTGGAATAACCAACACAGAGCATTAAAAATGTTCGAAAATTAACCCCTCTTCAAAACTGCCTTCAAAAAAAAAAAAACAAAACAAAACCAACTTTAAAACTGTGTGGGGAGTGATCTATATCTTTACCAGGTTCCTCCTTTCTCTCCCAGCACTTTCTGATTTCTCCACTGGGTAGATGGGATTAAGCATCTATTTAAGCTTCATGCTACCACTCTGATGATTACGACCTTACTAAAAGGAAATGATAACCTAAAATTCTCCTATGATTATGGGTTTTTTCCCTGCAGTAGTATAACAAGAGGCCAATATCTGAATTATTGACACTATCAGTTATGTCCACCCAATTATGTAAGGACTGAAATATGAAGAAAGTGCTGTCTCTGGAAATGATCCAAAATTACCTTTAGGCAATGTTACATGAAGCAATATTAACAGCTTTTTTTAACTCGGACTACTGTGTTCATTGAACAAGTGAGATTGGATATCAAATATTGTTATAAGAACTTTTTTCCTTTTTGGGAAGCAGCTTTTTAAAAAGTTGTCATGAGGAAGCTATTTCAGTAATGGAAAGAACAGAGAGAAACAGAATTTTTCTTTTTGGTAACCACAAGAGGATCAGCAGCAGCTTCTGGAAATGAGACAAGGCTGAAATCCTGCCCTTGTCAACCAATGGAGCTGGTGCTACATCGGTGATAGGCGTGACTGACATTCTTGTGACATGCCGTCGTGTATAAAAATGGACTGGTTGATGAACTTTATCTCAACAAGATTAACATCCAGCAATTTTTCATTTTCCTCTGCAGTCCTAACATTTGAATATTGTTCCCTTACCTCAGATCATGGTTGGATCATGTTCCTCCTAATTCTTTCCAGGGGAATTCTTTGTGGGGAAATGTCTTCCTGTTCCCTGAAGAGTGTGTTTTAAAAGCACACACTCCTGCTCATGTAAATAAAAACAAAGAGTCATCTAATGAATGGAAACAGCATTTGAGGGCTGCCCAGATTTCCATGACTTTCCTCTAAACAGAGTATGGGAAACAGTTAGCCTATGCTTACAGTTCCAGCTTACAGAAATGACCTTCTGGAGCCTTTGTAACAATGACATTTTGCAGATGACGCAGCCAGACTAGTTTAGAAAGGCTGTACGGAGCCAGCAGTGGTTGGAATAGGACTTGAACTTTTAACTGAAGTCTTGGATATCTCATTGTTTCTCTTTCAAAATGGACTTTTCCTCAGAACCAAGCCAGTGGGTTTCTTTCTAGCCTCCATTTTCTCAGAGAACTCCTACACTTACCACTGGCAGTAGTTAGAGGAGCTCAAATCCATTAAGAAGTGGGGGTTTGCGAGTCGGCAGGCAGACAGAGATGTGTCTTTATTACCCACTTCTGCTAATTCCTTCATGATAATGTAAAATGTAGGAATATTCTTGGATTTATCCTCTGTCCAGTCTCTTACCTGTTCCTTTTTTTTTTCTTCCTTGAAGATACACTTCTGCTGCTAAGATTGGAGAAGAGATACTGATTACAGCTCAGATTTTGAAACAAGGAAAAACTCTTGCATTTGCCACCGTGGATTTAACAAATAAGGCGACAGGAAAGTTAATTGCACAAGGCAGACATACAAAGTTCCTAGGAAATTAGCATGAAAAAGTATTTTAAACAATGTTGGACTTCAGAATCCCATATAGAATTATTTTCTCACTTATGTAATATCATCTGCACAAAGTTGTGATAGTCTCTATCAAGTGAATTTGTCTCACTTCTATAATAAACGAACAAATTTCTTAATTACCACCAGAATTGCTACAAGCCTGGGTTTGAGATGAACAAGTGTGACAACATAGGGAGGCACCTGGCTTTTTTTGGTCAAGATGGCAGAAGGGAAGAGCCATATGGTTTACCAGCACGACACTGTTTTAAGAGATCTGCTTTCTTTACCTGTGGTGTCATGTGACAAAGCAAGCCTGTCTTCAGGCCTGTCACAGTCACACTCAAACACTACTAGATGTGCTTACAAACTGTACTTGTTCCCGAAGATGGTAGTACAGAGTTCTTACAACATCGTGCAAAACTGCTTTGAAAGTTTAAAGCAGGCTAATGCAAAATGTAATTTACTGATGCTGTAACAAATCAGGAAGTATTCAATAAAGCTTTCTGAAACTACCTTTTAAAAGATTGTTTCATAGTTTTGTAGCGTCTTTGCACTAAGTAAAAGCTTACCAGCATGGAGTGGTGTTGCAGTGGGGAGCCCCAAGACCTCCTGTGGGGTTGACTAAACCGGAACTTTTGTACACAAATTCACCTGAGATATCATCATCTCCCTCTGATCCCTGAATGTGAAAATGCAGTTGTATTGTGGGCTTTTCACCTCTACCTACCTGAGGTTGTGGTTATATTTGTTTAAAAATCATTAGCTATGTGTTACAGATGTAAAAAAAATAATTTTCAGTGAGCTTTCATTCAGGCTGAGGCTGTAGATTATCTGACCTGGGTTGAGTAATTGGTAGAGTTAAGCTGCTGTTCATCAGCTGATAACTGGTCACGTCTAACACTGTTGTGGACAGGCTTAACTGCTTTTTTCAAGTTGTTGACAAATGATCCATGGTAACACTATCAAGGTTCAATAAAAACAGCAATACTAAGTATGAAATATGCATTTTTCTTCTCTAACAAAAAGCTAATCTACACTAGTCACTAGTAAATGGCATGTCTATAAGTCCTTTTTGTTGTGAAAGTTGACTCATTGTCTTCAGTCATTTGACTTTTGTGATGGAATGTGCAGTTAGTGTTTTCTTCGGTGCATTCCTAAACCTAAATAAGTAATTTTCAGTGAATTAGGTGACCTGTTCATGCAGACTGATTTTCAATACAAAGTTGTATAAGTTTATTAATGTGTCATCAATCTTTCCAAAATGACTTTTAAAAAAGTAATATGAGCAGATAACTAACCCTTCAGTGGAAGTTCTCTAAAAAATACCTACAGTGGGCTCAGGCTACCAACTTGTATTTTTGCTGCAAGTTCAGAACAGTTTTTCACAGTATAAACAGTCTCAAAAAAGCTTTTTCTCTGGGGCTGTTTCAGAAGCATACTACACAGCTTACACGCTTGTGACTAGTTGAACTTTTAACAGTAGCAGCCTCTCTTCAGCAGTACATTCATGATTGGTTTTCTCCCAGTACTTGCACTCACTCATAGGCAGATATCATCCCTGAATTCAATTTAAAGAAACACAATGCTTTGCTGAAACAGTTCTGCAAAGGTGCTTATTACAGCAGTAACCTTTTTTGTTTTAAATCTTTGCTCATCAGAACTAGATGCTTCAGTCTATGAAATTCTCACTTTACAGCTCTCTCAGCCTGGAGCGCTGTTATGAGTCTTAAGCACTTCCATTTCCTCTGCAATTACTTGGATGAGCAGAGAGGATCCATCAAAGCAACTGGATGCACTTACTTTGGCAATTGCTGCTCTGGTTATCTTCCTATTAACATGTCCTGGCATCTCCAGTCATCTTTTTCCTCATTCTTAAATTTACCAGTTTCCTTACGTGGGTTACTTATGTAGTAGAGTGCAAGAAAATAGAAATGATCATTAAAACTGCTCCCCTCCAACTGCTATAAAACCACCCCCCTTTACTGCAACACAAGAGTGATTTTGACTATTACCTGAAATAAAAGGCAGAGCATGAGAACGAAGGAGGTGCCAAATTCAATATGTGCCAAAATATTGAGAACACTCTGAGCTCTCCGTGCTGGGGCCGCTCTGTCCTTGTGTAACTGTCCCACTGCAACTTAACACGACTTCCCTCAATTAGTGCTGGCTGCCTCAAGAACCTAGCAGAGTTAAGTGGTCCCATTCTATCACTTAGCATTCATCATATCTACATAATTACAACTGAAAAGCGTCCAGGCCAATTGAGAGTCACAAACCTCAACACGGAAACAACAGCATCCTCCTGTTCCCATTCAAGCCTGGCAAGGACTCTTTCAGGCTGAGAGGGAAACGGAAATAAACTTTCCTGAAGTAACAAGTGAATTCTCTTCTCCCTTACAACAGACTATTCAGCACAGTATTTTAGTACTGCCTAATTAATAAGAGGGACATCATTAATATGCCAGCTAGTTATTTCAGAAGCAGTTAATTAAACTGATTATTTTAAGATAACCTTGTCTGTTATCCCTCACCAGCAGCAGTATGTTGACCTCATAATTTATTTCACAACTTAGGCACAGAGATGATCTTAGAAGAATTGTCACCACTGAACTTGCCTAGCTTTGAGAGCAAACTGTCAAGCATCAGACTTAATACTTGGAAGTGTTCTTTATTGGTTTCACTCTAACCTACGTGTTGAAAAATCTGTATCTTCCCTTAGCTGAACCTCAGAGAAAGTAATGGAAACAAATGACTGTTATAAGGACAAATGGTACATGGCTTCACCTGGCATCAGAACAGACCTCCTGTGGGGTTGACCTGGTTCCATCACTGCAGATTTAGGCATTATTCCCTTACAGGCAAGCAAATAAAGTGATTTCATGAGCTCATCTTGTGAGCCTTAGTAGTATACCAGATTACATGTCCAGTAACTGACAGACAACTGCAAGGATCATATCTGAAAAAGAGACCAGCCCTCCCATATTGCAGTTTGTTGTGTTTTGGGGTTTTTCTTTTAAACATACCAAACACCCAAATTATACTTATGTCTAGATGTCTGTTCTTATGGAGGCCACACAGTGGTATGAAACATGTTGAGGAACAGTTTGTCTCTCAGGGAAAGTAATTTCAGCTTCCCACCTCATGCAGTACCCTGGCCAGCCAAGTGTTCCATGCTGGTTTCACGTCACTGCTGTTGCACAAACGCATTCAGACTGACACCCACGAGCTTGCACCATGTACAGCTGTGCTTTACAGATGCCTTGAGAAAATAAGGGATCAGAACAGACTTGTTCCCACTGGTATTTGAAACCAGGGGTCCAGATGCTAATCGCGGAAAATACAGATCACAGATTAAGATGCAGTGAGAAACAGTTTAGTTATTAAGGATTCCAGCTCTTGGGAAGACTTACCTTGTCAGTGATAAACTAGGGAGAAGGTAAGGAAGGGTGTCACTGCTGACACACATGTGGAACTATCAGAACTCCTTGCTGGTCTTTCAGGTCGAGCCACCCATCCCAGGGGTCTCCTGGCTGAGCTGCTGGTTTACAATTCTCAAATTCACAAACATAACCACCTTAGGGGGATGGGGCAGGGAAGGCAGGGATGTGACGTGAATTAGGGTGTTAAGTAACTGATCTGAACAGCAGTTCAAATCTGTTCAGCTTCCTTGACTGGCTCTGAGCCACTGTCAGGGCATATGGAAGAATTTCCAAATGCATTATATCATTCACAATTTTAGAAATTTCCATCTGCAAAAAACCATTTAGCCAGAACCCCCAAACCTCTCCCTTACCCGACTGTCCATGGGAATGAAAAAAACCCCACTTAGATGCCTATTTTGCTACTTGAGTTCAGGGACAACATGATGAGTTATCACCTTTGTGATTCTGTAATGCATTCACTGAACTGCTGCTACCAGAGCACGATCCCAAGCTGCCTTAGTTGTGGGACACAGTAGCATGTACAGTTCTCGCTTAAAAGAGTAAATTACCTGCCGGCTTTTATCAAACAAGACACATTTGCTATCCTTCAGGAAAAAAAAAACAAAAACAAATGAAGACCCCTACTTTTGTTTACTAAGACAGTATCTGGGGCTTGTACCACTGTAGTAAAATTCTGGATCTCTGATTTCTTTTGCTTAAAAGCAGTAGCTGCTTGAAAAAAATTCAGGAGTCCAGAAGAGCAATTTGTTTAGTGGGTGCTCTAGCATACAGTAATTGTGCTTAAATTAAGGGACCTTTCCATATGTAAATCCTTTCCAAGCAGAAGTAGGCCATGGATATCTTCAGCCCTATAAAGCATTTCACCCAAGCAGAAGAGAAATTACTTAGCTTCAGTTAACCTGTGGAGCTGATGCAGCCCTCCAGAGCATCTGCACTACCCTGTGAGCCTCATGAGCTCCCTCCCAGCTGGGGTGCACAAAGCAGAAAGCAGCACCTACTGCTGCAAACCTCATGTAAAGAGTTTTAATAGTGTTTTGTCTCATTACTTCACACCAGAAAGCTGTTCCAGAATCTGTAGGCTTACACAGCTTCAGAATTTACTGCTGCAATAAATGAAAAATGAAAAATCTGAGATGATTTTCCAGGCTAATAAAAGTAAATAGCAATTAAGTAAACTCACATGTCATGTCTATTTGCTTAGTGAATGTAAATGTACTCTGCTCACTCTTGACTTCAACTATCATGCTCAATGGCAGGAACCTTAATGTAATCTTAAATGATGCCTCCAACAGTCCATTAGACTAATCTCACTATTAAGAGGCAAAAAACCCTTCAGTGACTATTCTCACTGTTCAACGCCCCCCAGATCCTGATTCAACATAAGCTGGTGTTCAGTAACTGCAAGTAGCCTAAATGACTCAGCACACGAGTGCAAGAAAAAGCAGAGTTTTCCTGGCAGCAGAGCAGGGGTGGGAAGGATGCCTGCAGAGCTCACAAGCTGCAAGTATGTGCAAGGACCAAGGGTTTATGGCACTTCTATCATATTTTAAAGTAATTTCAAAACTAACAGATCGCACCTTAATGTGTCAAGGGAAAGATATGGTCATTCTCAATGACCCTGGCCACCTACCATAGCGAAGGCTGATCCTTGGGTTTGTATTTTCAAAGTACAATCAAGTAGGTCTTTCAGAAATGTCAATTTTTTAAAAGTCTAGGCCATTTTACAAGTTCCAATTTTATTCTTTCCACCTGCTATTTTTCTAACAGACTTAACATTTTGCAATGAAAAAATGAACTTGCAGTGAGAGATCAGTACCTTTGATCTAAAACTTTCAATGCTCAGAGATTACTAACCAAGTAACCAATTTTTTCCTTTTTTAAAGAGAAGCACTGACTAATCCCAATGTTCTTTTACTACCTAATATATCACTTAACAGATAAATCTTCATGTTTATAAAATAAACACTAAAGCTATAAAATAGCTTTTGAAAGGGAATTTGAGATTATACTTTGAGACAGACATCACAATCAACTGCAAGCTAACTGCCTGTTACATTTTGGCTGTACTTGTACAGCAGTTCTGTACATCTGACCATATTTTGGTAACTCTTGCACAACTGAAGAAGCTTGAGAAGTGAAGAGAAGCTTCATAGTCATGTATAGACAATAACATTCAAGAAGCATCTCATCATCCAGGAAGCACCTGACACAAGCTACCCTTCACCAGACAATTCACTGAGATGCATTTAACCTTTAATGGCCTTCTGCTATGTGCCAATATCCCTGCCCCCTTGGCACTTACCAAGGTCTCATGACAAATCCTCAAGCAACAGCCTGGTTAAACTCCCATATTCAGGTGCAATATTGAATGTATTTCAATTCTTGGTATTACTGTGTCCAAGGGAGCCACACAAGCAGTTGATAGTAGGTAGTAATTAAAACTCTTATCTTTTAAGAAAGCCTTTCTGTATTTGCAAACAGCTCCAAAAATGAAGCGGACCCCATCACAAACTGTGCTTTGGAAACATTAGTTTTGTGAGATAAAACCTACACTTTGAAAAAACCCTAACAAAAAGCCATTAACCTGATATAAAGAGGGCCTGAAACCAAAAGCTAGGTATTATGAATTATTTCCATTCACTTCTGAAGGGCATTTTGCTAAAGTAACTTAACTGAAAAATATTCTGAGATTGCACTGGAAGTTCCATTGAGAAAGAGTGGAACAAGAATTTAATCTCTTCCCTCAAGAGCTGTCCTGCTTAAGAGGAGAGAAACTCTTCAAAGATGCCAAATGACACAGGAACAAACTCTCCTATATTACCCAAGGTTCTCATGCTCTGAAACCTTTTGGTCCCATTAATCTTTTTTTCCCCCACTACTTAACACAATGCAGATGGTTCTCAACTCACTCTGTTAGCACAGCAAAAGCATAAAGCTTGCTAGCTGGGTAGTACAGACCACATCTAACAAAATTAGTTTCCCAGTTTTTTGTTTCCTCTAATCTGAATTGTGTTCTCCCAAGAAAGCATAGTATGATTTATCATGAGGAACAAATGAGCAGCCTGTCTTATGCACGCTGTACAAAACTAAAAAAGGAATTAAACTTAACAGGCTGTTTCCTGTAATACAGAGAATTAAAGTTAAAATCCATATGATGACTGACACTTGAAAAGCACTGTACACAGCCTCTCAGGCCAGCATCTTGAGGCTTCCTGAGACACTGGATTGAAAATAAACAAAATTCCTAATGCAAGAACTAAGTCATTTGCTTTGCTAATCAAGGTAACTAGGGCCCTATTCTCAATGCAGTGAGATGATGTCCAGAATAGCTAATTAAGAACAAAGGATGGCACTTATGAATCAAATTCCAAACTCCTGAAACTTGAATGTTCCAGACCCTACAAAACTTAGCTCAATCTTCATGTGGACACTTTGTATTATGTCTTACAGATCATTCAAAGAGGCACCTAAAGTTGAAAAATTTTCAGTACTATTAGCAGGTATGGTGGTTATGAAGTATTTTAGAAAGTCTTAGCATTCTGAAGAGCAGTATTTTCAAGGTATTTCTTTATAACTTAAGGCAACTACGAAAGTGAAGTTGGAGCTTTCAGGTGGTGTTTTTCTAGGGTGTTTCTTATTAACCTGTAGGAACTCATAACCAAGGAAGTAAAAATACCTATGTGCCAATACAGTAAGATACTAGTAATGCCATTTTTTCTGACAGGTACTTTTCACAACATATGGCCCACAATTGCAAGAACACCTTTGCCACTGATCTTAACGTTTTACCATCTGTACATTTTCAGTGTTTGTAGCGGGTGACACTGTTAAGATGCAACTAAAACTCAATTAATAGGATTTCCATAAATAAAACCAGCCATCTTTCACCTAATTTATTTAATTTCCAATTTCTTCCAATTCCAAACAAAAGCTAAATACAAGTTTTAAACAGGTAAGCACTAGTTTTATCCAAAGGGAGTAGGCTTATGCAGTTTTACTCCAGTAAAGTACTCAACCCTTAAGCAGAGCCTTCTTTGTCATCAAAACTATACAGTAGTCTTCCTTTTATCATTGCACAATCTTAGAATGTTCTGTCAGAACCAACTTTTGACACTCCAAACACTATTTTACATTGGTTTATAATGTCTATTCCAAAAGAAAAATAAAACCTCAATGGGTTTTCAATAAGAAATGTTTTAGAAACCAGTATTTCCTGCACAGTTCACCTGCACGTTTACAAGTCTCAACTCTCAAGAAAAAATAATCCTCTACCAATATTGTTTCTGCAGCTATTATTTTACCTTTTTTTGAGCTGCTTTAGCAACTTCAGACTCCAGGTCTGCCTCATCTGTATAAATGCATTCAACTCAAAAGAATACCTTCATACAGTTATACAGCAACGTGGGGAAAGAGATTCAAAACAAAAGTGCCAGTAAACTTAGACAAGGCCCAGCAAAATAAAAGAGGCTAAAATGCCTATAACATTAAATGAGATGCTTTTTTTTTAAAGAAAGACTTCTTTCCCACATTTACTTCCTATTGTAATAGCCACTTCTTCGTTCATTAGAATGAATGATAGTGCTCTTCAATACAATCATTAACAGCAAAGCTGTAAGGCATTTATACCCATTACATTCACTTCTCACCCTCAAAATGGTTAACATTAGAGATGTTAGGAGGCATGACCAGCACAAATGGGAACACCACCACAAATTATCACCTTGTGCTTTCGGAAACATTTGTTTCAATGTACAGTCCCTTCATTTCACATTTTAGTAAGATGCTGATGCAGTGCAGAAGTGTGCAGAGCATCCTCTCTTTCACAAGGTCCATGCAGAAAACATCTAAAAAAAAAATTGCAAAGTTCTGAGATACAAATGATTAAAAAAATCCAGGATGATCAAGTTTCACAATGTATAGTGTTCTGAACATGAGTCCATTTTCTTCTAAATTCTGAAAGAATAAAGTGGTGAGGAAAGTGAAAATCCACTGCTGCATTCTGTGATCTTCCCCATTTTGCTGGCCAGTACCTTACTCTGGCATGTAAGGACGGAGGTGATCCTCTATGGTACCAACCGTCCAGTGAGTGAGCTGCTCCTGTGGCAGGTACAGGCAGATGCTGCATAACTTGAAGATTGTAGCTTTGTTTTTTGGAGTCTAGAGGCAAAGAAAACCCAAAGAAAAGATAGTAAGCCTAGAAGTAAAATCAGGACTAATAGGCAGACCCCATAGACATTTAAAATTCACTATTTCATACATATAAACAGCCTGACCCTTAAAATTAGTCTGCAAACTCTAATGCATAAAATGTTCCACTATTTTGTTCATTCTTCACTTGAATTATTTCTGTATTGTCACCCAAACCAATGTTTTAATTTTTCCTAAATTTAGGCCTATTTTAGAACTTACTTTATTTTAATACAAGAACATTAATTCTACATGAACATATATGGGGCCCATAATTAGTTTCTGCACATATGAATCCTATTTATAGCGTAAGTTTCCTCTGAAACTGCCAAAATGCAATCATGAATGCATGATCAGTTTTTCTACTTGAGTACCTTGCAGCAAAATTACTCATGTTCCCAAGAACAAAAAGCTTTTTATGATTAAAACACTCTTGTTAAGACGAGGACAAAAGAAGCTTACCTGCAAGTGCTGTCTGTCAATGAAGAGAAACACTGACTGGTTAGGGTTGTTGACAACAATTCCAGTCTTGTCCTTTCGGCTCAGAACATGCAGAAACTGTTTTTCATAGTCACCATGATGAAATTCAAACTTGGCCTACATGGAAGGAAAGGGAATAAAATATTTATTAAGATAAAGCTCACATGTAACCCATTAATTTCATTCAATCTGGGGCTTTACAACCACTTTTGTTCTTTCCTTTTCTGATCTATTCTGAAAAGCAGAAACTGGGGACCATGGCAGTGACACACGAGAGTCATGGCACAATTTAAAGAATCCCCTAATTTCATTCTCCCAAAGCCATCCTTAGCCATTACAATTATATTAACAACTCAAAGATACAACTTCACCTGCAGCATATATAAAACCCAATTTACCTTCCTGTGGCAGAAGATCTCTGTGCAACAATTTCTAGGCAAAAATATAATGCAAAGGTTCCATCCATCTCACTCTTCCATCTAATCAAATACAGCAGTTTGGAATACTGACAGAACCTAACAACACCATTGCATTTAGACAGGGATTCAATAGTACTAAGAGGCACATCTAATCCATTTCTACAAATACAAACACACTATATGTATTTATACAAGAGTGTCATTTGCAAAGGCCCTTTGGAAACTTACATTTTGGAAGGGCTAATACAACAGTGCATAAAGGCAGGAAGCCGAATTTGGCATTAAAAACACTGACTGCTTTATAAATAACACCAGACAGTGTATTTTTCTAGCATCCACAGAACTCGCATACCTTATCAACTTATTGGTTAAACAGAATGCTCCCTCCAGGAATAGGAATAAGTTATTAAAGTCAAAACCCAAAACCAATTACCTGAACAGGCCTAAAGGGTTCATCAGATCCCTTCCACCGAGAAAACAGGAGACAGACTATCTTCTCAATATCATTACGAGGCCATAGAATGAAGTCCATCTCCTGGGTACAGCCGATCACGTCCTGTGAGCAATAAAGTTCTGTACTTACATTCCCTCCAGTAACCAAAGACACAGATAACCAACTTATCTATACAGGTACATACTTTAAAGGTGATACTTATACAATATTTGTTTGATTTTCCATTTGTATTACTCATACCACAACTGAAGTCTTCCTTGTTTTCCACTGAATTTTAGTATCAGTATCCACTTAATATAAACTACAGCATTAAGAAAACATTGGCAAAGACCATCTTCCAACATTCATAAAGCAAAATCACTTAGTTGTACAGCAGTTGTTGCAAGAATTATTAATACATGCCTTCTAAAGGACAAAGTTGGCAAGAAGACACAATTCCCAAGGTCTATCTTTGTATGAGACAAATGAAAGGTAAAGCTTAAGAACTACATATTTAAACAGTTTCAGAACTGTTATTATGCCATTGCTACCCTTCAAACTAGACCCCATAAACACAGGCCCGCAGAGCCCTCGTGCAGCAAATGAGAAAACAAAAAAAAAGGCAGGATTAGCCTTAAGATTCACAAGGAAAAGCACAAGTATTGAAAAAGTGTAACTCAGCAAATGTAAAAAGGAGCCTTACCCTGCGCATAGACTGGTAGCGGGGTGCATGGAGCTGTACCACATCCTTCTGCAGAAGCTCTAAGGAACTTTCCAAAGAATAGCTGGAATCTCGCACACCTTTCAGGATATTTTCTTCATAGTTATTGGTCATGACTGGTATCACTTCAGACACTTCAAAAAGCGCTGACTTCTTCTTCTAAAAAAAGCACAGATTACATTAAGATTACAATCCTTTCTAGGAAACTATAGGTAACAGTTTATTTCAGGATTTGTGATTTTCTGTATAAATGTATAAAGTACACATCACACAGGCTTGGACTTTGACACAAACCACGCTAAAATTTACATGCAAAAGTTTATAAATTAAACAGAATCAGACTAACAACTTTTTATAAAAGCTGAACAGGTTTTTGTAGTCTCCAAAAATACAGATTTATGCACCAATCTTGCAAACACTAAAATTCTATCTAAACATTAACAGAACTGCCCCTTTTTCAAATAGAGTTCATCCCTTTGAGATGACCAAGAGCCTCTGCAAGCTTCTCTGCAAATATCAATAATAACACCTTTTTCCCCCTTTTCCATTTTTCACAGTTGACCCTTGATGAAAAGTGAAATCTTTCAATGCTACATCTGGTGACAGGAGGCGATTGAGATCCCATCTGAAGTTAGCTATAATCTTCTCAAAGGAGGACTATTTTAATTTGCTAAGTAACTTTCATACTCACTACACATATTTCAGCATCTCTCAAGCAAGGTCAAAACATTATGAGAATATAAAACCACTGAAGCTGTATGTCTGTTTTTAACAGCTTTCTTACAATACTTAAGAAATCCTGACCTACTCAAGAGACAAAGTATATTTTACCAAATAATGCTTCACTTCCTCCCCCATTGGAACAGAGTTAACAGGCAATTATTTGCTGACCAAGCTAACTTGAGCTAAACTCCTACTTTAAGCAAACTGGTATGGGATGGACATCGTCAGTTCACTGTGATATAAGCAAATGTAACAGGATTGAAAACAGGCTTTGCAATTAATTTCTACAAAGCAAACAAAAAGTATCAATGTCCAACTGAGAGAGTCAAAGCTGTGTCATCTAAGAAAATCTTATTGTTGCCACTGTCTAAACATTCATTTCTATGTTACTAAGACAAAGTACCCAGAAATTATACCCCAATATATCCATCTGTGCTTGCACGGGAACTGACAAACAAAAATAAACAACTTAGGAATTTAAAAGGTTTTCAAAGCTTTTCAAGGAAAAGTCTTCATTAAAAACACCTACTTATTACAGCAAATACAAAAAACATTCATTTGAGAGGATTAAACTATTTCAGTGCTCATCTACATGTATATTGTGCATTATGTACTGTTGCCATTTGCTTCTATCTTCACTTCCTCATCATTTGTTCAGAAAATTCACTTCCTTAAAGTACCTATTTTTCTTAACATGTGGATAAAAACTCTCCCAGAATTGCGGGTCTATAGCTGGCTTTAAAAAGACCCAGCTCCCCACCCAGATGTGCAGCATCCAGCAGCAGAGGAGGCAGCCAAGCAAATGAAGATTTCCTCTTTGCCCTCCCCACCCCATTTCAAAATTACAGCAGCAGTTCCACACGTGCCTGTGCACTTGGGCCATTTCCACATCGCATTTTGCGACTTCTGCCTTCAACTGCCAGGTCTTCCCTTCTGTTCTCACCAGATAAACACACTCGGCAATTGCCTCAGACAGATTCCCTTCACAGGTCAACTGTTCACAGCCAGAAACTGTGCAGGTTAGACCCCAATTAGGCGTAACGAGTTACAGTGCTAACTTTGAAAAATATCTACCCAATACAGAAGCTACCAAGTAACCATTTAATGAAGCTCTGGAACCCTCTGCGTTGCAAAACTACAAAATAAAGAGCCAAAAAGGCAAACATGAAGTAAATATTATAGCAACTAGCAAATTAAAAAAAAATTAAAAGTCAATTGAATCTATTAAGGATAGAACATTTGATGCAATCAGGGAGGAAGACTTTGCACAGAACACTTAACACGCAACAAATGCAGAGGCACTTAAAAACCAAGTTACCTTGTCTTTGAACACAAAGGCAATGTACATCTTGAAGTCAAACTGGTCAGCTAGAGATTCTTTTTTCTTTCTAAGCTGAGCACGAAGTCTGTTCAGAGCTTGTTTCTTCCGGGAGTTTGGGTCCCCCATTTTGTAATACAGGTGGTACTAAAGCCTTTGGAAACTGTCGCTAAACTATGGGCACCTTTTCGTAAGACTTAAGTACAACAGAAACAAGTCGTTTGATTCCTGCTAATACGACTGAATAGATCAAACGCTAATGTAACCCAAAACCGCACCTCAGGCAGTATTTTACGAGAATGTCGTATTGGAGGGGTCAAGAAACAAAGAAAGTAGTTGTCCAGCCATGGCTGGACAAGAGGTTTTACAATAAATCAAGAAAAATACCCCAAAGAATTTTGAAGAGAAAAATTTGAACAGTTTAGCGGTAGGAATAACTGGGTAAGAATGAAGGGAAAAAAAAAAGAAAAAGAAAAAGAAAACAACCCCCAAACAAATCTTATCACAATTTATGTGTACAATAAAAAGCAACTGGCACAAGCCCAATCCATGGGGGGGGTACTTCTGCTCTGCTTACAAAAAAAACCCCGAAGCTGAAATTACAAACTGCGTTTTACCCCAGCCAGATTCATGACTCTACTGATTATTATTCTCAGCCTTCCACTATTGCTATGTTGCCCGTCTTTTTCTTTAGAATTATTACACTTGGTGGAGAGCAGAGAAAAGGGTGCAAAGGAGGAGTGCACAACCCGGGAAGTATGACATTTCTCTGCCGCCAACAACAACAAAATCAACTACAGACAACACAGCGCTGGTTTGCAGGGGAGCAAAGAGAAAAGACAGCGGAGTAATTTCTAACTTCATCCTGCTCATCATTGCCCTGAGGCTACTGCTGCCGAAGAGGAGAGGGATCATGATGGCCATTGACAAGGGGTGGACAGGGGTTCAAAGGACAGTATTATCTCACCGAGAGACTTAAACCTGAATCAGTGCCCCAAACTCCCTACCAGTGGGAGAGCCCTACATCCCCCGACGCGTCATACACTCCCTGGGCTGCTGATCCCCCGGGGATCCTTCCCTCTCTCTCTGCTGCTGCTGCAAGCACGGTCAGCCGAGGCTGTGCATGGCCGGCGCTCTTGGCTTTCCCTTCGGATTCTCTCTGCACGCAGGGCAGCCGCGCCCGGGGCAGCGGGACACCCACAGCAGCACCGCCTCTCTCCCCTCTCACTTCATGGCCACGACTCGGAAAACATGGAGTGTGGCTTGCTCCTGCTTTTCGGTGACAGAATTTTCTGCGAGGTTTGTTTTTTTAAAAAAAATTGCAATCTAGGTTGCAATTTTAAACCTCTACAACACCCTCCCCCGAAAAAAAGCAAATCCCCAATTATCAGGTTATTTTCTTCCTCTCTCCAGACATTTTTTCCCCTCCCCAGGTGTTTGATTAGTCGGGGTTAAAAAGTTTTTAGGTTAGCAAATTCGTCGGACCAGGTTAAAAAGAGGAGGGGGAAAAAGTATTTCTCCCCCTTCTCTCTCTGGAGAGAAAGGAACAAAAACCAAAGGAAAACAAAAACAAAAAAAAAGGAACCCCTCCCAAAGCTTCCCCCCCAGTTAAGCAAGAGACTGAGAGGCTCCGACGAGACCCCGGGACCGTGGCCCGCTCGCTACCCGCAGCCGGCGGGCGCAGGAGGAGCAGTGGAGGAGGAGGAGGAGGAGGCGGCGGCGGTGCTGGCAGCACGGAGAGGAGCCATGTCAAGATAAAGCCACGAAGCCGCGGAGCCCCCCCATCCCTGCCGCAGGGGACACGGTGACCGGGCCGCCCGCTCTGCCGCTGCTCGGCCCCGACCTGGTCCCCATAGTCTAGCTCAGCGCCCCGGGGCCGGGGAGTGGGGAAATGGTGGCGGACAGAGAAGGAGGAGGAAGAGGCGGCGGAAGGAGGAGGAAGAGGAGGAGGACGCTGTCCCTGCGCTAGCGGCTCCTACGGAGGAGGGCGGCGGGCATAGAGAGATCCCGGAGCGGCGTCGAAGGAGGACCGGGACGGCCGGGAAGAATGATGAGAGGGCTGAGGAGAGCGGCTTTTCGCCCAGACGGTCCCGGGACGTCCTCGAGGGCGACGGCAGGAGCGGGTAGGAGGGAGCGGGAGCGCCTGGGCGTCGGCACGGAGCGAGCGCGGAGCCGAGCTGCGCAGCCACCACCGACCCCTCAAAATGGCAGCGCCTGAGTCACACAGGCGCCGCCCTACCCGCATCGCCGGCGCGTACCAAGCGCTGGTAACTCCCGGGGGGTGGCGCACTGTTGTGGTCCAGGCAGCAGAGCCCAGCCTGGGTAACCACAGTAGACACACCTTGTCCGGAATGGCAGGACGGAGAGTACAACAGCGACTTGGAGCGTCTCCGAGCCCTCACCGCTCCACGAATCCACACTGTCCTGCTCCTTCTTCCCCTCCACCCCCCCGGTCACTCCTCGTGTAACCACCCGCCCGCCCCGCGTGGTGCCCGCGGGACGAGGACCCGGATGGGGCTGCTCAACGCCGTTCTCGGGGGGGGAGGGGGTGAGGCAAAGGGGGAGGGAGGGAACATCGCCCCCCGCCCGAGGTGGTATCTGCCCGAGACAGCTCCCCTCCCTGCCGCCCGCCGAACGCCTGATCCCCAAATTCCGTCACCTTTCAGGAATACTTAAACTTGTTTAAGCCTGGTGATGCTATAGGTAAACAAGTCTTGTGGTGGCGTATTTAGTGTAATTTGGTCCGTCGGGGTTTGTATTCAGCACGTCCCACGTATGCGAAATAAAACTGTAAATAAAACAACAATTAAAGTCCAACACGTATTCAAAGCTGACATGGCGAGGGGCTTGTCTGCTGCACTGATCTCGCCACAGCAGCCAGTGTGACAGTCCGTGTTCTTCCGTGGCGATGGCAGCGCTCCCCGAGGAGGCCGGCTAAGTTTTAAAAATAAGTAATTGCTGTTCCAGAGACACAGACCTAATCCTTGGAGAGAAGTAAGCGGTTTTATTTCTGTGCTACAAGGACAGGCTTACGCCCTCCCTCCCTTCCCTTCTCTGGAAGGAGGGCGGAATGGCATGGAAGCAATGGAAGCGAAACGAGGACACAGCTTGCTGTTGGGCGTTCTCCCTGCGGGAAGGCCCAGGGCGGGCAGGAGGAATTGCCACCTCCGCACCGGGAGTTTGCTGGCCGGCCCCTGTGCCCGGCCTCGGGCGTGCCAGGGAAACCTCGCCGTCCAACATGGCCCGGACCGGGGCTGCGCAGGGTCGCGCTGGGGAGCCAAGGCGCGGTGGTGACCTGCTGGTTGGTGCCGCAGCAAGGCGCAGGCTGCCAGGCATGGGGAACGCATCTCTCCCACCTTTCCCTGGAAGCTGGCGCCTGTGACTCACCGGAACGGCAGCGATATTACAGAGATTACAGGCACAAGACAAGTGCGGGCACCTTCTCTCTCGCTTGATCGTGTTTAAAAGCCCATGCAGCACAGCACTGGCACTCTCCAGTAACTCCACATTTCAGTTTTTGTTCCCCCAGTCCCTTACTTCTCCCTGCTGATCCCCCTTGTCTTCTCCCGACCCTCAAATAAATTATTTTCCTTTAGCACGCATTTTCTCCACATACTTTCCCTCGGAAAAGCACCTCTCTCCTGCCTGCCTTGTAGGCAGGAGCTGTGTTGCAGGTCTTGGACCTCATTCTCCCCCCTCTGATGCGAACACTCCTCATGCCTTCTGACACGGGCATTGCCCAGAACATTCCTCTGTTGCTTGATGAAGAACAGAGCAGAAACAGATAATTTTTACCTACTTAGGGATTGCTGTTCAGTCGTAATGGGCAATGACGATAAAGAATAACCCTTTATTTGGTGGTAAAAAGCAAGGCAGCTATATAGGAGGATTACATTAGCTCTTCACTTCTGTGGCCATTTCAGAATGCCAGAGTTTTTTAACTATAACATCAGTCCGTCCTTAAGGGGAGCTGCGTTTAGATAGCCGCTCTTCCAGCCAGTTTTGTCCAGTTTTGTTTTCGAGGCTGCCCTGTGCGACATTTTGTGCTGCAGTCTTGTGCCCGCTGCTATTTTAAGGCATGACTCACACTTGGCCTGTGACCCTCTTTGTGCCGGCACAGCGGACGCAGCGAAGGCTCGGCACGGCAGCACCGCCTGGCGCGGGGATTGCCCCGGCACAGAGGGCCCGCGCAGGAACCTGGCGCCTTGCCCACCTGCGGAGGAGAAAATCAGGCGTTTTCTTCCAGCCCAGTGACTCCAGCTGCCCTTTCGAGTGTAGGGACGCAGTCACAAGGCATCGGGTAGCTGCCCAGATCCAGGTTGAGGAATGCATCCAAAAATTTTGTCAAATGTAGTGCTTGTGTAAGGGCAGTTCTTCTTCTGGAGGGCTTTATAGTAGAGCTTTGAGGAGAGGAATATATATATTTAGATGAAATATACATATACATATACATATGCATATGCATATACATATACATATACATATACATATACATATACATATACATATACATATACATACACATATACATATACATGTGTGTGTAAAGGAAAAGGGAGATCAAGTACAAAGTATTATGTGTTAAGCAGCCACCACCTGTCTTCTGCAAACTCAGGCTGCTTAAATCCTTTCAGAAAGGGATGGGGAGCTGGAATCTCTCCAGGTTCCTTCTGTAAAGACTGCTCGTCCTCCTTATATAGACAACCTCCTTTCTTTACCAAGCTCAGAGAATAATTTTTTCCTTTTGGCTCATGGTCTAGTAAAGGTACCCTGACAACATTTACACAAATGAGTACATTAACCAACCCAAGTATGTTTATTATACATTTACGTGCAGAAATATTTGCAGTATTAAATTCATGAGTAATGGCTCAGTCTTGTCCTACTTCTATATAGTTGTGCTTCTTTTCCTCCATCATGCACAATGATGAAGCTCATAGGGCAGCAAAATATCACCATCTTTGTTAAATCACATGTTAAAAAGTAACATCTCTTACTGAAGGGATAGTTAAGACTTAGAAAAATAAATATTTATATGCTATTGATCCATAACTCTCTTGACTAGATAATTGCATATTATTGTTATGCCTCATAGTGGTTATGCAATGTTGCATAATTTATAAGAGAAGCTTGTGGCCCTGGAAGCTGGGTGTGTATTTCACAATTATAACACTCAATCCAGTAACAGACTGCCTCTCTTCGAATCTAATTTAAAATAATAAAAGGTTTATCACTGAGAAGAGAGGAATGTGCATGTTATACAAAACAAACCTGACAAGTAGGTTGTAGCATTATATGCAGTAGTATTTCTCTTTTTTTAGGCTTAAATCCCGTTAGCACAGAAAAAATAGTGTTTCTTGTGCATGCTAAATTCAGGCAGAACAAAACAGTCAGCAGAGTGGGGCAGCTTCTGCTTGGTTAGCACAGCACAGACAAATCTGTGACACACCAAATCTGGTGTCCTTATGACTTGGGTTCAAAGTGAGGAAGACTATGTTCGACACCACATAACTGCATTCCTGCACCCTTGGAGGAGTCAAGTGCACACAGACCCCTCCAGGGACTGGGGTTTCAGCATCAGGGCTGGCATCCTGCAGAAATACAAAATCTGGCAGCATGGGCAATGGCCCGTGTGAAGGTAGGAAAGACCTTGTCACAAAAATATATTCCTTGGAAGAGAAAGTGAGTCATGGAGTTTTGAGAAGCACTGAAAGTTTAGAATATCTGGTTGCTGGCTTTTCTTCTCTGAAAAACTGGTATTTTCCAGTCACCATATTATCATATCCTCATTGTTTTCAGTGAAATCAAGCACTCGTTTGCATAATAACTTGTTCTTTTTCTGTAAATTAAAAACAATTGATAACTTTAGATATACACCTTGTTGTTTTGGGTTTCTTTTTCCTAAAATTTCTGTCATTTCAGAGTCTAATTCTTGTTTTCAGAATTACACATTTACTCATAAGCATGCAGGCAAGATTGTACTCTAATGCCTCTGCTTTTAATTTCCATCTTAATAATTAGTTACTTACAAATTTATAATTTCATGTTAATAATTAGTTTTAATAGATTGTTGAAAATTCTTATGTATGTTAGAGACATATTTAGGAAGACATGAGATGGGTTCTGTTATCTTTCTTCTGTACGTTCCACACATACTGTACTGTATGTTAGAAGTAGAATCAGCCCTGAAGCTACTTGCTTCAAAAACAGAGCTATGATTAATTTGGTGCCAAATATTTATGCATCAGACAAAAATAAATTAGTATTCTTCATAAATTCAAACAAGACAAATTAGTTGGTAATTGAAACTCTTTCATACACTTCAGAACATACTGATTCACTCTTTTCTGCCTTTGGAGAAAACATTCGTTTCTAAGGCATAACACAAATGCTTTTGTATAAAGAAATGTCAGTGTTTAATGTGTACAACATTCTATATTGTGTTCTGGACCCAGTTAGAATCACAGAATCATAGAATGACTTGGGTTGTCCACCCCTGTCCACCTCTTGTCCTGATGGATACAAGTAGACAGAAGAAAATTAACTCTGCCCCTGCCAAAACCAGCACAGCACTGCACAGCTGTTGCTACAGTATTAAGCTTCATTTGGCACTTCCTTATGTCCCACCTTCTGGTTTCAGAGGGCTGTGGTCATAAAATGGGACATAGGTTCTCAGGCATGTGATGTATTAGTCCTAAATAATGTAGGTTTTGCGTTTGATCAGCAGATGCTTTCAAGAATAAGGGCAAAATTCAAAAAAAACTTGTTTTATTTGTTCAGTCTGTAAATAATATTCTGAACACTTGCAGTCAACAGTAGCTGTTGACTTATTATTATTTTGTAGCTTCAGTTGTCATTTGAGCCTTTATAGAGCGTGTTTAATTTTTAAATCTTAAAGCACTTGTATAAATTATGTTTTTTTGAAAGTGTCTTAAGGGATGTCTTAGAAACTTACACTTGTACTTAACTAGGGAAAAAATAACCAGGTGATATGTAGACTTTTCTTTAACTTTTCACCTCTGAGGCAGTCAGGATCACTGTTCACAGGACAATCTTTTGCTCTAATACATGAAAATTGTGTACTCTCTGGAGAGATTTCATTAACAGTGGCCATCATCGAAACCCAGCTGGCCTTATGAATTATACCTAGATTGTGCCGTGTATATAATCCACGAGTTTCATTAGCATGCAGCCTTCCATGCTGATTAACCCAGGGAAAAGAAGACAAACCACGAATTTCTTGTGGGTAGCACAGGAAGCAAGACGGAAAAACAAGAGGCAGAGGAAGGCGAAGCGTGATGCCACGCTGCCACCTACTGTCACCCAGCGGACTGCGGGGAGCCTTTTCATCCCTGAAATTAAACATTGGATAGAAGGGCCAAGAGAACAGCAGCGAGGGACCCTGACAGCCACAGGTCTTGTTTACTGATTCAGGGATTCCAAAGGCGACCTTGGGGCTTCTTTCCCCGGACCCTTCGCAGGGCTGCGGCCAGGGCAGGACTGAGATGAGACATTTCCGTGTGCCAGAGGCTCAGCACAGCCCTGGCTTCCCTCGCCCTCTCCGCGGTGTTCCTCTGCATCCCAAACACTTCAAGTCGTTGCTTACAGTAAACACTAACAAATAGGAGCTCATTTATGATATTTATGTGATAATACAGTACACAAAATTCTAAAAAATTACTGTGTGGTTTACCTGTACTTAATGTGGCAGGTAGAAATAAAGAGTCCTTAAGCACCCCAGAGCTAGATCATTATCTGCAGAGTACAAAAAGGGCCTTGACAAAAGGCACTGTGTGACTGTCAAGTACAAATACCTCTTTGCCAACACTTGGTTCAGATAGCCAAGTCCAGATTCTCCCTGAAAATGCTTAGGAAGTTTCCACACATTGACATGTAAGCAATACAGGACCCCCAAGCTGCTGGAGACCCACCTATTCCCATGTTCCCAGGCACATGAAGTCCTCCAAGGAGCTTTTTTTTTTCAGTTGTCATTTGCTGTAAAAACTGATAACATTTATCAACAGCAATGGAGTACAAAAGCTCTAAAAAGCACACATTCTCTCCTGCCATGAATAATCTAACAAATTGGCTGAGCTCAGTGGGAAACCTCGGTGTGTTTGCTTAGGCTCACTTGAAGTGCAAATAGTCATGAGTATTCATGACAGAAGGTTTTATTTTTTATGAAACAAACAACCTGAAATGCATTACAGTGCACTCAGTCTGAAGAAAAATGTATTCTGCTAGCATTGGGTTGACAGATTTTTGCTGGTAAAAATTCCCTAATCCCTATTTAAATAAAAACTGTGGCCACAATATGGGGAATTGTTACAGTAAAGTAACCTGAACTTTTTTTTTTTTTGGTGAGAATTTTATATCATTACACTGGTTTCCCACAATTAAGATGATGAATAAGCGTCTAATAATAAATTCTCACTGTTCTTTCTAAGATAGTGATGGGGTTCTTTACAAACCTTTCAAACTGAAGAAACTGAACTCTGGGACATTGTGGTTCATAAGAGGATATGTTCTTCAGCTGGATAAATTGAAGGAGTGGCAGCTTTGTAATAAACCTCCAGATTGTATGCCTCCAGCAAGGAACAAATTAAAAGGAAAAACAAACAGGACTGTCACATCAGAACCATCTCCCATTACCTCGGACCTTTCCAATTACCAACACCTCCAAAAGCAGTTATTCTGCTTCTGAACTGTAAATCCACCTGAAAACTTTTTAGGCATTAAACCTGAATTTTGAAAAGGTAATGACTGAGAAAGTTTCACTTGAAAACATAGTATTTGCAAGATGTACAATTTATGTATTGCAGCCATAAAATGCACCTAGTGCCTCTCATGCATGATTTATTATATAAATCGACGCATGCCTCTAATTTAAATGTTTTGTATAGTTTTTACTGAATCTTAAAATTTCTGCATAAGAAAACATAAAATGTAAAAATAGGAATGTTTTTATATTGTGCTGATATATGCATTACCTGCATTCAGCTTTTTCTGAAAGGACATTCAATGCTGGTGAGATTTGTGTGTATATATAACCAGTTAATATCTGCTGGTGTTTTGAAACCTGGAAATTCCAATTTTTTTTCCAGAATCAAAACGAATTAAACTAACCTAAGAGCATGAACTTTTTTTTTTACTACTGTTACTGAACAATCTTAATTTAGATGATGTTTCTGCACATGTTATTTTCATTTTCTGTAGAGAAGACAAAGCTTACTGAGGTGACAGTTTACTCCTGACACTGTATTATTCAAAATTACAGGAAGGAACCTGACTGAAAAACTGCAGAATGACATTATGGAATTGAGTGATGGGCAAATATAGCAGTGAAATTCAATGTAGGTAAACATCAAATAATATGCATAAGAAAAAAAGAAAATCTTAATTTCACACATTGAGTGACAAACTTTAAACTGCCCGTCACTCAAGAACAAGATCTCAGAGTCATGGCAGATTTTTCCATAGGAATGTCAGCCCAGTGTTCAGCAAATCAAATGCCATACGGTTCCCAAAAGAGCAGGAAGATGGAACAGCTTTCATGTCAGGTATGGCTAAGTAGGCCCGAGAGAGAGAACTGGAGAGCAGTCTGTGTAACAGAGGTTGTTTGGTGGCCCTTCCAGTATAAGTACTGGGGACATCAAGTGACAATATCAGAATCGGGTTCAAAGAAAAAGCAAAAATGGATGGTGTTCTTCAGACCAATGGTTATTTGAGCTCTAGAAGTACTCGCCAAAGGATATTGTGGACAATGAAAACTTAAATGGGTCAATGGTAGACTGAACAAGTTTTTGCAAGAGAGATCAGCTTTATTTCCCTATCCTTGTTTAAAGATTTCCTAATGCATTTTTTTTTATGTTCTGCCTTTCTTGCTTTCATCGGACCATGACATTCTACTTAAAACATTCTCATAAGTGCCATAGCGTTTATTTCCAAACAGGAGACTGACAGAATAGCAGGCTAAATAAACACTTCTCTCTGTAAGTATCCTAATTTCTAATAGCTCCATCATGTTGCCTGGGAAAAATGTTGATAACTGTTCTATGAGACCTTGAGTGCAGGGAATGTGTCCTTAACTCGACAAAATGTTTATTCGCAAGTCAGCAGACGGTACTATTAGTATAAATAAAAGATAAATGTGAAGATATTTGCAAGAACGTAATTGTTAAGTGGCTTCTAGCAAATTTGTATAAACCCTAAAGGCATAATTAATAAGAGCTGTAGTCTGTATCATACTTAAAATTACTGTTGTGTACGAGTTAATGCGGCTTAACAGTCGCCCCAGGACACCCCGTTTTGCAGGTTGCACCATGTTTAGACAGCAGTGATGAGAATAAGCGCAGACGTGATTAAATCTGATTTGGTACAACTCCTCAATAAGTGAAAAAAAACCCGAACAAAACCAGGAACGACTCGAGGCCGAACGACAGCAAGCAGAGGCGCGCACCCCCTCACCGCCCGACTCGGCTCGGGGAGAGGGGAGGGGTAGGGGGGGAGCGCGGCTCGCGATTGGCTCGGAGAGAGGCCCCCGTGTCACGTGACCTCCCCCCACCGCGCTCCTTACAGCCGCGCGCCGGACGTGAGGGGGAGGTTGGCTGTGCGCCGCGGGGTCCGTGCGGGAGCGGCCGCCGGTGAGCGGGGCCGGCGGGAAGGAACGGGGCGCCGGGCTCGGGAGAGGGGTGGGAAGGACCAGGGGGGACTGCTCTCCGTCCCGGCTGAGCCGCCGCCGGTGGCGGGGTGCGGCGGTAGGCTTCCGTGGCCGCGTTTGGGTGTTGGCGGGCTCGCCTCGCTGTTCCCCATTGGCCGCGGCGGCGCGCGGGGAGGGAGGGGCCCTGCGAGCTCGGCTGGCGGGAGCGGGAGGCGGGCACGGTGTGCGTGAGTGACCCGTTCCATCCCCCAGACATTTCGGGTAGAAACTGGGATTGGGTAAAACGGCCTGGGACACCCCGCCATCCCCGCGGCCAGGCCGCTCATCCCCACGGAGCGCTGCCTTCCCGGCGCCCCCGCCTCTCCTGTCTCGGGTGCAGCCTAAGAGGGGCTCTGGAGCAGCCTGCTGACCGCGCCGTGCGTGGCTGACTGCTTAAGGCTGCCGTGAAAGCTGATAATCCGAAATTGTATTGTTCTGTTACTAGCGTCTCCCGAACTTCAGTAGCAGACGGATGCTGTATTAATTTTACTATTTTTCTGTTGCAGTTGATCTTATGAATTCCAAGATGAAACAGAAGCTGACCGCAGAAAAGTCCTCAGGATCTTTGCAGGTATAGACTTTAAAGCCTTGACGCTGGTACATATGTCTGACACAAGCTTCTCTGTCCACTGAAGGAGTATAAAGGGATCTGTTGCAATGTGCTTCCACCTGGCTTATGTCCATTTGGCTTGAATAACCTCCTGGCAGACAGTGTGGCTTGGGAACATGCTGTCCTGCTTGGGCATACGTGCTTATGACTGCTTTTTTTCCTATAGCTCAGCAAGTCCTTTTTACTTTGACACTGAGCTTACTGTCTCTCCGTTTAATTTTTCAGGGTTGGCTTGGTTTGTTTGTCCTGACTATGTGCCTTTGCTTATTGAATCTGTTTGGCTTATGCTAAGGGGTTGTAGGGTAGGTTTTGTAGTCTGTTCTTTGTAGGTGGGAACTTATGAAGGGTTAGATCTGTCTTGTGTTGAACATGTTTTAACTGAAGTATTCAAGCAAACAGTTTGCTTTCTAAAGTCACCCTCGTGATTCATAGTTGCCTTGGAATTAGTGGAAAGGCTTAAGCAATTTAGGTTTTTAAGAGTTAACTGGTATAAACCCTAATAACTTTTCTTGGTAAATCTTTTAATATAGGTCCTAATCACAATGGTGCAAAACTGTATATAATAGAGGCTAGTAGTCCTTGTATGATGAGGCATAGTGACTGTAATGAAAACTTCAGATACTAATGAAAATTGCCAATTGATAGGTCCGATTTATGGCAGTCTTGTCCTATAGTGTCTCTAGGGTATAAATTCCTCGGTGTGGCTTTCTGCACTTTCAGTGGGTTAACTTGAATATTGGCCAATAATTTCTTGGCAGAGTATACTTCACTCTAATCCTAAGTAGCAGCAAGCAGTGTCTGACACACGGTGTGATTCTTGTTCCCACAGCAGTTAATATTTGTCCTTTAATGGAACAGTGGGATAATTGGTGGCAGAAACTACCGTGGGAAAGGCGAACGCTTGTCCTGTGAAGTACGGTGTGAATCGGTGACTTTCTCACGCTGCTGTGGCATTGTATCCTGGCTGTTCTTGCTTGGTTGTCTGCCATTGTTTGCTATCCCATGGTGGCAGTGTAACCAACCCAATCAGAAAGCTTTGATGCAGGAAAGAGGTATTTATGCATGATAGGAAGGGTGATAAACATACTGGTAGACAAAACAATAGCCTGTCTGGATCGAAGCAAGGAAGCTTTTGATCCATGTTAATGGATAATCTAATAACACCTCTATTTAAATGAGCACTCCTCGGTGTGTTCACAGGTTACAAAAACATCTACTGCCTCAAGTGATGTGACTTTACCACCTGACCTTGCAACTGAGGTCACTTTTGTCCCTCTCCCCAAAAGTCTGATACTGCTGTCCTCAAACTCAAGTTTGAGAGTTCCAACTATAGTGATTGCACAGTAACTGCCCTTGACATCTAGTCAGAGTATTTCTGCCATAACACCTGCTCAAGTTCCTTTATGAAGGATAAACATTTCCTAAGAGGCAGGGATTGATGATAGCTTCGTGTGATTAAGATCTGTCTCTGCTACAAATAGATTCCCTTCCTTACAAAAGCCTTAATATAGCCTACAGTGTCAATTTTGTCTTGAAAAGATTATTGTGCGTTAGCTTAATGGCAGCATGGTGGATTAATAATTTTCAGTTTATGTAAAGAAGAGTGGCAATAATCTGAACCATATTTGTCTTTTCAGAAGTACCTCACAGACAGGACATGCAGTGCTTCCCCGAGACAGACTCTTAAAATGATTCAGCCTTCAGCAGCAGGTAGTCTGGTTGGCAGACATAATGAGGTAAGAACCAAAAGATAATCTGTCGATACAGAATTATTTCTACTCCTTGTGAAAGGCTTTTGAGCTTTTAACTGAAAACTAATATATTTGAAAAAAATACAATCACTAGAGTGACACAACTTAGACTTACTTGTGGTCATGAGTGTGCAGGCTTAGAAGTTTGTATTTTTGTGAAGGCTGAGATACTGCTCTAAACTTAAACCTGCTCATGTTTTATGCAGAAAAAATCTTCAGTCCGAAGGAAACTCTGGAATAACAAGTTTGCCTCAAAGGCTTGTAAAGCTGAGGTGTCTGTGGACAAGGAGCAAGAAAATGAGAATGATGTCATTCAAGCTGCAGATCTCATGATGAAAGGTATTCATTAATTCCTGAAACGTTTTCTTGCACTTTAAATGCTGTGCTGCTGTTGGACTGCTGCTTGAAACATATTTCCTTTGTCATTTAGATAAAGGCTTTGGGGTTTTTTTGTAATGCCTAGCAGGAGTTGTTGATACTCATCCTTTATATTAAGTAGATGTCTAGTATTTAAGAATGAGTTCATGATAACCAGGAGCTGCGAACCATTGTGTGCAGCAGTGTTAAGGAGTCTTGTAGTTTGTTATTTTGGCTGGGCTCTAAGTTTTCCAGTGACTAATAATTATGTTGAAATGAAAGCCTGTTCTGGCACAGTGTGTTGTGTGCTCAGTTTCTCAGAACCATTATGCCCAGTGTGGACAGTGACTTGGAAGTAACACTTCTGTCTCCCACAAAGCACACATGAAGAGCAACATTTGCAAATGTGATCATCTTGCAGAGCCTGCTGCCGTGCTTGAGGCAGCTTCTTGAAGGCACTCTGTACAGCCATTAATGCAGTGTAGGATCTGTTTCCTCTAAGCTTGTGTCACTAGTTGTAGTTCTACAACTGATCTTTGGAAACACTCTATGTGGAGTGAGTTCTTAGTATCACAGCTCATAGAGTACTTGCATACAAGTTAGATATTTTAAGGTGCTCTCAAGAAGTCAGTCTTACCACAGACTTACTGTAGCCTGTAACTTCAGGAAGTCCTTCATCTCAGTATTGGAAAGAAGTGGCTGAAGAAAGGAGGAAGGCTCTGTATGAAGTGCTTCAAGAAAATGAAAAGGTAGCTACTCAAAGATACCTATCTGCTTCATCACTGGCTGTTGTCTTCCTCTTCTAACATTTTGTTATTTGAACCCAGTTGCACAAAGAAATCGAGCAGAAGGATGGTGAAATTGCCCGCCTAAAAGAAGAAAATGAGGAGCTCATGTCCCTTGCTGAACATGTGCATTATATGACCAGTGTGATTGAGGTACTTAAAGCAATTTTCAGTTAATGTTGTAGAACAAAAAAGTGAGAAACCAGCTAAGGTATTTACAGTGAATCGTGACTTCTGTTTTACGTGCTCACATGACTCTTCATTTTAAGTTGCTCTCTGATGTGTTTCCTGCAGGATTGCTCTAGTTTTAGAGTCATAAAGCAGCTCTTTCTAGGGGATGAGTTTTCCCCAGCTTAGAACGTACAGGACTAATCAGAGTACCAAGATCGATGTTTTCTGAAAGGGGGATTCAACCTCCTCTAACAGAACAACACTGCGTGTTGGAGATGGTGATGAGGGAAGGAAGGGTTGATTTTTCACTTTTTTGGGATGACTTTAATTCATGTGCTTAGTAGGTTGGCACTGGGTATGTCCTTTGAGAAACTAAATTTGAAACAGAGTCACGAAGTAGAGTGGTGAGAGGTAACACTATGTTCTTTAAAGTCAAGGTTTTCTTGTCAAGGCAGTGCCAGTTTCATGGCCCCAAAAGGGCTGTACACAAAGTCTCTAGGGTTCCTAAACTTTTAAATTTCATAAACTTTTTAAATTTTTAATTCTCCCTCTGATAATTAATTGGGGCAAGTAGTTGTGTGACTAATTCCATGGCTCCTCTACCAGGAGTGGACTGTAAGAGCCTCTGGAACTGTAATAAGTTTCTAGATAGCCATGGAACCTTGATATGTTACCTCTCAGGTTGTTTTTTCAGGGATTAAGCTCTCATCTGGGATATGAAGCTGGGTGCCTGGCAAATACTTGGATTCTGTGATGACTAGGCTGGGAGGTGGAAACAAAATAAAATGTTATTGCAAGCAACTTGATTAATCAAGAATTAAATTCCATCAAGTTAATTTTCAGTTAGTGCAGTTATTTAGATCAGCACTGAAAGGCTACTGTTTTGCTACACTTGAATTTTTTGGTGTTCAGGGAGCACTGCTTGTCGGTGATAAACCCACAGGCATAAGTTATATTACTTGAGGGCTTGAACTAATACAGTTGGAAACTTCTACAGTTTCTCAACAGTTAAGATCACTTATTAGTTGTAAGCTGCTCAGTTCTGAGGCTTAAATGAACCTTAAGGGATACATCAAACAACCAGAAGCTTCAAAGCCAGCCTCTTTACAGTCCTGTTTATTTTCCTTAGATGAGGTTAGGTGAGGAACTTCTAACTTGATCAAGTGCTGGAAACTGCTGGGTCTTAAAGTTCATCTAGACTTAATGCAGCTTCATTACTTCTAACTAAAAATTATGGAGTAAATTGATTCTACAGTCATTTTTCTAAAATTAAACCTATATGGTACTATAGTAAATACTTAACTTGGGAAGCAGTTTCCCATATTTTGGGTTGCCCAAGATAAAACCTGTCCTACTGAAGAACCTAAGAAAAACTTAACAGTCAGCAAAGCATATGTGGTCTACAAGTTAGAGGTAGTAATTTGAGTTGAACTTGTCTCTTAAACTTTTTGTAACTGAGGAATGTTTTGATTATATCAGCAACCTCCAAATGAAGGTAATTAGTTTGCTTCATTTAGTATGCAGTCTTATTTCACTGGTTATTAAGTAGAAAAAATATTAAATTCACTGTCTTCTGTTTCTTTGTAGAGGGTAACTGGGCAAGCACCTGACAGTCTTGAGACACTGGAGAGTCTGGCTCTAGAGGAATCCAGACAGGAAAATGAAGAGGATAACTGTGGAGATGAGGCAGACAGCCCTTCTGAAGAAGAGCCATCACAAGTATTGTCTGCCTTAAGGGAGAATAGATCAGATCTTTCTTCAAAGGAAGCCAACCATTTGCAACTGGAATGACAACCTTTATATAGGCTTATGTGGCTTTTAATTGCAGACTTCCTCTTGAAGGGATATGCTAAACCTCAGGTATAGAAACTCTTGTGGGAACATTACAGATGTTGGTATTTTTACCTGGAATTATGTAGCAGTGGGGGTATCTGAATACTGCTTGGAAAATTTACTACAGGCTGCATGTAGTTGCTTGTATGAAATGCAAATACTGTGTATTTCAACAGTTGTGTAAATATCTTTCTTACCAGTTGGTCTGACATGATAAATGAAAATTGATAAATAAATCTTTGCATTACCAAAACAGTCTCTTAATTGACAGAGGAATGGCTAATCCTAGGTTTAAATCAATTGTGACTACTGTAGATGGAAGCTTTCAATTTTTGGGGTGGAATGCCTGGGCAGTTTTTAACTCTTTTTAGATTTGCAGAATTCTGGAGAACAAAATTACTTTTGGTGGATAGAGGGGGAGAAAAGCAAAAACTTGTGTGTTATTGGTGAGGTTTTAGAAAGTCAAGAGTGGGTAATAAAAGTCAAAATGTAAAGTTTAATTAGATTTGAGTTTCAGGTTTTTTTAAATAATTTCCTCTGCCTTTTAAGGAAACCTTTTGCAAGTTGTGTAATGAGAGCTGGAGTAGGAAGTATTAGACCATTTCTTTCAATAATACTTCCATTTGCTTGTGAAGAGAAGGTGGTGTGTTCTTGGTCCCCATAGCAGCTGTGCTGAAAACTAGGTGGAGACAAAGCAGCCTATACCTGAGAGCTGTTCTGAAAGGAAACTCAGGGTTTCCAAAGTACTGCTCAGGTATTTAACAAGAGATGTGGCACCCTTTTACCGAGGTACTTGTGTTCTAAAGGGTTTACAGAAATAGAAAGTGGTTCTTATCTGACATCTGCATGGCATGAGGATGGGGCAGGAGAGTAAGTTGGATACAGGTTTTCCAGTACTGAGAACTTGGGGCAGTTGTTCTGTAACAAGGTCTTCCACGGAGAGGCTTTAGCAATGGTGGCTGTTGTCATATCTTGGGAGGAGCTTAAAGTTGAGTGGCTTTGAGGAGGCAGAAGTGATGAGAAAGATCCTGGTTCATGGATCTCTGGCCTTGCCAAAAATGGTTGCTTTGGGGTATGTGTGAATGACTCTGGAGTGATCAGATTGGCACCTTTATATATTCCTTCTGTCTTACTCCCTGTGGCTGTTGATAAGTTAACAGATGTTTAACAACTGATTTCAGTTGTGACATCCAGTAAATGCCAGCACCATTGTAGGAGGTAATACTCCTGGCTGCCATTTTACCTCAAACATGCTTACTAGAAAATGAGGCATCACATTTTCTTGTGAACTTTGTAAACACAAGATTATATCTTCCAGTGTGTGCTCCAGGGGGTGCTTAGATGTATTCCTTTCCATCACAGTACTGAAAAGGTGGTAAAGGTGTGTCCTTTATTTTGCACTGATGCTGACATCAGATGACAGAAAAAACAAAACTGGGTGCTGGGCAAATGCTTTGTAGAGCAAGAGCAGCCTTGGTTTTCTGTTAAGGAGAAATGGATGATGCTTGTCAAGTGAATTAGACCTCTCCTGTCTCAGGTTCTAAGCAACTTTGTGAAGAAAGTAGTTCAACACTAGTAAATAAGGAAACATAAATTTCATTTTGATACAATTGTTTTTTGCAGTTCAATTTAGTTATTCAGTGTTAACTGTATTTCTTTTTAGAGGTGGCTTTATTTTTAAACATCAGACATATTTCATTTGCAGAGGCTGTAGAAGAGAGAAAAGGACTGTGGCATAACTAGCAGACCAAAATGAGACACCAAGTGCAGCTTTTCCACTATTTCACCTTCTGCTCTATGAGCTGCTGTAGTACAGGTGCTGTTGTTGGAACACAGAACTGCAAGAAAGAGAGAAATCCAGAATTTGTGTGCAGTATCTGCATCTGTTTCTCTTACATTCAGGTTGATCAAGAAGAATATTTATTAGGTTTAAATCTTAAGCTTTTTCTGGATTGATTTTATTTAAATAAAAGATGTGACAGTCTCTTAATATGCTGGATCCTTCTCTTGAAATAGACTGGGTACAAATAAATCATGGAAGTTCTGCAAGTACTTGTGCACTACAAGTGATGGATGTATTACAGCATTTGGCCCACCTGTAATAGAATAAATTTTTCCATCTAAAAGGCATGTGCCACTCAGTAATACATACTAATGTTTTAAACCCAAACTAGTATGGTTTTATTAACTGCATTTTGTTAGCAGAGAGGATAGTTTGCTGTATAAACTGAAAAAAACTACACTGCAGAGAAGGCCAGGTGTAAGAGCCAAACTCTGCCATAGTAATAAAACCTCTGTACATGCTCTGTCTGTGTCACAGATGCATTGAACCTTGATCAAACACTGACTATGCCTATTGTATCAGACGTTAATGTATGAAAATGTTCTCATCACTTTTTATGATGCTGCAATAATTGCTGTTTAGACATGTTCTAATTGAGTTTGTTTATTCTTCTGAAAATTCCTGAGTGCTTTTTTGAACATGCATGCGGTAGCACGGTGCTAGTAAGTCTAGGAACTTTGTACTTATGTGCTTAAAGGCTTGTGAAATGTGTAGAAGTTATACAGAGATTTGTTTGTGATTAGTTCTCTTACAGCCATCTGACATTTTATTTTTAAGTATATAGGGAAACTGATTTATCGCTGGAACATGTAGCAGCTGAAAATCAACATCACTAAAGACAACCTTTATATCCAGCTGAAGTAGAGAGAACATTCTGTCTAGCACAATAAAATTATCAGTTCTGGAACCTAACTATAGAATGTGATTCTTTCCAAGAAATAAATGCATTTGTGCTACCAGCACATCGACTCCTTTTCACTGCAGAGGGTGCAGACACAATCTTTCACTGAAGCACATTTGGGCTGTGTGGAAGTGGGATGCATCTACTGTGTCCTAGCACTTCTCCCATCAGAGGTGCATGTCTGAACAGGGCTGAATTCCAGCCATGCAGGAGGAAAGTGTGGGGAGGTGGATCATTTGCAGGTGTCAGATGTTCCAAGAATGAGCAGCTGTTCAGGGGCAAGCAAACCGTGGGACAGATGGATGGTTTATGTGAGGAAGAACTCAACTGGTTTACACTAAAAATTGTTACTTCTGTTAAGCACCCATTGTACTTAAGACAATGTGGTGAAATTAATTAGACCATAATTGCTACTTGTTTGGGCAGCTGGAACTCCCTTGGTGTTTGGCATTGGATTGCATATGTGAGGGCCTGGAGCACTGTCCTGTGCTGCAGCTTATGGTGTGGCCTCTGCATAAGTAATGAAGTTAGCCATAGGTTTGGTTGGGTTTTTTTAAGAAAGTGTGATGCATATTTGTTTACTTTTCCTCAAGGGCCATCTCAGGTTCTTTTCAGAACTGAATTTGAGAATTAAATAAGGTTTGCAAAATTTGCCAAGGCTGTGCTTTTCCAGCATTCTAATGCTCTGTATTGCACTGTAAAACACTGTCATGTTTTTTTTTCAGCAGAAAATGTTTATTGTGTTATTCATTTCTCTTTCCATTCTTATAATAACACAAAGCAGTTCAGCAACTGATAACGGTGTTCTGAGGAACCTTAATTTGCTGCTGTTTGTCAATCTGCTGGCAAGGGCTTGTAGTGAAAGGTGATTGGGACATGTTTGAAGCCAAACCCTTGGGTGTGAGAGGACACCTCTATCATACCCTCAGGGACACTGTAGCCATTTGAAGCTGTGGATCCCTCTCCTCAGGATAATCCCACTGCAAAGCAGGGAGTCATACTTAAGATACACAGTCTGGCAGCTGTATTGACTCCTGATTTTGAAGTCCACATTAATCTGTGTGTCACAGACTGCAGGATAGGGTGAAGCTATAGAGGATAACTTTCTTGAAGGTCTAATGGATACAAGAAGCCTTGCCCAGAGCAGTGTGAAACCAGAGAGCCTAACATGCTGCTGCTGTAGCTACAGTAGCTACGGGTGCTATAGGTTTCTATTTATGGGGCCAAATGCTGAGAGAGTGACAGCATGGCAGGGGTAGTAAAAGCCACCACAGCATGAAGAAAGGATACCTTTACCACCAGATATACCCCTTTTCCAAGTGCACTTCTAGCCAGCTCCCCATCTCTTCCATCTGCACTGCTGCTGAGCTACTTTGGTGTGGGAACATTTTCCTAACATACTTTCCTGGGGTGGCCCTGACCTTTAAATTTGTCCAAGTAAGCCAGCTGCAGCCCTAAGAGCTTTTGTAATTACTGCCTGCTGCTTCCTTTACTAGTCAGTAAGCATGAGCCTTGTGATGCTCACCTCTATGCATCTGGTTTTTCCTACTCCACAAAGAGGGAGTGCATTAACATTGCCAGCAAGAGGCAGCGTTGTCAGCTCTGCAAGCACAAAAATGGACAAGCTATGAGACAAATTAATGGCTTGGTCATTTCTATTTGCCTTCAGGTTTTGGAAGCTTTAAGGTCTGTTCACTTTGTCATGGTTGTCATGAATCCTGTTAGAAGATAGTTATTTGTGTATTTAGTTTTCTGAAACAGTATTAGTGCTAACAGGTGAAACTTAGCCTCTACACATCTGTATCCCAGGTTCAAGCTGATGTCTTGGATACCACAACAGGAACTAAGTTGGGTCTAACTGTTCATACTGAAAATCCTGTGTGTTTCCTCAATGACTTTATTCAGAGCACAGTTTGCTCCTTCCTATCTGGTTCTTTCGGAACTGTATGCATGATTTTTAATGGCTGTAAGGGTGTAGCAGATTGGCTTTAGGCTAATAAACTTCTCAGAGGGTGTCTTTAAACTACAGTGAGATGAGATACGTGCTCCATTTGGTGCAGTAGCTCTATATGTGAGCTGCCCCCTGTTCTCTGCAGCTTTGGTTCCCTGTTCCATAGGCAGTTCTGCATTCCCCAAGGTGTGTGCTGTAAGCCTGAATGTTTGAAAAGGGAAAATGAATGGAAGGAATGTCTTCTGTCTGAGGAGAGTCTATCTTCACAGAAGGAAAGAGTACTTAGTGCAAGTGTGGTAACAATCTGGGGCCTCTTCAGCATATTTTGGTAGTCCCTGTGAAGCTCTTCTTGATAAGTATCTTGAATGATACACAAAACTGGCTTGCTCTGAACTTAAACTATGAACCTGATAGTGAAGAGGCCGCTGATGGAAAGAGTGACTATACATATGGACTGATGTGCTTAGTAATTAAAAAATAATCTTTATTATAACTTAAATGTGATAGGAAATATGGTGAGTACAAATGCCACAAAACTAAAAGAAAAAAAAAAATTAAAAAAAAGTAGATACAAAAGGACACCTTGAAAGAATTTAACTGATGGGACAGGTGTAGTATAAAAACCATAACATGGCTATTTCACCTTCTGAAAAAAGTTTATATCCCTCAGTGAACAAGTAAGCATTTTGCACTGTACAAAATGTACTTCTTTAATTAAAGGAAGAATATATATATTTATAAATATACAGATATGTACATTCCTGTAACATTCACAGTAAAAAAAAACAAAACAAAATTACCCCTGCCTGCCAAAGTGTTTGGCTCACAAGGTTTCCTTTTGATGTGAACTGTTTGCAATATTTTCTATGTCGTCTATGCAAATTTGGATACTTCAACTGACATCTAAATAGCATTTCATGCATAATGAACACAGTACAGGAACACTCTCCAGTTAAATTCTATTCACCTCCTCTGTTAACTTAAGGCTCGTAATCAACAGTTTGAAGCACTCGCTGTCCTTCATCCTTGCAGCGCAGGGAGGGGAGGTGCATTCACTTCCCCCTCTGTTTATTACTGCCTCCGAGGTCTACTTTGTTCTGTTCTTTATATTGAAATCACTCTATAGAAACTATGCTCCGCTAATTAGAAGGTATGAAATCTAATCCTGCCTGCAACTTGCAAGACAAAATGGTTTTGGGAACTTGTGCAATTAGCTGTATTCACTCCTTCTCAGAATAAATAAATGCACTTTACCTTTTCATTTAGTTTTCAGAAACCTACATGATTGTTTGATCCCCCCATGAACTGTTGGATTAATGGTGGTTTGCTGGAGGGTAAGAGAAGGGAATAAAAGACCAGTGGAGGCATTTAGAATGAGTCACTGAAGTGACACCTCCCAGGGTCTACATCACGCTGTTTCTCGAGGCAAAACTTGTAGAACTTTCCCTGTATTTTATTACCAAGACACAACTGAGAAAGCTGAGCAGCATTTCCTGCCACTGGAGTGTTGCTGGGGACACTGCATGGCAGCAGAAACTTCACCTGGGGTTCGAGGGAAGGCTTCTTTGCAGTCCTGCTCAGGTGGCCTCCTGACTGTCCTTGTTAGATACAGTATCGCACGGCTCAAGCTTTCACAACAACTTCAAAGAAGTAAATGTAATAGGAAAATATATGGAGATGCCAAATTCTAAAAACCTCACAGAAGTCTGTTGAGGCTGAATAACTGCAATTACACTATTTGTTTAGAACCAGTCAAGAAAGTACTGTTCCTCAGCATCCAACTGTTCCATCATGAGCTGCAACGAGGAGCCAATAGGAACCCTTAAGCTGGATTTTAGATTTTACTTTCTTTAAGAAGTCTGTAAATTGCTACATTTGGGAACATTCTCACAGAATTCTTCAAAGTCTTTCTTCTGCTCCCTACACTGAAATGCAGCTCCACCCTACTTTAATGCCTATTAAATATCAGCAGGTTCTTTTCAATCTAAAAAGCTGTGGCAGCTTCGGTTCCACGGCGGTTTCCAACTTTAACAAATTCCCGGGGAAATTTGTCCAGCTGTTCATATGCCAGTCTCCCATCTTCACCTGAATACAAAATGATAAAGCATAATAATGCATTATATTGTTGCCCCTGGCTTCTCTGCTGTTAGAAAGTACTGACTGGCCAGTACCTTCTACCCCTTCTTAAAATTTATCTCATTAGAAGCAATTTCAGAAATTACTTGGAAAAGTTAAACATGCTCTGAATGTTCAAATTTTTGGTTTTTTTCTCATGTTACTTGCCTGGATATCTAAAGCCAAACAGAAGCAGATGTGGCTTGTATGATGAGATGGCAGCATATGCACACTTGTCTTACTGAAAGACCTATTGACCTAAGCTTGTCAAGGTCTCAGCTGCTGCTGTGATGTACTGGAGGTAAACTATGTTTATCCACTTCGGCCTTGGACAATATAAAGTTTATCCACCTCCCACTCCCTGACACTTTAAAGAAGTGAATCTATCCACGCCTTTACTTCTATACTGCTGAAAAAGAGGAAGCAGTATGTTTGCTAAATATAATTGCGTCTTTCAACCCCTTTTTCCTTAGCCACTGCCATCTGTATGCACTTTAATGAAGACACCATTGAGGCTAGTGTTGAACTGGCCATTAGGAACCAAAAATATATGTTGTCTAGAATAATCAAGAGTTTTCAAAAGTGTCCCTGGACTACTTGTTTTATAACCTGAGCAATAACATGTCCAACAGCAGACTCAATTCCTGCTGAAGCGGGGAATGAAAGAGAGCGTATATGAAGAGTTTGCATAACTAAAATCACACAAGGACACCCCCCATGGAGGAGAAATTCATGCCTTGCCAAAAGGCCAGAAAACCATGATTTTTCTGTGCCACTGAAGTACTGCTGCCCTGAAACTGTGCAGATTAATTATCAATTATTTCTGTTTCTCAACTTATCCTTTGCTATCTTTCCTTTTCTGTTTCACCCTCCAGACTCACACAATTAAATTTCTCTTTTTTTGGCTCATTTTCAAAATGAATGATTTTAAAGAATTGTATTTTCTGACCTGTTTGAGTCACTATGTAAAGTTTTGTTTCAATTTAGAGTCTCACATTTGCATAACTCAGGTGCCTTACATGCTGCTCTGTTAAAAAATAAAATTAAACACTGCTCTAAACCAGGCAACTCACCGAGGGAGAGCAGGGTTTCGGACGCCACTTTTCTGATCTCTTCATTGTCAGACTGGCAGAGCGTGACCAGCATTTTAATGCTCTCAGTAGCCTGGGAAGTGCAAAAAGAACTGCATTAGCACCACACAGTACACTCTGGGGTTTTTTCCACAACCTTGCACAGAAATAGTAACCATCCTCTTCACTGCCCTTCCCACTCCGAGCGAAGGACTTTGGTGGAGACAGGAGGAATGGGGTTTCCCTGAGGGGAAGCATTTGGAGGAGGTATATTTTCTGCTGCTGGACCCTTTCTAATTTTCCTACCCTATGCACTACATACATAAATTGGCAGACCAGCTATGGTCTGTCTGCTACTTCTGACTGTAGGATGGGTGATGGGCTGTGGACCAAGGCCATAAAAGTGCCAAGGTAAGGGTACAGCAGGGAAATGAATAGAGACAGGGGCCTCAGGAATGGGTTTCCTATGAAGCATGTCAAGCTTGTGCTCACCAATATTTCCATACTTCTGCCTTGCCTCTGCTACTCTGGGAAGAAAGCAAGGAATAATCCTGTTCTCTGACACAAAAATGTCAGGACTTTGGGGACAATGGCTGTCATAGGCTGTCTCTGGCTGGCTATATAATACTATGAGAGAGATGAGTGAAAGGAAGGGCAAGTACTGCCCCAGTGTGACACATGGAAGAGGCACTGAGCCAGTGTCAGTATTGGTTTGAGCCCTGTCGATCCAAGGGGAACAGGTCTGGTCTACATGCTCTGAACGAGGGCTTTGCTACCAGAGCCATTAAATCTCACCACCTTGTCTTCAAGTTTGTGTGTGACTCAGGGCAGGTCTGCACTGGGTGCACACTGGTGACTCCAGCTCAAATGCTTGTGAGTGATGGGGCCACAGCAACACAGAGCTTGCTGCAATCTGAAAAACCCCTCAGAGATTCAGTGGGACCCTGTGCAACCGATGTGGATTAAATTGCCATTGGGTTACCCCATCCACAGCCACCCATCCATTGTAGCATTTCCATCTCTGAAGTGGTAATTTCCAGCTTCAGCTTTTTCTTTGAAGACCCCAAATGATGATACCTCCCCTTAGTAGCTTTTCCCCCAGCCATTGCCATTCTCACTATTTAAGACTCACTGGAGCCACACTGCTCAAGTTTAACTTGTCTAGCTCCATTTCCCACCACTGGTTCCTAGTCTGAGTTTTCCTGAGCAATCAAAACCCCCCCTGCACCCTGCCTGCACCAGAGATGTAATGTCCCTCACCACAGCTTTTCAGGGATGCCTGACAGCCCCTCATTTAAGGGAGAAGTTTTTTCATATTTAAACAATACTGGATTATGTGTTAAATGGCATCAATTGTGACTGGGATGAAGTTACAGTTTAGAGCTGTCCTCCAGGGGAGAGATTAGAGGGAGAAATTGTCAGTCCAAAGTGAATCTGTCTCATGGAACACATTTTTTGCCCCAGTGTCCCGTACCAGCCAGTCTTGGGCGGCTGCTGTCTCTCATGGCTCTATACAATCAAAACAAATGTGCATTTTCCCATCCTGTCATAGGCTGGAGTGCGAAGATGGTACCAGATACTAGCTGAAGCTGTAGTGCCCAGATGTACCAGTTATTTGTCACAAAATGAACTGTGATCTCTCTTTTCTGCTGCTGCAGCCCACATCCATTAGAGCTAATTTTATCCTGGGAAAGCATTTTTTTATCCTTCTCAGTACTTTATGGATGAAGGGTTTTTTTCTGTGAAGTGGAACTAAGTCTCCTGAAGTCAATATGAGAGGGAGGAAAAGATGATACGCAAAAGATTAAACTCTGCCAAGGTCGCAGAGCCCAGATGTTTGGGCTTAGAAGCTTCTAAACCATTCCCTTTATCTGAAAAAGGATGGAGCACAGCAACACAAAACAAAAACACTACTGCTGCTGTTACTGCAATTTCTGTTTTGTTGTTTGTAACTATCAGATGTCCTTTCTGTAAAGCAAAGCCAAGCACCACCGTGTATTCCTTGTCTCTTACCTTGAGGTATCTTAGAGCCAAGCAAGCTGCCTTCTGCAGCTGGAGGTTGGGCTGGGTTAGTGCTTCACAGTAATAAATCAAGGCCTGAAAACAGATAAAGAAGAAAGCAATGAAAATGTCTGTGCCTCCATGGAGCAGAAGGGTGGAGCATGGAGGTATTGCTACCCTGTTAAAGGGAGAGCAATTGCAGCATGCCTCCCTGACAGTGAGCATGTGGGATGGTACAGTTAACGGGGGGGATAATTCCCTACAGCGGATCCAGGCCAGACAAGTCATAGATTAGTAGTCTCAGGCCAGCTTTTGGTGAGGAAAAGTTCACGTTAAACTGAGATGCAAAATCTGGCACCTTTGAAGATCTTTCACCATACATTACCAAAGAGCTCTGAGTGCCTTGGAGTCTATCTCAAGAGCTGGCCCTTGAGATGGTCTCTTTAATGAAAGGATAATAATGAACTAGTTGGTACAGACCCCAGAGAGACTTAAAATACGGACTACCACGTTAGCAGGAGCTGTTAGACCAGTTTACTGCTTGCCCCTAGAAATTAGTAGCTACTACTGAGCAGCAAACCTCATCAGCACTCAGGTGTGCAGTGAACTCATCTGCAGCATAAGGCTGCATAATATCCTCACAGAAGGCACACTGTGGTCCTTCCTGCAAGACTGGACCAGGTATAAGCTACACATGCCTGTTCCAGGAGAAGGTTGTATCTTCCTGCTGCCTCCAGGAAGCTGGGGATGGAGAAGAATGATATGAAATACCAAGAGGCTGCAAAACTGGAAGGTGAAGTGGGAGAGCAAGCAAAGGAGGGGACTGGATTGATAGAGTGAGCTCCTTTTTCTCCTTCCTTTGCCTTCCTTCTACCTCTCCTCCTCTTCCAGCTGCCTTTTTTTGTAATCTTTCCCAACAAAGAACAAGAAGCATAGTAGGGAAAGTTCTGCCATTAAAGGGTAGAAGCCAATCCCTAATTTTGTCTTACTCCTCCTTCTCCCCTCTGTTTAATTTCTGTGTTTAACCTGGCCCTGCTTGTTGCTTTTGGTATTGGTGATAGACTCAAATGTTAGCTCTCACAGCTGAGCTGTGTTTGCCCAAGGCAGTCCATCCCCTCAGGAAATGGTGGGAAGTCCCATAGATGACAAATTCCATTGGGAAAAAAAAATTCTGAGACCTACATCTTTTAATGCTGGTGATGCTTGGGACTGTCACCTTGAAGCCTTGGACTGAAGCCAAGTCTGATACAGGGCAGAAGAAATGCTGAAGTGTGGAAGACAGCTGGAGAGCACAGCACTCAGGAAGTATTTGAAGTTTTGGTTAGTACCTGTTTAGCCTAACACCAGGAAGAAGCAGACTGGCATAAAGACAGAAACAGACCTGCACATGTGCAGAAAAATTAGACAGGATATCATTCTGGATCAGTTTAAATCAAGCTTGGAGCAGTTATTTTATATGCACAGATATTTGAGACATACAGGTAGAAAAAAGTCATGATGACACAAGTCTCTCATGCAACAGGTGATTTTCTGCCACTTACCTTCTCCCTGAAGTGCCTGTTTTCTGCAGTAGCTGTCAGAAGTGATGCCACAGTCTCACTGACTTCATTTTTATTTTCATTGAGAAGTAAAGCCAAAGCTCTCAAAACTTCCTGCTGTGGTGGAAGGTTATTGGAGTTTATTTTGGACACATTTTGCTGCAGTTTTCCATCTTTCACTGACTGCAGCACCTGAACCACAGAAGCTAGAAGTGCAAGAAAAAGGTTGGTGTTACTTCATCCTCTCCTTTCCTCACTAACAATCTTTGATTTATACTACACACACAAAGGATATGAAAAAAAATCCCCATCTGAGCAACTGCAGCATGGCAGTGTGTCTGCATGGGGAATTGTCTGGGCTTTAGGCTGGGCCAGTTTCTCAGATATTCTTCAAGGGAGCAGATGAGCAGATGGGCTGTGTGGGATAGCGCAGCACTTAGGCCTAGCCAGAGCAAAAGGCCTGCCTGTCCAATCTCTGCTTTCTGCTGGAAGATGTAAATTCTTGCTCTAACAACTAAAACCAAATACCCTTGTCAGTGTACTGACTTCCACAGCATCTTTGTGAGAGCTCTTCCTGGATAGACTGATGTCTTCCAACAAGAGCCAGGGCTAATATATTTCAGAGGTGAGCTGAAATGTCATTTTGCTTCCAGGCTTTCGAGCAAAATCTCCCTAGTATGCCCACATAAAAACTAGGCAAGGCTCCTCAAACTTCCTCTCAAATAGAGAAGAAAACTTGGCTTGCCAGGGACTGCAGTCCATCACACTTCATGCAGCATCTGCATCTCTCTTTAGCTCTTGGAGTAGAGCCTGCAAAACTCTGAGGTGCTGTGATCCTTGGTTCCTGAGAACTGCTCAGCACTTCAGAAGGTGTCTCCATAACAGATGGTGAAAGACCAAGACATCATGCAACTGGGCACAGAAAACTTCCCAGACCTTGGGCTCCGCCCACCACCATCAGTTATTTCCTAAAAAACAATGCTTTCAACACAGTTTTTTTCCCATTTGAATATGGAAATAGAAATGACTGAGGGTCTCTCTGAATTGGCTCCTTTCCCTTGACACGTACAACAGTTCAGGTGCATTCACTTAGTAGCCAGGGCTCTTCTTTGTCTCTTTTCTCTCCTTTTGCAAAATCAACCTCAGGGCTGAACTGCTTTGTGTTGACATCAGGAGGACAGGGATGTAGTCCCTAATTAGCCCAGCAGAATTTATATCCCCTACCTTCTTTTGCGAGCTGTAGCAAATAGCTTCCAAGGTCACTGACACTGTGGCTGGCAAAGTAGTTGTAATACTGGAAGACAGTAATGGTCTCAGAGGACATGCTGGAGTAGAGGACAGGCTCTGTCCGGTCCAGGATCTGAGACACCAGGATCCTGAAGACTGTAGGTAGCCATGGAAAAAAGGAACAGGTTAGTGAGAGCAAAAGCTGCCAGCAAAATTGCACATTCCACTTCAAAACCAGAAAGAAAGAACTGCATCTGCAAAGCCAGATAGTTCCCAATGTTTCTAAACTCAATGTGGTTAGGTTGGAAGCTGGACAGGCCTTCTTCCTGTCTGGTCTCATTACCAGAGAATATCTTTGTAAGGACAAACCTCTGCCAGTTTACAGATGGCAAGTGCAGCTTCCTGTGCAATCAATAGTCATTCCTACCTAAACAATATCCTGAATTGTAAACCCCTCTCCACATGCACTGCCTGTTACATTTCCACAGTGCCACTGAGGCAGGGGAGACATGCACAGAGGCAGAACTTGCCTTTGCTATTTTTTATGTTCCTGCATGAGCGTGTGACATGCAGAAAGCTATTCTGAGGCAGCGTCTGTGAGAGCTGGAGCATGGAGCAGGAAGGAGAACACTGCCTGTGCAGGTATCAGCAGTGCAGGTGCCCACACCTGGGCAAATCAGCCTCCCCACTCTGTCCACGGGAGAGCTGGTCAGTATACCTGAGTCTGAGGTGTGGTACATCCCACTCAAGGTAAGAACCTGTGCTCAGACAAACTCACTTGAATGTGGATTAATTTCATCCCAGTGCACTGTAATGGGGCGGGACATTATACAGACACACACAATTAGGTGCAAGGATTCCTGCTTCACAGAATCACTTACAAACTCCTATTTGGGAACAGACTTACTTTCTGCTTAGCTTATAAACCTCATCTTTTTCTCCTAGTATGATCTGATTATTTGGGGCCAAAACAGTTCCAAGATTTGTAGCATTAGTTTCTAAATGAGATCTTGGAGCTGTGGCCAAACAGATCTCCTTGGAAAACAAAGCTCAGTACACAACTATTCTCCATTTTGATGGCTGACACCACTTTTTACAGCAGTTTGTACCTGTTTCTGCAAGTCCTGGACACTCCTCATTCACAGTGGTGGCAAAATTGATATCCAGCTGCTTCATCATCTTGTCTGCAGAGGTGTGATACACTCCGGAAGGACCAGTACACTTCATCCAGAAAGCCAGCAGTGACAGCTTCTTGTGGAACTCTGGAATTGCTGGAGAAGACAAACTGAATGATGAAACAAAGCCACGCTGGAAGCACCAACTTTGAGAGTAGAAAAAATGGTAAGAGTGGAGGAAATCACACCCTATCCCACTGATGGACAGTTACTGTTTGCTGGGTCTCCCTGAGCCACTACCTTCACAGAGCATGACCATGCGCTCACCCCAGGTCTGTAACATGTTTTATCTGTTTCCCACTGTAATGTGGGAAAATTTGCTTGTGATTCGGTGCTCAGCACTGGTGTCCCTTCCTTTTAAATAGCACAAAATACTAGGGGAATATCACAAATGGTCTGCTCAAGTTTGGTCCCTGTCTTAGCACTGCTCTATGGCCTCAAGTAAGTCACTCAATTTCTGCCTTAATTTTCTGATATAGTAAATACACCTTACTCTAGTATTTCCCTATCCTGCCAGAGTGTACATGAGAGTAACTATGTGTTTGTCGAACTCTTCCAAGTGTTAAAACAGATGCAAAAAGAAAAATAACTAAGTAGTTCTCCATAGGAGATGACTAAAAATGAAAATATTCAGGGAGTTGTATTATGCCTCTGATACTGTAATGAAAATTCTGCCTTTCCTAAGGAAAGAAAGGTGGAAGAATAATTTAGGTCTTCAGAGGTGGTAGCACCCCCATCCCATCACACCAACGACATCTGTCCATGTTCTGCACATCAAGCTGGCTAAGAAGTCCGTCCTCTTCTCACTTGTGTATTTCTGGATACCAGTGCCAAGGACAGATGGAGGTGTCACCTGCCTGGCTGTGGTGACCACTGCACCTCCTGGTGACCCTGACCCAGCCCTTACTGCAGTGCCATCTCCTGCACCACTGGCGAGCTCTGCATAGCGATTATTTCAGCAGACACACGTGCCAAACAAACCCTTGTCAGAAGGAACCCCCCTAAGCTCTTACCATCAGTAAGAGAGGTGATGTTTCCCAAGTTCTCAGTGCTGATCTCTGCAATATTCTCCATCACGAGGATCTGCCTGGACAGCTTATCCAGGAGGTCTCTTGTCACGAATGGTGTTTTACTGGAGAACACAATTTGCTGGTGAAGAGAAATGGGAAGAGACAAAAAGGAGTCACTGAACCAAAAAATCCCCCAGCCTCAGAAAAAAACAAAAAAACTCCAGAACACCTCAAGTGTAATAACAAATTCTTTGCCTGGGATCACAGGATTAAACTTAAAAATTAACTTAAAAAAGTTGTGTGTTTTTGGGACATTTTTTGGTCCTGGTTGATATGCATCATTCCTTGTACCTTCAATATCTACATCCAGATCCAGACACCTGAGTATCCAAGCAGCCATTTGCATAATTTCTGATTCACACACTCTACAAAGCTAAAGAAACCTGTCACCATAAGACTTAAAGCCAGACATAATATTAGTCTGACTTTCACACAACACAGGCTGTAGACTTTCAGGACGTCCCTGCATAGAGGAAGACCACAGATTGCTCTTTCTCCACTCCATTTCAGCTCTGATCAATTACTTATGTGCCTTTATTAATTTTATTAATTAATTAACCCCTGCTAATACTTCCTACTGCTGCCATCTGCATCTTCTTCAGCAGTAAATAATGTTCACATCAAATTGGCTCTGTGTCTGGACGTAGTTCAAGTTCACCTCACTCAGCTGTGTATTTCCTGTGTACTCCTGTATTGAAACCAAAAACCTCCTTTTTTCTCATGGTTGTGAGTCAGCAGTTTCCAGCCCAGCACTAAGGGTGCTGCAATCAGGCTTGCACTCTATTGCTTCAATTAGCCTTTGGGAAAATGAAGTTAATTATATCTCAGATGGAAGAACAAAATAATTGTAAAGAGGAAGTTGCAGTAGGTTTTGATTTGTCACGAAAACCCTGATGCCCTCACTTACTGGATGTTTAAATTCACATTTGCTGTGCATGGGCTTTGGAAAAAAACTAGAGAAAAATTCCTCTAGTTGTGAGCATGAACTGACAATCTTGGTGTCCCAGGGGGGCTGTCTCGTGCTGCCTTCACCGTGTCTGTAATTTCTCTGCCTCGTGTGCAAAAATTCATTTCTGCTCTTAAACGCTGCAGCCTCACCTGGGGCTCAGTTAAACAGTGGGGACAGGGTTCTTGTTTTACCTCTGAAGACATGGGCTGCTTTAAATGGGGTCTGATTCCAATGAGGACCTCCCAGTGAAGCCAGCAGGAGTTTGTAACCCAGAGCAGGGGATGCCCCTGTCCCCCACTGCCCTGCCCCTCAGCCCTCCTGGGCAGCTTGTGCCAAGGGCCCCACAGTTCACATGGCAGCTCTGCTCCAAAACAGCCCGGGATGGAAACGATGGAGGCACTTCTGGCTGGGGTCAGGGAGTCACCATCCTACCCCAGCATGGTGTCCATCCCAGCCCTGCACTCCCACTGCCTCGCAGGAGGAGGGCTGACCTTGCCAGCCTGCTTGTACCCATGTTGCAGGCAGGAATGATTTTAGAATAAATGCCCCGAATGAGGCAGACCTGGTACCTGAATGAGCTGGGTGCAATACTGCAAGTGCTTAACTATGGTTACATCGAGGCTGTCGTTGCCTGTGGTCAGGGGCAGAGGGCTGCCAGCCACGCTGGTGCCCACACCCGTGTCCTCGGTGAGAGCTTCGCTCAGGTGGCCTCTGGCTTCTGGGTGCTCCGTCCTGTAACTGGGGAGGAGGGAGGGAGGAGGAGGTCAGTGCAGGGCCGGCTGCTGCCACAGCACACACACACACCCACACTCACACACAAGGTGACGAGCAAAGAGCACGGCAGAAGAGCTGAAAGCACCCAGAAACCTGGTGATGAGCACATCATATCACTAAGGAGCAGGGCTGCCCTGGCTGGGTGCAGGAGGGACATACCCATCCCTGTCCTCTGACTGGCTTGCCTGAAGTGATGTGATGCCCTCAACAGCAAGCTTTGTTAACCCGTGGTTACTGTCCCTTGGTGGTGACAGCTTTCTCATCTGTGACCAATCACCTGCCCAGTTGCTCTGGATTAAGCACCATGACAATTGGTACTTTCTCAAGCACTGAGCTGCTAAGAACAGCTCTGTGCTTTTAGAGTCCTCCTGCTGCCAAATTTAAGGCTCATTGCAGAAGGAAAAGAAAACCACTGCTGAAGTAATAGACATGATGTTTTCATAGGCTGTTTTAGACACAATGTGTACAGCTTACTTTGCCAATTGTTTCTGCAAGAGCGTAGAGCTAGTCTTACTGTGTTTTAAATCATTATTTCCAATATTGTCTTGCTGTACAAATGATCTTCCCTGTGTTTAAATGCAAAGTCTGAGGTCAGTCCCCAGATGGCAAGTGTGTTTGGCTGCAAGTTCAGAAGTTTCAACACTTGGAATCTTTACACTGAGTCACACACTTACACATCTAAAAATGGAAGCGGGAATCTGCACTGTCTGGGGATGAGCCAGAGGGGAAAAAAAAGAAATTTTAATTTCTATTTTAACCAGTTGAAGCTAGATCCTTAAATCAGCACAGACTGGACTGAGGTCAGGATGCCAGCTTAGCAAGCAACACAATTTCTTTCCCAAATTTTTCTCCCACCAAGTCTTATTCTGGAATGAGGACATGAGATGATGGGAACTGATGGTGGTTGCTTGCTGCACTCAAATTGCTTTAAGCAAGCTGTGAGTAGTGTAGGTCCCTGGTTGGAAAGCACAGGGTGTGAGGGAACTGTGTTCCTTTCTTTATTTCCAGCTCTAGTGCCGCTTACGTGCCTGCTGGGCATCGTGTCAGCTCACAGGATGCAAACATGCTTTTAAGATCTAATGACTGAAGCACAGCATCTTAAAGGCACACAACAATGGCAGGCCACGGCACAACACCACAGCTTTTTTGTTTTCTCTTTTTTTGTGTGTTTTTTTTTTTTTTTTTTTTTCTCAGAAAGACCAAAAGTGATGAAAGAAGGGCAGGTAACACGCAGGGCCATGAACAGAATACCAGTCAGCACTCTTACATTCCAAAGGAAACCTACATCATGCTGCTTAAATCTGGCCCTGTGTTATTGTTACTGACAAGCTTAATCCACTGCAAAGACTCATTCGGCTAGAGAGAAAAGACAAAGGGAGGGGGGGGAAAAACCACAGAGGAATTAGTAATTACATCCAAGGAAAGCCAGGTCCAAACCTATGTCAAGGAAGAGGCTCTGCCAGTATTGATGTCAGCTTAATTTAATTTACCCTTCTCCTTTGGAGGACAGACTGCATATATTTAAACAGGGTAGGGGGAAATGGTCCTGGAAATGAAGGATTTTATATGCAGCAGCCATGGGGAGCCCTCTGACCCTAAAACTCATCAAGGATTAGTCAGTCTTCCTTGAATAAATTGTGCACCAGGATCCCCTGTTAGCGACAAAGAGCCAGGGTGTCAGTTTGGCGTAAGCGCAGCTGGCAGGTACTACAAACTTACCTATTCTTCTCAATCTCAGTATCTGAAAATACTGAGTCTGCACCTCCTCCACCATTACAAACCTCCACACCACCACCATCCTCATCATCAAAGTCAGAGGTGTTCAGGAAATCAAAGCTTTCTAAAGCACTTTCAACTGTTAGACTTAAACTGGAGGACCTGCTTCGGCTTACTGCTGGCTTGCACTGCAAAGGCAGAACGAACCAATGAAAACCCCAGATATTAGCTACTACAGAAAGATAAGAAATAAAAAAAAAGGTAAAGCTTAAAACTTCAAATTCTTCATTTTATTTTTAAAACTTCATTTTATTGGGTGTTTCATTTCAAGCCTTCATATTCATAGCATATACAATCAAAGCCTGAGATCTGGGAAAACCCTTCCATTCCTCCTCCCCTCCTCATGCTACCCACTCTCTTCCCCAAAGGAAAACCCTCAAAGGCAAAATTCAATGTGTTTTATAGAAATGAGAAGTATTTCTTGAATCCAAGTTTCGCAGCTCTCGACATTCTCCAAAAGGAATGACGGCAATTACTGCAATGGAAGTTGAAAGGGGAAGGCACATTCCTTAATTGCTGTTCTAGCTACAGAAGCCAATTTATACATATCCAATGGCCCTACCTGATTTATTCCAGACCTAACTCCAACAGACCGTAGCCAGGAACTAATCTGGTCCCATATCTGCACGTTTATTAATGGAATGAGAAGACTTTTGGGGCCTTTGAAGCCAAATGGATTATCAAGGAAAAGCCAATAAGGCATCAGATTCCTAGGTGACAGAGAAAGGCAATATTGTAACTCAGAAATTAACAGTGCTAGAGAGAGGGGGAAACCATCCCACCTCACTGCAAGGAAGAAATGCAAAGGAAACCTTGCTGCTGCTGTAGGAAGTATGAAAGGCCCTGCCCCATGTGGCGGTTCATCCAGATATGCCCAGAGTTGCTTCCGGGGTCACCCAGAAGAATCAGACGTAACTTGAGGGATCATCTCCACTGGTTGGAACAGTAACTTAAACATCTTTCACACTATGTGATTATTGATCAGAAACAGACATGAGCCACTGGTGCCATTATACAAGCCACATCCTCCAGTCCCAAGCAGGAGCGATGACTTTGTCTCAGCTCACAGAATGAAATGCATTGGCCTCCGAGGAATTCAGATTCAGCACCAGCTGCTCTAGAGCTCAAGGGAGTTGGAGTTCTGTTTGCAATTTGTTTGCACACAATACTAATGGTCACACATTTGCACTTGGGATGTTAGAGTCCTTAAAGTGACTGTACAGTCATTAGCTTATCAAACACACTTCCCAACACATCTGTGACAAGGATGGGTGCTGTATCCTGCTTCTTGCGCAGCACCAATGGCTTCAGCTTCCATTTCCTTCAGGGCTTGGTAGTGCAGCTTCTTCAAGCAAAAGCAAACAGCAACATGTGGGCCACTTTCTCTGCTCATCTAATATAGCCAAGAGAGGTTTCTTCAGCCACAGCTGCATTCCAGTTCAACCTTTCTGCATGAGGAGTCCATGCACCCCTTTCTGCATGGTTGCTGGTGATGCCGAGTGTCAGTCTGCGAGCTGATCAATAGGTGACACCCAGACTTCAACAGATCTGGAAGAGGAATCCATCTCAAGTGTGCAGGAATCCTGTCTGCACACGTCCATCCTCTCTGCCCTTGTCCCATGTCTGTCTATTTGTAACTTCTGATCAAAGCCATCTAAATAAACAGTCTCCATTGTCCCTCTGCCCTCTGGATAGTTGATCTCTTTGTACCAAGTTAGAAAATAAAAGTAATGGTACCTTTGTCTGCTCGAACCTCTCTAGGAATAAATAATGCAAGGAACAGGGGCCACAGGCTGTCAAAAAAAGCACTTAACCTGGGAAAGTACCATGCAGCTGTAAACACCAGTGGAAATAAGGAGGTTAACAAAGTTTCTTTGTAAAGAGATAATGCAGAATAAATGATTTCCTCCTTCCTCCTCAGCCATGTTTTTGAATTATGAGGCATGAATGACTAGCAGACCAACTTGCATATGAATATGAAGTATTTGAAATGATTAATTCCCATATAATACTGTTTGCACAGTAATGTCTCATGAGTTGTTATTCATGGGGGAGATACGACTCATAATGATCCGCAGTAAACATATTAACAACACACATGCAAACCCCTTTTCTTCTGATTTTTAACATTATTCTCTGCATCTTGGTGTAATGACAAGATGTCTCTCATTATTAAAATGGATGAGGGAAAAAGGAAAAGGCCACACGCAGGTGACATGGGGACAGCAACCTTCAGTGAGACTTGTGCTTCTAAATCCCTTTGGCAATTTAGAAAATGCAGCTTCTATGGCTGCAAGGCCTGATCCTCAGCTAGTGTAGTTTTGCACAGCTCCACGGAGTTCAGGGATAGTATGCTAAAGTACACCCACTGAGGATGTGACTCATAGATTTCAAAGGCAAAAGTCTGGCTACATTTGATCTCCAGTATGGCACAAGCAATGGGTTCACAAGTGGTGATTCAGTGGTTCACAAAGCCTTCAGAGAAGGGTATAATTTAATTACCCTTCTGTCATAGCACCTTTTTCTCTTTCCCCCAGGTTTTGATAAAAGATCTGTTGCTTGAGGACACAAAGCTGATATGCACATTGCTGACAAGTTTAAAAATGCAACATTGTGAAAGGATGCTCCAAGCAGGAGCAAATCTACTGCTACCAGGGAATTCTACTATTCTCCAGCAAGACTACTTTAATGTTTGCAAGGCAGGGGAGGAGATTCTACCTGCTCAGATTTTCTTTAGGGTGGTACTTTCTGAAAATGTACTCACTTTTAGGACGTCATCTAGATGCATCACTTCTTGATCCAGGTCCTGAAACTCTTTATACTGCTCTTTATGTGGCTCAAGAGCTAAGAGAAGCCCTTGCAAGGCTTCCTCAATGCTTCCATCGAGATAAGACTTATATCCTTCCGATTCCCCACTAATGGACCCCTCACAGGGCAGCCTCTCTGGGGTCAGGGGTGTCTCTGCTGATGTCAGCCTTTTGACCAGCTGCTTTGTGATGTTGCCCTCATAGGTATCCAGCTCCACGGGCTTGAGTTCCGAACCTTCATCCGTGTCCTGCAGGAGAGACACCGGGACACTTGTTTCTATAAAGACATGATCACTCCCAGCATCAGAGACTTTTTGGCAAACTTCAGGAGCTGCCCTTGGGGTGTTCTTGTTCTCAGCCACCGCTCCCTCTCCGTGGGACAGCAGGTCCTTTGGCTCAGCAACAGAGTCTCTGCGGGAGTCGCTGCTGCTACAGTCTAGGCTGGAGCTCTGGGAGGACTGGAGGGCTTGGTGCTGGGTGGGGGTCGCAGTGATGTCAGGGCTGGAGCTGACACGAGCAGAGGAGGAGGACTCCGCTGAGTTGGCAGGGGGCACGGCGTCTTCGTAAGGCAGGTCACCAAAAGTGAAGGAGAGGGGCCGCTTCTCGGTGGCCACTGTCCCATTCTCAAAGACATCATCTGGCAAATTGGACTGAAAAGGTAACAGGGAGAAAATGTTTTTCGTGCATCATTGGAAAGAGGAAAAAAATACAGCATGTACCCAGGAAAGAAAAAGGCAAGGAAAAAAAGATTAAAAAAGCATTCAAGACTTGAGAGATGGAAAAAATATTTCAAATCAAACTTCCGCTTTCATCTGGCATGACTCCTCAATTCCAGCATGAAAATTCCTGAAAAATCTGGGCTCAGCATCTCTCTGCTAAATAGAGAGGTCTAGGAAGTGATCTCCAAGAGAGACATGAATTCTGCTCACCCTACTATATTCTCTCAGACAGCATTTCCAGTGCACTGCCCTAGTTCCTGTACCCTGTCCCTTTTTAATGGGATTGTACATGAGCCACCTTCTCCACATTTTCCTACTCATTACAGATTTCTGTTCTATCTGTTTTCTGACTTCTAAAGCAGCATTCTGTAAAATGGAACACAGTTTGCTCCAAAAGTTTCTCCAGTGTCATGGTGATTTAATGGTGGTAGTACTGTGCTATTTCTTTTTATTCAATGTCCTGCATGTGGCATGGGTGTCTGTAACAATTGTTGAATGTGAATTACACAGGAGTCCTGTCCAACATAAGTTTCTGCTGAAATGACACAGCAAAATTGGGGGTGTACTGAGCAGGACATCGATCATTTAAGAAGCAAAACCAGCCTATACAAACTCCAGAATTAACAGGGCAGAAATATATATATGTTAATCTCTGACTTACCTATGGGGAAAAATCACTATGGGGGTCACAGCCTGCCTATCTAAACTACAGATCTTGATTTGCTATGCAGCCAACTCAGGAAATGGCTGAGATGGCACAGATGGAAGGCAACCACTATTTTGCTGACAATTTGCTGGAAAGAACTGGAGGTATTCGCATATTGTTAAGCTTAAGTGTCCAAAACTTGCATTTTCTTTTTCTAGTATTATTAGAAACTTTTTATCCCTAAACATAATCATAGTCAAAAGGCTTATTCCTTCTTTCCCTTGACATGGGTATGTTTTTAGCTTCTGAAAGTCATGTTACTAGGCAAATGTAGAGCATCAATCAGTGTAGCAGGTGATTTTTAAGAACACTGTTGGCTTGTATTCCTGCCCTTCCCTCTGCCCACAGACAGTCGACTTCTGATCATTATCTCTGCAGAAGCCAAGAGGAATTTTAATTTAATGAGAGCTGCATGGGTTCACAGTTATGTCCTGCCCTCTAATCAGTCAGCAAAATGAGTGAGTTGCAACAGAGAGCAACACATGAAGCATGCGTGGGAATGGAGATGCCACACAGGGACTGAAAAAAATCCTTCACCACACGAAAACCAGGACTCACATATAGCTCTAGCCCTGCTTTTGGGCTTAGCCTGAGCGATGGCAGGTCACTAAAAGAGCGACTGCGGCGAAGCTTGTCAAAGAAAGTGTCTTGAAGAGCATCTAAGATTGTCAACTTTGGCCTGTCTTGCAGGGGATGCAGCCATTTCTTCAACAGTTCAAGCAAAGAGGGTGTGAGGAAGGGCAAGTTAAATAAATGCTTTGTAGCAGAGTACTAAATTACAGGCATGGGATGCGGCACTTGTAAAATTAATCTCAGTACAGATGGCCTGATTAAGCATTCAGAATTCGATTCATGCAAAATGTAGGAACACCCTGTGAATATCTTCAGTACAGGGGCAAATTTTATCACAGGATACTTAAAAATACTTGTGCTATAATGGTTGTTTAACTACTGTTGCAAAATGAAAACACATTTTTTAAGGATTATTCAAGTATCATAGCAGTCAGGCAGGAAGGATAGGTATGCATTAATTGGCCACATAGTTTCAAAGACGCCAGGATCATAGTCACCTTCTTTTAGGATTAACAGCTAGGAATGCACTTGCCTTGTAAGTATTTGTAAGGGTAACCTCCTAGAACCACGGAAAAAAAAGCTTCGACATGCAGAGCAATGAAATGTTTGCAGTGTTTGAACTGCTCTAGGGTTTCTCGTTACATAAACATGAAGCCAAGCAGAGCTTACAAAGAATGAGTGGTCCTTGAAGGTTGGTGTTTCAGGAGTGCCTTGGCTGTACATGGACATTCTCCTCTGGAGAGCAGATGCCTTGCTCACATTTCCTGTGGATGGGGTCAAGTCTTCAACATCAAAGGGGCTACGGATAAACAAACAAGAGGGGAGAAAGAAAAGGTTGTTAGGCTGAGCATGAGGGACTTTCAGGTCCATAGAGAGGATTTTTGAAAAGGTGGTTTATTAGCACATCAAAACCCAAAGGTAGCGAGTTTTTAAACCAAAGTGTTTAAAGAAAATGTTGTTAATTAGACAGCACTCTCAGAAGTGTGGTTTACGGTTCTGATAAAAGTGTTCGCTCAGAAATCATTTACGTAGTGTAGACTGATGTTATTCTTCTCACATAAAAAGTATTCTTGGATTTGAGTTGCCAAGTGTCACACATACTAATGAGAAAGGTGCTCAACTATTAATAGAGCTGTTGCATTATAAAGGAAACCAGGAGCTGTTATTGCTGGCTTCATGTTTATTGCATTACAAGAAACAGCACACGTGATTGCAAAGTTAAATGCGTCAATGCTTCTTCAGAAATGACATTTACTTATTTCATAAAAAAACAATGAGAAATGGGTTTGTATCCTAAGGCTACCAGCTCGCCTAGGCTGACCAATGTGAATAGAGAACACCAGGAGATTTCCCATCACTCTTGAGGTGTGTCAAGCCCTTAAAAGCCAACTTTTAAAGATGGGCCAACTCCTGAACTTGGCTATGCTAGTGCAAATCCATAAATCCAGCACTGATTTTTACGCTGACTTTTTTCATATTAAAAAAAAAAAAAAAAGAATATATGAGCACTCAGTTATGTCCCCTTTTTAAGCTTTGAATAAGTATAAGCTTTAGACTAAGATCTATCATCACTAAGCACTTCCCATACCTTGCAATGTCAGTACTTACCAAACCTAATTTAACAGCTGAAACTAGACACAACCCTCTTTTACCACAGGAAAAGCAAGCAAACTGTGGATGACCATGAACTGTTTCTCATATACCACACTTGGGCAACAGTTCCTTCACAATATTCCTCGGCAGGGAAAAATATGGAGAGAACGATCCACACGGCTGAACAATTTTTATTCTGGTTGCAGTTTTACAGCTGATTGATTGATTGACCAACTGACCAACCAGTTCTACTTACTACCAGGTGATCTCAAGGTTCAGCTTCACTGTGCCAAGGTCATTAATGTCTACTGCAACCACCTGAGGCCGAGCTGCAAACAGGTCTTTTGTCTCACAGGTTACACTTCCCACAAGGATATGGGTAGCAAGTCCTTTAACTTCTGTGACCTGTAAGAGACAAGAACAGGATATGTAGGATCACACAAGGCACTGCAATCCTTAATCCCAAGCAAACAGTATTGATGTCTAGCCTGACCCCCTTGCTAAAAGGCTTCTAAAATATGATTGATTGTTGCATTACTCAAGGAAAAAATCTGAGGTTTGGTGGTGGTTTTGTTTTGGTATTTTTAAGAAATGCAGAGTTGCATATGATCACGATTCTATGTTTTTTATAGGTGTCAGAAGAGAACAACCATACTGGCTCAGACCAAGGGGCTGTCTAGTCTTGATCTTTTGCACTAATAAGCAGAGCCCAAGGGCAGTGTGGGAACAGGGAGAGCGTAAGAATCTCTCAGCAGCTGACAAATTCCTGACTGGGAATGTACTGATGTAACCTGCCTATTTAATAATTCCCAAGGGAGCTCTCTTCCAGGTATTTCTTGTAACTCTGAAGCCATGTAATTGTTTGCACCAAGGATGGCCTTTGGTGAGGACTTCCACAGATCTACTGTTGAGGCACTACCTCCATATATGTTGTTACAGTAGGAGTAGAGCATTATTCATATTTAGAGATATATTTGCCTGGAAATTCAGAGTGACAGTTCTATATGCAGCTCCTACAAAAATCAGCCTTTGGCTGTTTGCTTGAAAGTCAGTTCTTGAACCTTTTATGTGAAAGCATTTGGACAGAGTCCAAAAAGGGAAGAGAATATACACATTAACCTTAATAATACTGGGATTCTTGTGTACTATAAAAAGGGGTTCTCTTCTAACTTTCCACCTTAAACCTGTGTGTTGGATTAAGGAGAGTGACTCACCCTGTGTCACAACTTGTCTTTCATTGAAAACCTACTGTCTCACACATTTGGGGTTATTTTGATTGTGGGTTTTGTAATCGCCGTCATTTTTTTTCATAAAGTCTTTGCAGTGTCTAAGTGGGCCATTTCCCCTAAGACTTTCAAGACATTCTTCTGTTTAAACTGCCTAACCATGGACATCTGGAATGGTTTTTAGCAGCAATTTCTAGACAGGGGTCAGAGAATGGGTATCTCTAGGTTGGAGGCTTGTTGGAAAGAAAGTATATGGACTTTCAGCCAGGAGATAATTGTGCTGGGAGGCCAGGGACAATGAGGAGATGCAACAGTGATAGAAAGACTCTGGTTTGGGAAGAAAATCTCCCCAACAGCTCTCACAAACTGATTAGTCTTGTAGTATCAAAACTGGACAATACTACAGCACTTTAGTAGGTGTGTCAGAAATACAAATTATGGCATAGAGTTTAATGATCTGCTTCTGTGTTTTTGCTGATGGTGCATGAAAAGGCAGGCTCTTCACTCCTGCCTTGCTTGCAGGCAAAGGAGTCAGCATGCATACCTTAATGGAGATCAGTCCAACAATGAGAGGGAGGAAAACCATCTCCTCTCCATCCCAGCTTTGCTTGCCATTCACTTCTATTTTGCCTTTCAGTTTCCATCGCTGGCGACCGTAACGCATGAAAATCTAAAACAGAAAAATCCTCTTATTTTCTTGAGAAATCTGATCTCATGATGAACAACTATCAGAAACAGAACTGGGGAAAGGGTCTCAGAAAGGCTAGAAGAGTTAGTGGTGTAGGTGCTGCCCTTCCTATCGAGTCAGAAGGAAAAACCTACTGGAGATCTATCTCTCAGCTCTCCTAATTGATCCCTTTGGTAGCGTACCCCTCACCCAAGCTTTTAACTTCATGTAACTGGATGACTCATAACAAAGCTGCACGGCACTTACTTCCATTTACAGGGAAAGTGGCAGGGCAAGGGAGGTTTGGGAGGGCAGGATGAAAGCCCCCATGCAACATCTACAACTTGCTGGACCTGCTGCCTTCCCAGGGAGGTGAGCTTTCAGCTATTCCCCATCAGAGACCTTCCCAGCTGCGAGGTTTTGGCTGTCTGATAATGGAAATGAATGACATCCATAGTGCAGTAACCCAGTTTGAAGCATCAAGTGCAGGACGACCACTTTGGGCTGGCTGGGAGACACCTGCACCAACTCATTGACCCCACAGAGGAAGCAGGGGGGAAAGCAACAGGAGTCATTCGTCACAGGGAATGAGAGTGGGAACAAAGGAATACATGATTGAGGCAGCGAGGAAGTACTGGTTGGGGGGACCACCATCAATCCACTGCAAATTTCTTGCAGGGTTAGTTCTGTTCTGGTAGAGCTGCAGGCTTTTATTTTAATCCATCTCTACTTAACGCGCTCCTGATGTTCTCTTTCAAACTATTGCAATGACCAGAGATCCTGATGCAGCCTCACAGCAGGTAACATCTGGGTCTCCAGAAAAGGTTATTCAGTGTCTTTCTGCTGCTTTGCTCTATGATGAAGTAGAGCCTATGCATTCAGTAAAGGATGCTCGCAAGGATGTGTTCCATTTGCCCTACGTGCATGGGATGGGGCATATGCTTTTTTCCAGGTGAATCAGAAACTTCTGTCACAAATAAGATTTTTAAAAGCTAAAAAAACAAAGCTCATAGTTCTTTGAATAGCCATCACCCAGTTCTCTGGACGTAAAATTCAGGTCTTCTGACGGATGCCCTGACAGAAGCAGACATACAGAGAATCGCAAGGTTTTTCAGAGCACATATGGGAAAAATAACAGCTGTTTATTGAGGTGCTGATGTGAAAAGGTTTTATTAATCATGATGTAAAAAGCAGCAGAGATCTGCCTTCCTTTTGATCCTTGTGCTATTGAATAAGCAACAAACCCACACAGACATACCTCATATTGATCTCCTGGGCAGAGCCGAGCAAAGCCAGCCAGACCTGAGAAGGAAAGACACAGAGTGGCTGAGGGAGGGCCTGGGCTGCCAAGTGCAGCTGAGCCCAGGAGTGGGGTGCAGTGGGGTGCCCAGGGCCACAACTGCCACACTTGGGCAGAAGACAGCAACAGCCTCCTGCAGTCCCCCAGCTGCTGTTTATATCCACCCTCCTGCTGCTGCCTGCGCACCCTCCAAACCAAGACCGCCCCCCATCTTAATTTTTTTATTTTCTTCATTTTGTATAAAATTCATTGGGCTGTGGTTTCTTGAACACGCAAAATTTATACCTTCCAGTTTTTTTCCCCCTATGAAAGCCTAAAGTTTCCTTTTATACAATAATTATAGAAAAAGGAGGAACAGCTTCCTGACGTCACCTGGCTTAAGCCACTCAGCTGAGATCCCTTCCCATGGCGAGGTGTGGGCGAGCTGCTGATGTAGTGCTGCTCAGCACCAACCCGCCCGAGCTCCACTCCTTAACACAGATTCCTTTCTAGTACATCTTCATGGAGACACAGCAAGCAACAAGGGCTCCTTCTGCTTGGCATTTCTGTAACATTATCGTCCCCATAATAGCGGGGTGTCTTTCAATAGTAAGTGCATCACAAAACATTACTGTAATACCAGATTAATCTCATTTTTCCCCAGAGCGGGAGAAGTAGCACAGCAAAGCACTTGTGATATTTGTTTGGTTTTGGGGTTTTTTAAGGTAGGACATAACAGTGCTATTTTTGTATCAGCACTGTCCATATGAAATGAAAGTTTCCTGAGGGACCACGCTGAAATCCACAGGGACTTGCCACTCCTCTCCTGGCCTGCTGACCTGCTTTTCTACAGGATTCAACTGGCTGTTTTTCCCACAGAGGTAGCCTCTCCTTCCTCACAGATCCTCTCAGTAGGTACCCACTGCACTTGTTTTGCTACAAAAATTTGGGTGTGTGAGCCTAGATCTATGCCTCTAGTGCCCAAAGAAGCTGTCCTGAGGCCAAAGCCTGTGGCAGAGAAAGGAATGCCACAACGGAACATACAGGGGTGTGTTAAAATCAAGGCATGTATGAGGAACTCTAGTGCTGGCTGTATTTGCAGGGATGAATTAGTCCTGCTAGCTGTACTATAGGAGCAACTCACTCCCTGCATGCACACAGTCATGGACTGGCCCTCTGGTCTGCTTAGCCACCTCTTCCATTTCTTTGACCAGGAAAGAGTTTTCTTTGCTCATCTTAGTATTTAGCAGAACAAAGAGGCCCCTGCACAGAGCTCATATTACCAATTCCTTTCTAATTTATTTACTGTTTATAAATAATTTAAGATTACTAGAACTCCACTACTGCTTCTCTCTCCCCAGGCACGCTTTTGTAAGTGAATTTGATCTCTGCTGGGATACATCACCAGAAGCATCTGAGGAAAATAAAAGGTCCTTTCTTTGTCCAGTGGATGGCGTGGGGGGGTGAGGAAACTTCAGCTTAAAACCTCATATGAATGTCTAGGTCTGTGAGCTGTGACTGGCCCAACCAGGCTGGTCAAGTCTTGTCAGCATGATGAAGAGGGGGCTTAGGGCTAACTTGACAACATGGCATAAGTACTTTCACAACAGTACTTTTCATAACTTTCAAAACAAGTTTTCGGTGACTGAATGGCTTTTGGGGACTAATAAAATGGCAGGAACCAATGGTTCTATCATACAATTTCAAACATCACGCCTTTGTAAAAGCAGACAGGACAGCTCCTGGGGGGGTTAGCATAAGTAGCTGGGGGACAGGGTCATCACGTGGCTGTGCTAAGGAGGCAGGGCCACCTGGAGCTCATGCAGCATGTGCAGCTCTGCTGGTGCGCAGGGTGCTGGACTCCTGGACCGTGGCTGCTGGTGGTGGGCTCCATGTCACAGAGCCCTGGTGTGCCAGGCCAGCATATTGTTCTCCCTTGAGTGAAATATCTGGGCTTTTCACCTCCTGCTGTCCAGGCACTTCAAACACCTATAAGGGCACTTTTCTCTACATCCGTAACAGGACATGCAGATTCCATACAGGAATTTTTCACACTGGGTTTCCCTGGTGAATGTCAACAATTGATTAATCCTGAACAGTAATCTAAGCCTGCTGGCACATTTATAATCTTGAATTTGAAAAATTAGGCTTTTTTTTTTTTTTTAAATACCAGTCATAAAAGCACTGTGCAGCTCCCCTGCTTCCTGACAGCATTGTGTAGGTTGGCTTGCTTTCAGTGTAAGTGACAGAGGGCACAAAATAAAAATAACTTTCACTGGAATGGCTAGGAACAGATAAGCTTTGGGTAGAGGAATGCTTTGATTTTAAATTAGATCCTAAAGTTAGCTGGATATGCTGCAGTATAACTTAAGGGAGAAACTTGCTGTGTGATCTGCAAGCTTTTGCTAGAGCTGTTGCAAGCCTTAGCAATAGCAATGGCTGTATTGTCCTATAGGATTCCTATTCTTAGGGAAAACTAGATAGAAATCTCAGATGCCCTAATTAGAGAATACTTAATACGGCATTTTTCTTTGCCATTTTCTAATTTGGGCTTCTTTATGTGATGCAAACAGTGCTCAGAAGCAGCTGCTGTTTGTGGTTCGTGCTCTGCTCCCGCACATGAGTGCAGTACCTGCCTTCTCCAGAGCCCTTGAGTTCTGCCAGAGGATTTGGCATCCAAAAGAGAAGGGGACCAGACCTCTTTGGCCCAGCCATTTGTGACACTGTGACACCTTCTGCAACATGTCCTGCTGTCAGGAACTGTGCCCTGCATTTACAGCAAGTGAAGAAATGCTCCAAGGGAGCTGGCAAATCCCTTTATACATCCTGTGATGTTGTTTCATTCAGCACATCCATGCTGTGGTTTTGCTGTGGGTTTCTGCACAGGAATGTCTGGCTCAATCTCTGTGTGTTCATCTAAAACCTGAGGGATGGAGCTAGGAGAACTCGGACAGCTGCTGCAACTGTTTTCTCTAATATGAGAGCACAGAGTAGCTATTTTAATTTAATCTAAGATTAATCTTAATCTTATGCAATGCAATCATAGGAAACAGCTGTGACAAGGCAGGCAAAATCAAAACCCTGTATGAGATTTGTGAGCTCTTAAAACTCCCCCAGAAATACCGTGGATGTTTTAAATGGCAAGATTTCAAGTAAAGAATTAAGAGTTCATGAATATTTAGATGCTGATTTTGTTTTACAGAACTATCTCCATGCCAGTGATTGAAGATCCAAAAAAGATATCCCCTCCCAATCTCTTCTTTAAGACACTGAGTCTTAAAGGGACAACAGCATTAGCAATACCTGATGATCCACTGAGGCTTCAGGTAAAACTGATTCCATTGTATTCAAACCCATAAATTCCCGTCGTAAAGACAAGGAATAAAATGGAAAGGTGAATGCCATCACAGAATTATCTAGGAAAACTACACCCAGTTTTTTGGTTTTTTTACATTTGGTCAAAAATAGTTATTAGTCATAATCAGCAAAGTAAAGGACTTAGAAATAGCTGATGTCAAATTAAGAAAGTATTTTGAATTTCAAGTTCGGTTCCATGGAAATTCACATAATTTCCCAGTCATCTTCTCAAAGAATTACTGAAATAGAGGCAAAAAGTACAGCAGCCTTTGAGATTGAATTGCTTTGGCTGTTGGGAGGAGTCTTTGTGGGAGGTAATTAGTCTAGAAAACAAAAAGCAAAATCTCAGAAAGTCTGTAAGCATTGATGTTCCCATTTCTGTGATCCTTTGCAGTGGGTAGGGGTTTAAGTTGGGGGGTTGAAGGCTCAGCAATGGGTGTGAGGGGCTGGGAAACCTCACCTGCCATAAATACATGTCACACAGCACATCCTGATTCCCTCACCAGTGTGTGCAGCAACTGCTATTGTTCTGATCAAAGAAGGGAAAGGTGAAAAGGCAATTACCTTTCATCTTGATGCAAAATTCCCCCAGAAGGTTTTCCAGCTCTGCTTCTATGGTACACATGTTCTGTGTTGGAAAAGAGAACAGTGAGGTCAGACAAACCCTCTTTGGCCTTTTTTTTTTATTTTTAAGGTCTGTTTGTAAGGATAGATTCTGTTAGGCAAATGAAAGATATTTTGCAATAAAATCAATCTCAGAGCCATCCTTCTTGTGTAGCTAGGTCTGGCCCTAAAAATGGCAGCTATTACACTGCAACCCCGTGCTCCTCTGCTGCTGCATGCTAATCCTCCTGATTGCAAAAGGGAAGCTTTGGCCCTTGGAGCGTAACTGGTCGCTGTTCTGGTCCTCTCCAGCCAAGACATATGCCAGCAGCAGCAACTCTATGCCAAAGTGGCTCCCACCATGATTTAATCTCTCAAGAAACATGAACTACATTAAGAAAAAATACTGTGTGACAGGAGATGGGTATCAGACAGTGTACAGTTCTTCCTTCAGATTTTGGAAGGCTGTCACAGCTTGTGTGCTGGGATGTTTGCAGCACTATTAGACTGTTGTTCATCATCCACTGCCTGTTTAATAAAATAGATTTTGATCAGAGCAAGTACAACAGGTAGGATGCAGAACACATCCATATGCCCATGGTTTCCAGTCAACCTGCCATCCCTAAATCCGCAGGCGGGAAGGAGTTAAAGTAGGTTTGGGGCAGATTCATGCTTTTGCTCTTGTGCTGCAGTTCCCTGCTCTTATAGAGCCTAAACTGTTATTTCAAGGAACTCTTTGAACCCATGTAACCTGTCTTTGTAAGTCACCAGGTATTCACCTAAAGGAAAACAAATACTCATTCTTCTTTGCCGAGTTTGGTTTTATTTCCTCTGTCTGGATGAAACTCTACCTGAAAATAGTGGCAAACTTCCCATGGCTTTCAAACAGCATGAGAGCAAAAAGAATGAACTGATGAGGATGTACCTCTGTGTACTCCTTGTAGCTCCTGTTGATTTCAGTCAAACTTTCTCGAGCTGCTTTGCTGACAGGAGACATTGCAAAAGCTTGCTTCATTTTGCTGGCACCATCACAGAGACGTCTTTGGATGCAATAGGCTTCGTAAAGCTCATCCACCTAGTGGAAACAAGGAAAGTGTACTGAAAAAAAAAACCAGAAAACCCAGCAAAATAAAACCAACACAAGGAAGTCATTTGCATTGAAAGAAAACTCAGCCAAACCATTATATCCAAAGGAGGAGCTGAGGAAATGAAGCTGTGACACTGTTACTGTCTGTGGAAAAGAAACACAAGATAAAAGTAACTTCCACTGTAAAATACTTGATAGAGCAACAGCAGATGCCAGCAATTCACCTGCTTGCCCTGCATGCCTCTAAGCATTGCTGCTCCTGTTCTCCCCATCATAACAGCGAGGCAGGAATGCAGCCAGCTTCTCAAACATCTCGCTGTGGAAGAGCTCTTTAAAAGGCAACTGCAATGCCCACACTGTCAAAAGCAGCTGGAAGTGGTAAATGGCACATTTAACAGGGTCAGCAGTGGCTTTGGTCTCCTACTGTCAGCCATGGATCAATATTGCAATATTTGACTAACAGGTAGTACTGGAAGCTGGGAGTGATATTTTGAATTCTTACCATCCAACCTCCAAAACTAGGAGCAATACTTGGAATCAGCACAAGTAAAGGCTTACGAAGAGCTGATGTCAAATTTAAAAAGTATTATGAACTTCAACCCCATCAGGCATTTACATAATTCCCTGGTCATCTTCTTACACTCATTTGACATAACTTAGGGCCCCAACATTTACCAAGTGCTCTGGAAGTTTTGCAAAACATAGTCACACACTATTTGAAGTCTCACGTGAATCTAGCTTCAGAGGACAATGGATTTGCTTTCCCTCAGGCTTTGCTTTCCCTTTTCTCTCTAATCCCTTCACTGAACAAATACATTCACTCCATCTGAGTTGTTCATTAAGAGTCTGCAGTGGTATAGGCAGATAGATAGATAGATATACATGTGTATATGTGTGTGTGTAGATATATATATATATACATACATACACACACCAGCTATATATAGTGATTTATATTTTTATAAACTAAATCTGTCGGATACAGAAGATGTGGGTTTTCTAACCTGACTATCAGAGTGAGGAGAAGAACAGGAATGGAAGAAGCTGTCTCTTCTTTCTGCTTCTAACATCCCTGCTAAAACATGATGATATTTGGGTTTTACCTAGAATAACTTTTGCCACTGTTATCTCTAAAATCAAGAGATGACCCTGTGTCCCACAGTGCTCCTGCTCAGTAATGGATTTTCATGGTATAATTTCTCTCTATGAACCTTGGCTTCATCAGTCTATGACTTTGTACTGCTGCATTAAAGATGAGCCTGATGCGACAACCCAGGCATGTTTCAAGTCCCGTTTTCCAAGCCTGCTTAACCTCTGACAAAAAGTGCTGTTGATGATTTGTTTACAATGGAACTTGTCTTCCTGACAGCTTCAAAGCCTTAGGTCAATTTTAACAAGGCTATCTTGGATACCTGGGGGCTGAAGCCTCTGACTTGAGAGCACCCTGCCTAAAACAGGAAATGCTTTGCAAAGTGAAAGAGTTCAGCAAAAGGTAATGAAGACACAGGTAGCATTTCACCATTTTGAAGTTACAAAAAAAAGCTTTCTGCACTCATACTCACTCCTGTTTCTATTGCAAGCCAGCAAGCTAAAGACAGCTACTATAAATGGCTGTCACTTGGTATTTACTTCTGACATCAGAGTGGAGCCTTGGTCTGGGATTGATATCCTGCTCCTGCCCATGTGAGTGTGGCTAGGACATGCTCATCTCCTCCCCAAGTACATGGGATCTGCTGTTGTGCATCCTGCTCTCCTTGCTTTGCTTCGTTTATTGAGCAGCAGCAGGTAGACAACAGAAGGCATCTCTGGGGCCCTAATTAAGTACTGCTGAAAAAGATCTTCTTTATCATTGGAAACAAAGATGTTTCTCCACCTGCCCTAGCCTGTAGGCTCTATGGCCACACAGTTGTTTCCTTTTGTCTCTGTTGCCGTGGGTTACGGAGAGTGAACTCATGTAGTCTGCAATCCTGAGTAACACTGACCGGCATTACCTCTTGCATTTGGTGCTTTTCACTCTTAGTATAAACCCAGAAACCATTAGCACTGAGCAGGCTGAAGTGGGAAGGATTTGAATGGAAATGTTCTTCAAGTACTAATTTCTGCCATTCATGTTGCCAGCAAGAGAGTAGGTGGCTTGGGGAACAAAATCTCAGTCTATCGCCTTATGATTTATATTTTTATTTTTGGCTCCAAGAGTAAGAGAAGACTGAAATCAAAAGGTTTGGATAGGTTGTCATAATTAGAGGACTTGAAGCTGTGCAAATGCTTTTCAAATGACTCTCAAAAGACATTTCATCTGTCAAAAATAATTCATTCCTTTGTCAGGTTCAAAAAAGCAACTAATCACTAGCAGGTATGTTTATAAGTAAGAGAATGCATGCCATGGATTTGCCCCAGCTCTAAAACATGTTAGTATAAATCACAAGTACCTCCACTGAATATTCTCACCAATGTATTCAAATGGATGTGGGCCCCAAACCACACAGCAAAAGCATTAGCAGTGAAATCCAGGAATAAATCCAAACTAGCTGCTGTGTGTGCTAGAGATAACTGCTGAATTAAATTGCTTTCAGATGCAATTCTCTTTCTACCTAAAGTCTGACAATAAGCATGCTGTGAGATAGATTTTCCCCAGCAAGTCTCCAACCCTATGTTCTCTCTGTACCTAAAAGCATGTGGGAGTGTCTTGGGGCACGGCTGGACCTTGGGGTCTGTGTAGAAACCCTTTCTTTGGCTCCGACCACCAGCCTATCATGGAAAAACCAGCAAATATGGGAGCGGCCTTCCCAGCACAAAGGGGTAGCACGAGGCCAAGGGTTTGTTTCCTCAGTAATATAGGAACAGATGTAGAAGAAAGATGATAGGAGAGAGCTCATTACCTTGCTAATGTGGAACTCCAGCCTTCTCATGTATCTCTCGACTGCTTTGATTTGCTGAAAGAAAGCAAAAGGCAGAGGGTGAGGCACCTTTAAATAAATCAGTAAGACACTGCCACACTAGCTCTGTTAGTCCCCATGGATCCAAAATACTCCTCCTTAAAACACACAGGATTTCCTTGACCATGAATCTGGAATCAATTGTCCCACCCTACTAATGTTAAGCTGCTACTGACAATGGAGTTCCTTCACTTCTGTACCTAATATGTATTTTTAAATAAAAAAGAATTTTATTTAATGAGATTTCCCTAGATTTTTCTAATTACTATAAAAAAAAGAAAAACCAAATAAAAGAAAGCAGAGCTTTTTTTAGGTTTAAAACCAGTGTTTTCAGTTTTGAAATCCTGTATTAACATTGATCAGGTTTTACATTTCAAGACCCATTGTCATCCTTAGCAAGCTGGTTTTGAGAATAAACCCAAGCTTGGCATTTTGACTGAAAAAAAAAAAAGTCAAACTTGTTCAGGAAATGTTTTTGAAAGCTTTTTTCTTTGACCCATATTTCCCTACAGGGCAAATATATTTTCGATTTTTCCTTCTTCAGAACTGGCAGGAGCAGGAATCAACTGGGGCTTGACCTGGATCCCGCCCCAGCCCCCTGGTGTGCCTGTGTCAGCCCCCATCTGACTGGAGCTGCAGAGAAGCTGCACAAGGGAATGGATTTAATGGCTGTCAGCTGACATAAAAAGAAGTCTCTCCTCCACTTCCTTCCTTCTTTGCTAGGACCATGAGCACCTGTCTCTCTGCACCTGTGCCCATCCTGGAGCCAGTTCAACCTGGCAGACCTCAGAAAATGGGCTGGTGGGGTATGTTTGATGCCAGATTAGTGAGCACACTGTGTTTGATGCTGCATTAGCGGGCACTACCAGAGTCCCTGGGAAGAGGAGGGGAGTGGGACTTCTTCCTTTGAAAATGCAGATGTTGGCATGGCTAGGAGATCCCTCTGAGAAAGGTTTCCATGTACACCATACGGATATTAATGCTTCCTTGCAAAGTGAATGTTAAAGAGAGTAACATACCTTATCTAAATCATACAGGACTCCCTGCAACAGAAAACACAAAACTGTGATTAATTTTGCAACACAACAGCACCATGAGAAAGTAGTGTTTGACACTCAACAGAAATGACAAACAAGGCCACGGCTAGAAGGGAAGGAGAGCATCAGAGCAAAATCCCTGTATCCCACTCCCATTCCCTGGCTGCTCCAGCACCTCAAGAAGGCCACTGTGCATCGACACGATGAAAAATCTTAGCACATACCAGGCGAGAGTTCCTTTTCATGTCTTTTAACTGAGTAGTCAGCTTATCCAGCTCTGTCTGGTGAACTTCCAGATACTCACTGCAAACACAAACCAGAGAACGATGCATGAGCCCTGCAGCACATACCAAGCTGGTTGATGACCATCCTAAAAGAGAATCTGCCTGACAAATGGCTTTCCTCACTGGATGTGTTTACAGACAAAAACTCATTTACATTGATCTGTCCTAAAAGCAGCTCCCTGCTGCCTTTTTGGGAATAAATAACAGCCCACTTATTTAACTGTGTATAAGAGCTTGGTGTTCTCTTTATATTGAACAACCAGTTTCAAGTAAGCTAATCTGCTGCTTAGTTTGTGGGCTGGTGCCTTCCAGTCGCTGCCCCTGTATCTGGCTGATAAAAGTCCTGTTATCATCTGGGATGTTATCTGAAAGGCAATACAAGCCTTTGACAGGACTCTAAGAAACTCAGAGGGAAAAAAATCTGATGCTGAGATCCCAGACTTTGGGAGCTTTTCTCAAAATGTGAATGGAAATGGGATTCTGCCTCTTGTATTCCTGTTTCCCATATAAATATTTTAGATCCTAAGTGTCACAATCCAGACTTCAAGAGGTATATGTTCATGTCTTATGGGGAAGGATCCCTGTTCTTGTTTCCCTAGGCTCTAAAACATCACAGAAAGCTTTAATCAACAAGCAGCATAAAAGCTCTTACTCCAGGCCACTCTTCAGGGCTTGGTAGACCTCTTCCATCCTTTTAGGCTGGGGTTCTTTGGGCGTGGTGCTGTTCTTATGGCCCAAATTATGCATTTTCTTCACCTTTGCTTGGGGCTTCTTGAGGGCAGAGGAATTTTCAATAAAGGAGTTACACCTGCAAAATGAACATCAAAGAGGAAAAAATCCCTATAAATCATAGAAATCTTAAAGGAGTGTAGCTTGAAGAAATCCTCTGATACTATCTCTGCTAGTAAAAATGAATCTGCTTCTGTGCCTGCCAGTTAAAGGACTGCATTTCTTCACAGGTTAAGAATCTGAACAGCCTGGGATATGTGCTGTCAGCTTTTGATGTGCCCATTGCCTTCCCAAGACATAAATGTTCATCTGGAAATGCAAGGCTGAGTCTCATCAGACATTTCTCTGTCTTATACCATGCCTGTCCTAACTCACTCTAGAGAGCCCCTGAGAGGGCTGAGCTATATCCAGGCGCTGAAAAGAAAGGGGAGCCCAGATAATTTTAGGTGTAAAGCCTGCAGCTCCTAAGGAAGACTGGGATTTGGTTAAGAGTGTTTCTGGAGGACAGTATCACGCCACTGGTCTTGAGTATGGAGTGTATCTGAGTATGGAGCATATGGCAAAGTGAGGGCAGTTGTCCTGCATACAGGTGCCTCTTTGGTGACTTTTTGGGGGCAGGTCAGTATCTAACAACCATCACTGACTTGGGCTGACAGGGGGAGGCAGCCCTTTGCCTGCTGTTCCTCCTCAGTTGCTAACTGGTGGTCTGGCACTAGGAGACTACACAAGTTAAAATCAATTGTAAAGTAGCCTCTGGGAGCATCAGGGACTGGATGACTCGGGTATGACTGTCTCAAAGCTCTGTCCAGCTAAAGGGAAGTGCGTGGAAAGGCTCTGCAGCCAAGCTCAGGGAAACAGCTTTGTTCTGAATTCGCAGTAGTGCAGCAACGAGAAAACTGTCTTTTAGGAAGCAGTGGTCTTAAACTGGAGGTGATGGGAAGTGTATCATATTCCTGCACGTTTCACATGTTGCAAAGATCACTACATAAGTTAAAATGATTCTCTGAAGTTCTCTCACTGCTCTGAGGCATGTGAGGAAGCCTTGCATTAATGGGGGAGAGGCAACTAGGCAGAGGGTAATAGCTTAGTTATACAAACAATATACAGAGACATTTTAGCCTAGGACACTTTATTCAGCAGAGAGAAAGAAGTCCTCTCTCACCTCCTTTCCCCCTTCATCCCCTAAAGCCCAGGACTCCTTTACAGCCTGATTTTGAAATTCCCCTTAGAGAACAAGTGACTTGCCTGGACCGTCTTTCCTGAAGCCCGCTGAAGCCAGCGAAGGACTGGCTTCTAATAATCCCATTAGGACCTCCTGGGGAGAATGAATGTGATCCTATTGACATGATTTCAGGGAGCCTTGGAGATATTCCTGAAAAACAACAGAAAGCATGTCATTGATGATGGAGTTATGGTAAGAGGCAGGAAGTGAGGCCAGACACTCTGGTGTCCATCAGTGACATTAAGGGGTACCTGAACCCCACAAGGGGTTGCCAGCCAGGGCACAAATCTCTTTGCATTGCCAAATCATCCCCACTCAAAACCAAAATGCTCCTATTTTAACTTCTGACGTACAGCCCAGGGTCTACTGAAAATGTACCAGAGACACAAAGAGGGTCTGGATGTGGGACTAGAAACTAGATACTTCAGTGTGATAATCCCAATGCCATCCCCAATTTCTGCCACGTCTGGCATACTTTACCCCCAGCCCCAGTGTCCCCATCTGTCCTGAAAATTATTATAGAGTGTGCAGAGCTCTTAGGAGGCACTCACCATCACTACAAAGTGTGATTATAAATAATACTAATTTTTAAAAGGATTGATACATCATGAATGCCCAGCAGCTCCCCTTTGATCCCTGCTCCCATGGCTGTTCAGCCCAGGGGTTGCTGAGAAGGAAGACGCAGTGGGAGTGTGCACAGCCATGACATGCCGTGATGAGAGAGGGATGCTCTCCACCGTGAATAGAGAGGAGTAAACAAGCTCCAGGCACTGTGTGCTCTGCATTTCATGTGTCTGGGGGTGGGGGGCCTCAGCAGGGAGGAAGCCCTTGCCCACTGTGTGCTCATTTCCAATGCCCGGCTTGACATCTGCACCAAACTAGGATGATTTCTATCCAGCCACAAATAAATAGCAAAGAAGTGCTATGGTTCACAGCAGCTCTATCTCTTGCCACAAGGGAAAAGGGGGATGCCTCTATCTTCCTTTTCTCCTTAATCCACTGTTTTTCTTGTCTCTGCCCTCGGCAGACAATTAAATTGATTTTTCTGCTGCCTTGATTTTGTGCTGCTCTGGCAAGAGGAATGGCCTCACAGATCCATGAGGAGCACCATGGCCAACACAGACCAGGCAGCAGGGCAGGGAGACAGCGATGCTGGAGAAGGAGGTGCTGGTCAGTGGGTGCTGCCAGACATGGGCACCCCCATCCTGCAGCCTCCCATCCGTCCTGGGATGCCAGCTCAGCTGATGACACCACTGTGCTGTGAAACAGACTGAGAAACTAGGACAGCTTAAAAATAACCTGACAGGAAAGGAAAAAGAGGGGTTTTAACAGATTTTTTCCATCTATTTTAAAAGCTGGATCCAGCCTGCCCCATGCCTCCAGTTCATTTCACTCCAATAGCTGGGCTGAGGGATGAGCTTGGTAGTAAAGCAGGATAGTGTATCCCAGGGGCTGGAGCTGCCTGCAGGGGGTGGAGCTGATGTTCTGTGAAAGTCTGACCTACAGGGCTGAGGGGGTGACAGCAGGGCTAAACTGCCCTCTCATCCCCACAGATGAGGAAAGATTGCGAGTACCCAAAAAAGCAGCCATTTGTGAAAGCCAGAGATCTACACTGTGAGCCTTCACAACTGAACATATTTATTAATGATAAGCACCAGAGCTATGTGGTGCTTGCATGGCAAACATTCACTGCAGAAAGCAAATACGCGGGGAAACATTGTGCACTGCTCAGTTATATTTAATTTGTAGCATTAGGCTGGGCAAATACTCTTTGAGGTGGCAGTAGGTGCCATGGCAAGCTTCTGCTTCTCTGTGGAGGGGACTGCATTGCCCAAGGAGCTGCTTTGTCAGGAATATTTCTGCAAGACCTCTGCCAGAAACACTTCTTCCAGTCCCAGCATTCCTGGCACTACTGCTAATGAGACATTTTCTCTACTGCAGAACCCAACCAGAGTACATCTTTCTGTTCGGGAAGCGAGGGCTGCCCCCCCGAGTGAACAACCTCAGAGATACCACATGGGAGGTGCAGTCAAGGACAGTTTTCTCCACTGTGGTCAGCAGGTAATGGTACTTCACTGCTGGCAAGTGTCCCCAGCCTAGCCCAGACGCAGCCCACCCAGCTCAGGGCTCGGAGAGTTTAACCACAGGAAGAATAAACTCCTGGGACAGAGGAGTTGCTCTCGGGCAGACTAGGACCATGAGCACCTGTATTGGGCAGAAACCCATGGTCAGGGGAGACGGGGGTGAGAGGAGCAGAGAGGCTCAGGAACAGGGATAAACATGCTCCAGCCACAGCAGGAGGTACTTCAGTCTTTGGTCAATGAGAGCCCACATTTAGCTCTGTACTCACCCCTAGATGAATAATGCTCCTGCACACCTCTGCAGGGCTGAGCTCTGCTTAGGCTTGCTAGTATCTGGCACGACACTTGCCAGAAGGCGTTTTGCAGCTTCTAGGGTCAAATTTCACATCCCTGTAGATGGTACAGAGTTTCCCAGTGCCAGCTCATGCCTAACAGTTCAAACTCCACAGAGAGCCACCTCCTGAGAGACAGAGCCGAAACCACCCCACCACAGCACTCCGGGGGTCTGCGCAGACAGTTCCCTTTGGGTTTGCAAATAACCTGGAGACAATTAGGCTGCAATGTGCATGCTCCCATACAAGGATTTGCATTAAAAATCGGGTCCAGAGTGCCAAGGAGCAGAAAATCCCTTGCATGGCTTGACAGGATGATTAACACACACACTGAGAATATTTGGAGGCCTAGGAGGAGCTAAACAACACTGACAGTCAGAAGAGATTTAGCTGCATAAACATCAACCATCACTTACAAAATAAGTGAGACAAAACAAAACTTGAAGCTGAGTGCTAATCACGACCCCACCGGCTATGAAAAGATAAGGACTTTAGATTCAAAACTGTTGTGAAAATGCTAGCATCTTCTGCGTGATGAGTCTCTTCTCTATTAATATGAACAGAAGATGAATGGCTTTCACTCTGAACAAAATCTTAGCGTCCAAATGTGACTGTGCAGAAACACAGGAACTGTTTTGGTTTTCTTTTCCTTTGGGCAAACTTAAAAAATAAATAATCTTGGAAAAGGAATGTACTTATTTATTTTCTTTATTTTGCTCAAGCACTAGGACGGCTTTGAAAAGCTTTAGTAGCTAAGACTTTCCTCAAGATACCAGAAAAAATGTGCAAGAAGTGCAATTGAAATGCAAATTGAAGACCTGCCTGGAGCTACTTTTGCTTTGCTTTTGCATAAAACGGTCAGAACTCAGAGCCTAGATAGGCTTGTGGCCTCTCCCTATATATTATATATAATCTTGGTGAATAATGTATGTTTAATTTCTGTACAGAAGAAAACTGAGATAAAAGGAGGTAACAGAGTAGGAACTGTTGAAATCTCCCAGTTTTGTTCAGTTATTTTCCACTGGCCAGGTTAGAGGTTGACTCTATTGTACAAGCACAATCTGTTCTTAAGATTTAAACCAATATTGCTGACATCTCAGATACTTCCAACCAACCTCAGAAAACTGCCGACTCTGCATCAGCCCCTTGGCCCAGATTCAGTGCGTATGGGCACTGCATCAATGGACTGATTATGCTACTTCCACCTCACAAATACACTTTGAGTGATGAGTATCTGTCACATTGTTGTGATATTCTTTGTCGAGAGGGGTTTATTTTCCTGTCTCTTGAAGCATTCACAGGTCTCTGTGCTATCAACTACATAAACCTCTGAATTTAACAACCGAGTTGTATCCAGATGATATGAATGCAGTTGCTAGTGTAATTTCAGTAAGGCTCAGCCCATGAGGACCCACCCAGATCTCTTACTGACCTGATGGGCATCCCCACAGCTGAACACTGCTAAGGGGATTCTGGTGCTACGCCAAGGTAGCGATCAAATTTCTATGTCTACATTTAGCAGTTATGTGATATAATGCTACTGTCTTTTACATGCAGTGAAAATTTTACTCTCAATATAATGCAAGTTGCACATCTAAAATCATTAAATGCTTTTGTGATTTAAGAGATCCACTTCAGCAGTAGATATAATGGCTATGCTTACACTTTTAAATCTATATAGTTAATGAAGTAGGCATATTTCATTTTAAGAAGACACCAGTCTCCTTACTGCTAATATAAGCGTGCCCTGTGTAGAAAGTCTAATTAATGTAATTAGTACTGCCCATGCTAAGTGCACAGCAGCTGAATGATGAGCCCATCAGTGAGTCAAGGGATAAGGTGAAATCCTATCAGTATTCTTCTGCCCTATTCGCTGACAGCTTGCAGCAGAGAATGGCAGATAATTGATGATGTCTCTGTCCCCAGGGAAATAAAAGTCCCCTCTCTCAGCTCTCCTTTCAGTCTGGAAACAGGGAAACAGCTGAGCCTGAGCTAATGAGTGGGGAAGGGACCATCACTTCCAGAGGGCTGCCCTCTCCTCATCACCCTCAGCACAGACCTCTACCTCCCACTATGCCAAAATGTTTGATAAACAGTGTGGACTTTGATCCACGTTAAGAGAGGAAATTCCGGCAGAAATATATTTGCTAAATCTAGTCTGACTTTCACACAGTCCTTTTCCCTTTGCTTCTTCCCCATGACCAATTTGGAGATGGTATTTTTTGCTTACCACACGAAGAGGCGAAGTTGGTTTTGCTAGACACATGCTAACAACTACGTAAAGCTGCAATATAGAGTGGTGATGGTGCCCTGGATTCCTCCTGTTCCCTCCGTGTAGCAGCTACAGTTATGGCTCCAGGTCTAGAATTGCTGTAGGGTGTGAGGGAGCTGGCTGCAGCTAAGGCTTTGAGGACACTTTGGGATTATGTATAGTAACTGATTAAATGGGAATGTGAGGTAGGACTGAGTGACTGAAAGCATCCTTGATAATCCTTTTTTCCTGTTATTATTTTCCTGTGTGACACATGGTTCAAGGTCCATTCTGGATCTAAGGAGAGGTAGTCCCTACAGTGAGATGGTTTGTATGTTGATTCTTTTGTTGATCTGTGGTGGTCTGCAGGCTATCTGTTAAAATTAAAGTGATAATTATTTAGGTTAAGGTGAGCTGAAGGGGCCCACTTCCTATTGTGAGTGGATGGCTACAAAAGTCAACTGATTCTGCTTGGCATGCTAGGAACATTTCTTACCTGCATACCTCGGGTATGTCTGACAAATGAGCTGATGTCTTTGTGACTGATGAAAGAAAAACCATGTTCCTCCCTCATCTATGCCAAGGTCTCTGTTCTGCTTATTGGCCTGGCTAGCCTACAAATGTAAAAACTTTTAAATGCAGGAAGATGACATTTAGGACCATGCATCTCTCCAAAAGAAAACCGCAATAAGGGAAGGAACTCTTTATGCCCTAGAAGTCATGTCCTCCTCCCAAAGAGCCAATTCTTTCTGCTTTGCACTCGTAAGCCCAAAGAGCACAATTCAATTCTGAACTTCCACAGGCTTAGTTCAATGCCAAGCTCATTCAGTGCACCTTCAGTACATGTTGCTTGCTTTTGTAGCCTAAAGTCTAGTAATTTTTAGTATTCATTTTCCAACTTCTTCCTTCTGATTTAGTTGAATCACCTTGGCAATACCAGGCCAGCATGGCAAATAGCCCAAATAACCACCTGGAATTTATGATTTCCATGTTCCCTAGACTCCTAGAAGGTACAGAGGTATGCATCTTGGATGAGAATGTAGGCATCCTTTTGCATTTTTTAATATAAAATTTGACAATGATATGTGGGTTAGAGGGCTCAGGAGCATTATAAAAACTTTCACAAGAAATTTAATTCTTGCACAAGAGTTTTTACACTTTCAGGACAAAAACTCTAAGGCGTGAGTGAGCAGGCTCCTAATTTCTGTATGTGTCAGGAACATTTCTTTGTGGTGGGGGTCTCCTGGAAGCACCTGTGGAAAGGTGTCTTCTGCTGGTCATTCAGTTACACAAATTACTACCTTCATGGCACATTTTATGCTCCCAGTGCTTGGGCTGCTCCTTCCTTGCACAGGGTAGCATTTGCTGGAGTTGTACAGACATGTGAGCTCCATCTGAAGAACTATTCTTGGTTGCCAGAATAAAATCATGTGCATTTGCTCCACCAAAGTCCAAGGCTTAGAGATATTCCTAAATAGGAGCATATGGCCACACTGACAAGCACAGTCCCCAAGCCTACATCAGCCGGTGAAAGGCCAGCAGATCCGTGAGCTTCAGACGTTAATTTTAGCACACAGCAAGAGCCACATGAGCTTACCCACACGGCTGCAGAGAGCAGTGCCGCACAGAGAAGGAGCTGCAGCTGAGATGGAGCCTTCTTCTCCAAATGGGAGATGTGGGAGCACACATCTTGGAGGGCATCAAAGCCATTGGTAGCCACATATTCCTGCCCCAACACAAGGAGGGAAACTTTCTGTCCCACTCTTGCAGCAACAAGAATCTTAGTTTAGCCCACAGCAGCTCATCCTGCGCTCTTGCTGAGGTGGATCTCTTCCCCCATCATGGACAACCAAGCCTTGGCACTCATTATCCAGCAGGATCTCTCTGAAGGCTTGTGTGCACTTTCCACTGATGACTTTATGTCCATCAGGGACACCTACAGTGGTTCTTTTATGAGCTGTATTTCAATACCTTCAATTTGGGTGGAATCAGTTTTTACAATGCACAAAGAAATGTTTACACAACTGATGCATCTTTTACAGTTCTTAAGCCCACAGCTGGGAGCTTTACTTTTTCATGCAGAAATCCCTGCAAGTGAGCACAAGGTGCCATTACCTGTTTCTAATAAATGAAAATGTAGTATTTCAGTACCAAATTTCAGCTTTTGCTTCAAATAATATCAAGCCTTAGGAAAAAGGTTAATAGCAAAGGCTTGTACTTTACAGTCTCATTTCTGTAAGAACATTCTAGATGTTGCATGTAAGGGCATTTTCAAGTCAAATGCTACAGTATTTTCTAGCTCATCACCAGACACCCTGAGCAGAAATACAAATTGTCTGCCATCTGCAACAGCCCGTATTGTTTGTTCTGCTCCTCCTACCCAAACTAGATGATGTACATAAACCAAAAAGCAATAGTAACAGTAAGAAAAAAAGCTAACAACCCAGGTCAAGAGCAAAATGGTAAAGCATATATGGCTGTAAATGCATAGGACCTGACAGCTGATGCTCGCACTGCAATATGGCTCCATCAGTTCAGTAAGTCATCTCTCACAACAGCCAAGGTACCAAAATCAGTGTGAGGACTTTTCATTTCGTAAAACATGCCTTTGGCTCTAACTCTCATCACCTCACTAGAACACAGAAATAAGGATTGGCAGTGGCTAAGGTGAAAGCAGCACCCTTTTTGCCTCATACCACAGTTAGCTTTCTTCCTCCCCTTTTTGCAGCTACTCCGTCACCAGAGCTCTCAGTCCATGCCCCATTTCCCTGTTTTTGTTGCCAGGGAGCCTCTGTTTAACCTCCCCTCAGAGAAAGACCTACACTGTTCCTTCCCCCCTAGTATAGCTGAAAACCTAAGGAGATGGAAATGCAAATGAGTCATTTCACTGTAATAAACCCAAGGAAAATAAATTTGATCCTAAATGGCTCCGCACACAACAGATGGGTTCGTGGCAGCTGACCTCCTTTTGTTTTTTCAGTTCCAACATTTATTTCACACTGGTGGCTGGGCCGAGCATGCGCAGGAGCCCACGTGGAGCCCTCCCTAATCTTGCTCCCTACAGCATTAGAGACACAGGGCAATCATATTCAGCTGGCATTAGCATAAATAAGCAAAATTTGATCTATAACTGTACATATGAGCGTGACTGAGGGATCAGAATCTGACCATCTAATTACATTTGACATTCATTCATTTCAACCCCACTCCAGTATGCAGAATTATCTTTGATTAGAAGTCAACTCCAATTCTACTCATCACTGATAATTCTCTATGTCAATGTAAGATTTAATTAAAGACGAAGTCCCACTGCCATTCAAGTGCTAGCAAATAATCTAAAGAAAAAGCACTTCTGAAACCCAACTGAGAACAATCCTCTCATGCTTTAAATCCACCTTGCACAAAATCCCTGACAAGTGGTTCGGCATGAGTGACCTGAGCATACAATTAATGACTCCGACATTCTGGCAGCACTGCACAGCAATAAAGATGCAAGACTTTGGGCTGCTCTGTTATTTATCCCTGCATTAGAAACTACTAAGAGTGATCTTGTGAGCAGTAGTAAGAATAGCAGGATAAAAAACAATGTGGGAACTCCTCCATCTAGGAGCAGCCTGGCTACTTCTCTACCTTGTTTGGCATATGCCTGCTTGACCCAACAGAGATGTTGGGTGGAATTTATATTTCTCAGCTCAGACCACAAAAAGTGACCAACCTATTGCCCACTTTGGCAAGCATTAGCATTAGGGGAGGCCTAGGAACCCATAAGTGCTGTGGGTGGTCTCCCTTGACCCTGACTGACCAACAGTAACATCTGGGCAAGCCCAGGAGTAAGGTCTGACCACAAGTAGGGGAAGACAGCCCTGATGTCAATAGATGCAACTCTGGTGGGAGTCCTTTGGCACAATCCATGATGAATCTGAGCAGTGACCTAGATTCACGCGTCAGGTGTAAGCAGCAGAGTGGCTTCACTTTCTCAGACTGTGCAAGGAATGAATATAAAAATCTTCTCCGTGACAGGAGAAAAAGAGCAATGACCAGCAAAATTGTCCTTGAGAGTGCTGATTTCTTTAATTACTTTGGACCAATATTTTTGCTGCTTACAACCCTCATTTAATGCAGATGGTAGCAGGATGGGCAGGGACAGCAAGCTGAGGATATAATTTTTTTGCATCTGCAGGAAAGTAAATGCATCAAGTAGACACATGCACAATGGTTTGGGCAACCAGTGGGCTCCTTGCCTCAGCCGAGACAGACAAGCTAGCTGTTCTCGGTATCCACTCCAGGTACGCTCTAATATAAGCATGAGTGAGCTAAATTAAACAAGTAAGACAGGCTTTTCATCCCTGAAAGGAAAGTAAAACATCATTGTTGTCAAATCCTTTCAGCCACTAATGAGATACAAACGCTTTGCTGCCCCTCTTTAAATACAAGGGATTAGGGTGACTTAAAACTCTGTGGATGTTTATATGATCGTTCTATTTCCAGGAGCGTCGTAATGGCACACTGCTCACTAAAATAGTGCTGAAGATACACCGTTACATGTCCTAGGATAGACGATCTTTAAAGCTGGATGTTCTTCTCCCAGACACGAGTACTGCAGAAACGGATTTACTTAATCTTTTTGACACCTTTTGAGTGTGGCCACTTGAAGAGCATTGCCATAAAAGTCCTGCGTTACCTCATTTACAGTTGGATATAGCATCTGTCTGGAGCTCGGTTCCAGTACATCAAGCAGTTGGAACACTGTCCACGGACAACCAAGAGAGGCTGTGTGCTCTGATGCAACTTGCTTGGCTTCAGTTAATTTTCAAATTCAAAACTTCAATCTTCTTACATATATGACTCTTAGGAATTTTACTTAAAGTTATGGCAGAGTTTATCATTCTCTTGGCTACAATAATTGAAGCTTTAAAAACCTCTTGAAGGCACAGGATACAAGAGTACATATCTAATACCACCAAACAGCCATAATTTCTCCCAAAACACCACCATTTTCTCTGGTCAGGATCATTAAAGGATCTGAAAGAAGATAAAGGGCTAAGGGTCTGTACTAGGAACCCTCTGGGAAAAAGCCTGTGTTAGTGACACTGGTGCTGGAAAAAGAGGTCTGATGACCAATGGGGCAGCTGTGCAAAATAAAAAACGTGATTGCTATGTGCAGACTGCCAGAAGACACAGCTATCACAGCCCTGTCCCACACTGTTATACCAGGCATTCACAAAAAAAGCAGGACAGCTTTATAGACACACAAGTGTTTACAGGAACCACTTGAAAAAAGACCTAGAATTTTATACACACCTGCTCTCATTGCCACCACTTTCTGAAACTACATTTCATTACAACACCCATCAAGATGACTCAACAATGCACACTTGGAGCCTCAGAAAGTCAACAGTATTCTGGGCTGCATCAGAAGAAAGACGGGCAGCAGCGTGAGTGACACGGTGCTGCCCTCCTGCTCTGCTCTGGTGACACCCCATGTCAAGTACTGCACCCATGTTGGGGGCCCTCAGCACAGGAAAGACACAGACACGTTAGAGTGAGTCCTGAGGAGGGCACAGAGATATCAGAGGGATGGAGCACCTCTCCTACAAAGAGGCTGAGAGAGTTGGGGCTGTTCAGCTGGCAAAGAGAAGGCTCCAGAGAGGTTCGACTGCAGCTTTTCAGTACTTGAAGGGGGCTTGTAAGAAAGATGGGATCAAACTTCTTAGCAGACCCTGTAGTGACAGGACAAGGGGCAATTCTTTATAACTAAAAGAGGGTAGGTTTAGACTAGATATAAGAAAAATTCTTTCCAACGAGGTTGTTGAAACACTGGAACATCTACAACAGAGCAGCTGCAGATGCTCCATTCCTGGAAACACTCAAGGTTGACTTGGACTGAACTTTGAGCAAACCTGGCCTAGTGGAAGGTGCCCATGATGGAGGGAGGGCTGGAACTAGATGGCCCTTAAAGGTCCCTTCCAACCCAAACCATTCTACAACTCTGAGTTCTCTCAGTATAGAAAAGCTGTTCTCTTTTGACTCTGAAAGGGCTTTCTGCTCCTTGGGGCAAAGGAGGTTACAGTGAACAGTCTCTGGCACAGTTCTGGTTTGGGCCAGGTAAGGCTTTCTTACACAACTACTGTGCGTATTTTGGGAAGCATGGACCAAGGATCATTCCCAAAGCAGTCTCGATGTACTTTCCTCCTCTGAAGGGCAGGGGAGTTTAATGCCACAGATACAGACTGATTGGTCTGTGCCTGTTGCAGCTCCTGCCCAAAAACATTCCCAAATGCCTGTAGTTTACTGTCACAGAAAAAGCTGATGCAAACCTGATGAAACCCCAAAACATACAGCAGATAAATCTAGTCAGGGTTAGTTGGTAAATTTAATTCGTAGTGGACATTAAAAAACCCCAAATCCTGAGTTTAAAATGCCATATGTGCCAGCTATGCTATAGGATTAGCTACCATTGGACTTTTCTAGACACAGAGACATTACAGATTAACTGAGCATGAATCGAAAAGATCTGACAGCGCTTATTGTCACTGAACTACAAGGTAATTATCTTGTGTAACTTTTCATTGCACAAACTAAGGCAGAGCATCTTGGCACATCTCTGCTATTCCACAATCTGTCATTTACAAGAAAGACCTACTGGGGCCATCACAGGCTAATGATGAGCTTTTAGGAATGACCCCGTAGCTTGTCCTTTGCTGCCCTTCCTTTTTCCTTTCCTTCTCTGAGATTTCTGCATTTTCCAATTCACATATTAATGGACCATCATTCAGGATACAAGAAAAGGAGGATAGCATGGCTTTTCTTGAGGATGGAAAACTATTTTGCTCTTTTGCCAACAGAGGCAATTGTCTTCCTCATCTGGTGGCAGCATGACATGCCCACAAGAAATACAGTGTCTGGAGAAACCCTGCATACAGGATTCAGTTTAAGATAGGAGCTGTTACACTTCTCCACCAGGAAGGAAGATTATTTTTTTTTTTAAAGGCAGGGCTGGGAAAGAATGGGGGAAAAGCAACCTTTTGCTGGATAACTGCAGATGAAAAGCTATCTAACCTTCAGGGAACTTCTGTTTTCAGTATAGGGCATGGAAATCAAATGTATTGAAAGCACTTCCAGTCCAGCCCCTCTATGATGGAACAAGGCTTTGTGGTCCAGCTGTCATCTGGGGAGATGATGACGACGTTCCCCTCTGATTTCAAAGAAAGCAAAACCTTAGTTTATGCAGGCAGAATTTTAAGCTGATTATCCTCTGGCCTCAGCTGAGTCTTAGCATTTTTAATATAGCTTTGGTTTGGTTTTGTGTAGCACAGATGACTTAGTGAGCAATTCCAGCTCTTGGCTTTATTAATCTGAACATCTAATAAACTAAACATTCTTCTCTGTTTACTTTAGCAGACATCTATTTTTACATATAAGATTTTGTGCATATCTAAGTAGATGCAGCCTGCAAATGTCACGCTGAATTCAGGGAAAAGCCTCAAGGATCAAAGAGCACCTCACAGCCAATTGCTTCCTATGCCACCAGCACCTCTTTGTGAAAACCCAAGTCCTTCTTCAAACTAACAGAACACTATTTTGTGGACATAGTGAATGAAAGAAGGAAAGGGCAGTCAGTCATGCAGGACAACACATTATACACTTAATTGAACACTGGCAACAGCATTGGCACCCACTGATGTGACTGTATGGTTGGGAAAGTGCACAGGGATAGCTGCTGCTGCCATGATCCAGCAATGCTTGCAGGAGTGACCCGAGAAAAAGGTGTGTCCATAACCCAAGGAGACTCCCTGGCCACAGACTACTTGCAGGGATATTACTGCACAAAGCTCTAACATACAACACTTCTGTACCACAATTAAAATGTTTTAAAACCAAACATTTTAAAATTAAATACTAACAGAGGATGTCAAGTTGTTTAATTATGGAAAGGGCTGTTTCCTTCATATTAGACAAGAAAATGCCTATCAGACTTTGAATACACAGCTACACTGTCTGCCCTACCTGCCTGCAACAGTACCACAGACCTGTGTTACCATCTCAATCCTAAGCATAAGCCCTGATCCTTCAGGCTTCTAAGGCATCTTCAAGAGGTACGTTCACTACAAGCAAAAATTTCTTTCCTCTGTTCAGATTCAGTCTTCCAGCAGATGCAAGATAAATTTGACAATGAAGAAAGACACCTCACTGAGGGACAAATTAAGCAGTTTTGGCTGGTCAGACAGCAAGATGTTAATTTGGAGAAAGAGAAAGGAAGCTGTGGTGTTCAACCTTCCATGGTCTATTGAAATGCGAACCTCCCACCACTGCTTACAGGTGCTTATTTGCCTGTCTCCTACAGATTTCACTGAAAAGGAGTTCCTTCATTTGGTCAGCTCAAATAGAAAGGTCTAAACAGTAAAAGATAGTTGGTCTAGACTGGTGTTTTGTAGAGGTAAAGGCACAAGCTAAAACCAGACAGATTTTCTCTGCTGCAACTGCTTTCTGGAGTTAATGGATGACTCGAAGTTTTCCTGCTGATAAACCTTTTCAGGACAAAATCATCTACGACAAATCTCTGGGTGTTGCAGCTAGATGAGGTTTTTGAATTTAAGAAAAAAGAAAAAAAAAAAAAAAAGGTTGATTTCAGAAGGAATTATTTGAAACCGTTCTGGTTACCAGCAGGCTGCACAACCTGGAAAGCAATCGCTGCTGCTGCAGCTAATCAGGCTGTTTGAGGGCCAGCAGAGAGGGCAGGCTGTGAGCAGTGGGACAGCAGTAATGAGGTGGTTGGCTCTGCCAGCCAAGGTCAGCTTACTGGAGGCATCAGAGACCAGAGAGCTTCTGAAGCTTTAAAAGGGCTCAAATATAAAATGTATTATTGTGACTACTTCATGTGTTGCGCTGGTTCCAGGGAACTGTCAGCTTCAATTTGTTCCTTCCACTGAAAAGAAGAAAGATGCTCGCATACTTCTGTGCTAATCTATCATTTCTTTTGTGCTTGTTGGAAAGTAAAAATTACAGGATACCCTTGCAACATAAAAAGACATAAGGAAAAGATAACTTTAGGAAAAAAAGGCCAGTTACTTCTTGTGTCATGCTTAGAGGACTCTGGGTGCAGAGCCTGGATGCAAAGAATAAGCCAAGGTCTGTACTTGTGGCTGCCAAAAAGCAGCTCAAGTATACCTGCCCTTCTCCACACCTACCAAATCCCATGGGGCAGCATGTACTGGGACCATGTTTTTTGATCATGGCTGGGTTCCTGGAGCTTTGCTGCAGCTTTCTAATTAACCTGGATGGGGTTGGGGAGTGGGAATCCTCTTTCTTCCCACCAGCACCAGACCCAGCAGCAAAACCACTTCAAAGCTAGAGCTGAAGAGTGAAAACTCAAGGGATTGAATCCAAATCTCCTGGACACAGACCTGCAGTGATAGGAGAAGGGTTTTAAATTACAAGAGGGCAGATGTAAGCAAGATGTAAGAATAATTTCTTTTTTACCATGAGGGTGGTGAAACACTGGCACAGGTTGCCCAGAGAGGTGGTAGATGCCCCATCCCTGGAAACATTCAAGGTCAGGTTGGACAGGACTCTGAGGAACCTCATCTACTTGAAGATGTCCCTGCTCACTGCAGGGGGCTTGGACTAGATGGCCTTTAAAGGTCCCTTCCAACCAAAGCCATTCTATGATTCTGTGAAGATTGAGATAAAACTGGTGCCCACTTGCTGTAAAACAACAGCTGAAGGTGTCTAAGCCATTCCTGACACTAGGCAGAGAGACATAATATGATCCAGTTTATTGCATCCAGGGTTGGCTTCCACTGCCAATCTCCTTCCAGGTCCCTCATGGGGAGTTGGCAAAGCTCATCCTGCCATTTGTCCTCCAGCTGCTTGGCTCCTCTGTCACAAACTGCCCTCCTGCCTTTGCTCTGGTGTAACTGAACTGTCTGAAGGACAGCATGGTAAACAAAGATGTTGGCAACTTAAATTCTTATTGACTCTGTTATGTGTCCAAAGTGCAGCCACCGTGGTTTGTAAAGTCTCCCAGAGCAAAATTGCTTCTGCTCTCAAAAGACTTTATATTTGACTTTAAATTCAAAGTGGGCCCAGTTCTTTCTCTCTGCCTTCTAAAAGGGCAAGCACATCTTGGAGTCAGTGCCACGACCTGTGCAAAACTAATCAGGGGGAAAAAAATTCAGTGCGTGTTCTTCCTGATTAATTTCGAAAATCTCTTGCTAAGAAACTTCTTTAGCAACCCCCCTTTCAGAAAATCAGCAGGCACTGTAAGCTGAGTGAACAAAACAATGACCTCCAAGCTCCTGCTAAGTGAGAAAATAACCATTTTTTCCCCCTCCCATTTTGCTAATAGAGTCATCCAGGAACCACACAGCTTGAAAGTGATGTGACAGGCCCCTATCTGATACTAATTCACATGCCAGTCCTCTCTAACAAGCTCGTGCCAGGGTGCCAGGAGCGTGTGTTCAGGCATTGCTCTCCTCACTTCCTTCCCAGTCTGCTTTCAGCTGATGCTCTGTGCTGGCTGAATGGCCACAGACACAAGCTGTCTACCTCCCTGCTGCTCGCAGCCTAGCTTGCCTGATGACAACTACCCCAGTTAAGTGGGTTGTCTGGGAGCAGCTTGTCACTGCCACATGTATAGCATCAGGAAAAAAAAAAAAGTCAAACCAGCCATCCCTTTTTTGGAAAAAGCTAAACGCTGCCTTTAGTTCTCACTCCCACTTCTTCCCAGCAGGAAAGCAAGGCGGCTTCCCCGGACCTTTTCCAGCAGTGCGCTTTGCGTGGAAGTTACCTTTCTGCCTGTCAGGCTTCAAAATATCAAAGAGCAAAAGGTAACCCTGCATGGCATGTAAACATGCTGCTGTGAGCTTTGAGGCCGTGCTGTGTGCCACTCTTAGCCCAAGTGTTTGTTCTGTGATACAGGTGAAGAAAATGGTCATGTGCCTTGAAAGCACAAGGGAAGCAAAGTACCTTTTTCACTTACAGATGCTCCTTCACACATTTCTCCACTTACACTTTCCCAAGCGTTTAAGAAATATTAACTCTGCTGCAGAAAAACCTCCAAGGTATAACTGTACTGTCATTCTAAAGAGGAGTAGCAACATGAAAAGGCTAAGTGCTCTGTTTCTTATGCAGGATCCTGGAAAGAAATTCAACATGTTGGTTCTTAAAAACAAAAACAAAGAAAACCTCCAAAGCCTACACTTTGTCAAGGAAATGCTGCTTAGATGCCAACAGTTAAACCAGCATGAGGTTATGGATGCAGGGATTGTAAAAGTTTACATTGCATGAGTGCTTATCTGCACTTGCAAGCAGCACAGGCACCATCTTAAGTGACTGTCCTAGGCTTCAGTTACTAGCTTAGAAAACGCTGGATTTATGGGAAAAAATACAAACTTTTCTTTCTTTAGACTCCCACTGTGTGACATACATACCCACCCACACTTATTTAAACACAGAACAATCTGTCATATTTGCCCATTATGATTATAAAGCAGGGCTCCAAACCCATCCCAAGGGATACCTTTCTGAGTCTGGCCACAAAAACCGGATCACATTTTATCTCCTCCCGGTGATAATCTTCTCTCCGAAGACAGCTGGGCAACCAGCACAGGAAATATTCCAGGAAATATACCTTCCTCCTGTCCCCTTCCTTAACCTCTCTGTTTGGATATGCTCCTGCTTTTGTTTATGCAGGAGAGGAATACTTGGGAAACCTAATTAACCACTGGAGAAGATGATGTTTCTGTTTGGGAGCGTGTTCCCTGCCCCGGGCTCCAGCTGCGTGACAGCATCTCAAACACGGTAATTAAGATGAGCGTGGCTGCATGCACGGCCAGATTAATGAATGCTGAAATTACACTGGGAATACACTCAGCTCTTCCCAGAGAGATGGATGAAAGGGTGCAAAGGCAGCATGGCCACAAGCACACAGTTTCCAGAAAGCTTTTTGAAACTTTGAATGGGAGACTGCAAAATGCTCGGCTAACGCAGCAATAGAAAGACCAGTCACAGGATTAGGGTGACCTTTTGTAACCAGGGCATTCAAAGGTAAACCGAAGAGCAATGCCAATGTGTAATGTATTTGCAGCAGTCCTTGGGAACGAGCCAGAGGTCTGAAAAGGGAACTTAAGAGAGTCTAAGCTCTCTTCCAACCAGTAATACCATAAAAGCCTACTGGAAATAGAAAGACAAGACATAAGGAAACGCCGAGACTTTTCTACGGAAACAAGGCTAAGCACTTCCACACTCTGTGAGAAAACATTAAGCCAGTTTCACGTCCCTCAGCGAACATCCACGTCCAAGATTTTCTTCACAATCACAGCCTAATACCATGCCCAGGACGCCCCAAAAGAACACCTCTGCCCTCCTCAGAACCCTGCCGCCGCCGGCAGACGAGCGCAGTCGGGACCCGCTGCTGTGAGCGCGGCTCCCCAGCCCCGCAGCCGGGCTCGGCCGTGTCCCCGCTGGGCAGAGCCCCTTCCTTCCCACTCGGGCGGGGTCCCGCACCCCCGGGAACACCGCCGGGTACCTGTTGCTGCCGGCGGTGCCGCCGCGGCTCACAGCCCGCTCCNTCCGGGACGCCGCTCGCCCGCCGCCGCCCCGCGCTCCTCGGGCACCGCCGTGCCCCATCCCGGGCGGCAGCGCCCGCAGCTCCAAAACTAGTAACAGCGAATAATAATGATTAAAAAAAAATTTAAAGTTTTAATTTTAAATAAAAAAAATTAAAANGGGTTGGGCGCTGCGGGATGCGGCGGGGCCGGCGCTGCCCGTGCCTCGGTACCTTTTGGGGAGCGGCGGCGGTGCGCCTCTTCCGGTTTTTCATTCGATGCCTCTGGCCCCTCAGGCCGTTTGTCCCAAAGACGGAACATCCGCGAAATCCCTCTGACCCTTCCCGCGTGGAACGGGGCAGGGAACGGGCTGCCGCCGCTTGCCTTGCCCGTGGCTGGTGGGCTACTCGCTGCAGCCTCTCTTGCCTTCGGTAGTGTGTGTGAAAGCTCTAAATTTGGATATTGGGCGGGCTGAAGACAGCAGTTAAAGGCGAATATAAATGAAAGAACATTGCAATGAATGGATCTCGCACTTCTTCCTTTAAGCATCTTTCCCGTTGCCCCAAGAAAAAAAGGCAGGAATACCGTATTTTCCCAGAGACTGTGAGGTATTTTCTTCAAATTTAGTCTTCCTTCCAAAACGTATAGTCCTCTTTACTATCAATACATCCCTACAGAGATACGGACTTTGCATGCAGTTATTGCTACCCTTAGGACTTCTTAATTTCTCTTCTGTGACTTTTTTTTTAATACTGGGCTTTACATCAACCAACAGAAGTACCAAATAGGGATGTTGTATTTTCTATACGATTTGCTGTTCTTCTGCCAGCATTTAAAGCTGTTGTAGGGTCCTTCAACAAGTTCTCCCTTGTGCCTCTTAAACAGCTGCAAGTGCTTCTTTTTTGGGGGAGGGGGGAGAGGGAGTTAGGGGCAGAGGGAATGCCTGGCAAATCTATGGGGTTGGTAAATAGACACAATTTCCACAATTTTTGGAAGGAGGCTTCAGAAGTCAATGCTGATACCCTCCCCATATTCCTGTATCTTTCCCCATTTGGGTTAGGATGGGTAGACTCATCATTTTGAATGCAAATGTTTTTCATTGAGTACACTGACCTGTCACACAGAGGATGATACTATATGAAGAAGTTAAGCAAATGACAAGGAAGACAGAGTTAGATTTTTACAGAGCATTGTGCATGTAAAACAACCCCCAAAACTGTCCCTGAATAAAATATTTAAGCTACCAATTCCAGATGACCTATCATTTTAAGTAATTTTCAGCAGGAATAATGAACATGAGTTATTTATATTGTATGCTGAAAATAAACCCTGTAGCCCTAGAAAGCAGAAATGAGAGAAAATTACTCCAGATTCAGAAAAAGCAGAAAAAGATGCTCTTCACATTGATGTGCAGACCTCTGGGGCCTACAGGCCATTTCCAGGATTTCTGAGTTCAGATGGGCTCTACAGCACTCACAACTGTGGCATTTCCAGAGGGATCCATTTCTTCAGTAGAAAAAGTGTTGGGGTTGTTGCCAGCGCCTTGTCACTGCTGTAGCTCCAAGGCAAAATTTTAAGGGTAACCTTTCTACATCTCTGACTGAATCAACTATTGCCCCATTTCATGTGTGTCACATAGGATGTGAACTCGGAGGCAAAGGCGGAGAAGTCGCTTTCTGGAAAAAGCAGCTGTGTGCTTTGGGCTATGGAATGCCAGGGAAAGAGGAGAGGAAATATTTGTGGCAATGCTGAGACCTATAAATGTCTCATCATGCATACTTAATATGTGTTTGAGTCCATTTCAGCCTTTTAGGGGGTGGCAGCTCTCACTGTGGAAGCCTGGTTAATTTATTAAAGGTTTTCAGTGCCATAGACTAATTGCAGGATCTTACTTCAACCTGGAGCCTCCTACAGTTGTGGTCAAGTGTTACAAATTCCCTCTGGCCTCTTTGATCTTATCTTGCAGAAGAGTTTTTGAATTTAAGGCTGCAGATGCAAATTACCTCATTCATATTGCAGCCTCCTCTTTCAAGGAAATCTCCTCTATCCTATGCAAATACATGTGATAGGGATGTATGAGCTGTTTCTCTTGGTTTCTCAATATAGTTTAGAATAGCAAATGCAGAAAGCTACTCTCCTCCTCTCCATCACCCCAAGCCCTACACACACTCCCACTTCTCTGCCCTCAGTGCTTGTTGAAACAGCTGGGAGACAGAGAAGGTTTATGGATGCTCTAGATAAAATCTTTGCCCCACTTAGTCCTTCTGGACATGTATTCATCCTGACACACATGCTTTTGAAAGGCTGAGGACAGTCATTCCACGTGTGTCTTGTTTTGCTAATTCAGTGGAAATTGCCAGAGAGCTCTGTCTCCCTCCATCCATCAGGCAGGAACTGAAGCTGCCATTGTATTGTGGCTGTGATCATGGTACTATGCCTATAAATTATTCACGGTATTGCAGCATAATCTTCTGTTATGTTAAAAATAGGTCATCATGAGTGTCCCCAGTGAAATTTCTAAGTGACAACAGCTGATTTTAGCTTTGTCTCCAGAAAACAGTGACCTTTTCAAAGCAGTAATTGACAATTACAGTGTACTTCTATCTCCCTGACAGCTCCAGTGCACCTTCACAAACACTAATTCTCAGCAATGGTAACCCCACATTACACTTGAGACAACTAAACCACAGCTACTAAATTACCTACGGAGCTTTGCTGAAGCATTTTGCTTTCTATTAGCCTTTGCTTTCAGGCCAAACAGTAAATCAGGATTATCAGAGAAGAGATTAAAGTCTTGAGAATACCTAAATGCTCTGCTCCTCCCAGGCACTCAGAAAGGGCCAGGCAGGATTTTCTGGCTGATATGCATCACTTACCCATCTCTCTGGGAGGGGGTGGGTATATGAAGAAGTACTTCACTTTTCCCATTGCCACACAGTCTCCAGCCCACTGAATCCCCTCAATCAAGACAGCAGGAGACTTTCAGGTCCGTTGAAGACCTAGAGAAACCTGGAAGTGGGGAGCAAGACCCAGTAGTCTGGACAGAGGTCTGGGGGAAAGCCTCTTTCTTTCCCCCATAAGATACTGTGTGGGAGGGCTCTGTGTGGACCCCCCTGAAAATGTGGGATATTGTTGAAATTTCCCTGCTTGCTGTGGGGATGTATGTCTGTTATGCAGATACAAAGACTTAACACAGGCCTGGGTGACTTCATTCACCTGGAAGCAAGGACTGGTGGTGCGTGGCAATACTCAGCAGACCATGCAATTTGCATGGAGGTCTCTTGTTAGCATGTTCAGACCAGCAGGAGGCTAAAGGAGGAGGGGGGATGGTTGGGCAGACCACAGCTTTTAGCTTTGGGTGTCTGAGGTAGACCAGGCCTGCCCTAGCCTTTAAGGAAGACAATTTATACTTTTTTTTTTCTGATGTAACTTGTCCTTTTTGTGTTTCTCCCATGCTCAGAAGGGATGCACAAGGCATCTTCATATTACTGATGGACACCCCACAGAAGATCTCCAGCAGGTATCACACCCAGGCAAGTCTTCTGTGGGAACACAGGGTGCAAACCTGACTGCTGTTACCTGAGGATCTTGGTCCAAAACTATAGGTGAATGATCATATTTAAGAGTGGGGAACATGGCAGGTGCTGGAACCATCACTTGGGAAAGGTTATAGGGGAGAGGTAAAACACAAGAGCTTGACCCCTGCCATGAAATATCTGGGCAAGGACTTTAACTTTCTGACCATATGCAAGTTTGCCATTATTCTTTCCAACTAAACACATTAAAGTGTTGCCACAATTCTGTCCTACTGCACCCTGCCCATGCTGCTCTTTGGATTGTCTTCATTCCTGTGCTTATACCTTCTCTCTCCAGCTTGTTGGACAGTCACTGCCATCCTGTAACACTTATTGCTCTCTTTCTAGAAGAGTTTGATACCTACTTGTTTTTCTCTGCTGACATCCTCTAACCACTGTGCAATCATTTCCCCCCTTTTACTTCCCATCACTGTGTTGCTGCTGCACCCTCAAGTTCCTCATTTCTCATGATGGAGCTTTTGCAAGTCTTTCCACTTGCTGCTCCAGGGCATTTTGTGGGGAAAAGTTACTAGTACTGATCTTCTGCAGTGATTCAGGAACAAATTGAGTTTTCTGGGACTTCTGGCCAGATGCTCAGCACAGCTGGATCTTTGGGAATGACTGAAGCATGATGCAGTGGTTGCGTCCTGTGGCATGGTGGCCAGGACACACTTGGTATGCCAAGAAACAGCTATGGATACAGAGGGAGAGGGCAGGAACAGAAAGGGGAGTCACCTTTAGCTTTTGATGTACCTCAGAGATAACACTTTCCCTAGGTAATTCTTCTTTTATCTGTCCTTTGTCCCACTTTGCTGCATTTGTGGTGGTCTGAGATAGCTGCCTTCAGATCAAGAACACTTGCCACAATGGCCTGTGCCTCTGGCAGCATTTGGTGCTCAGGAGGTGTATGCACAAGCATACACCCTACCTGTCTTCACGTATATAACTTGAGAGAGCAGGACGAAGGAGCCACCAATTACATTTTTTTCCCCCCAGAACCCATTTAAAAATCAGCACTGATGCCTCTCTGGGCAGGTTTTGGGTGGCAATGTTCATGCAGGGTTGGAGGGAGCAGCACATTCCAGTTTCTCAGACTGCTTAGCAACCAGGGCTGGCTGAGCCGCTCTTAAGTGCACTCCAAGCATGTGGATGGTGTGTCTAGTACTGCAGCTCTAGCCTTATTTTTTTCCCTGTCTCTTGTTTTTGAAAATCATTCCTTGTTTTCTAATTAACGCACCTGAAAAATTGTTGGAAACTAATTTTTGCTTTCCTGAGCAGCCGGAAGTCAGCTACACTATGAGATGATCAAAGCCACTGTAGGAGGGATTGGAGACTCAGAGAGACAGGCACTATGAGCCTTCTTTTTGGGAGCATGACTGCAGGACAATGTTGTCCATGCTGTTGGTAATGGCCTGGCTTGAAGTCCTGCTGCTGGACAGCCATGAAATCAACCTGCCCAGAGGAGTGCAGGGAGTGGAACACATTGCTTTCCATGGGTCTGCAGCATGTGAGATACCTGCTTAGGGGCTGCCTGTCCCAGTACAACCAACATGCTTAAGATCAAGAAGGCCCTGGTACACCATCTCCAGGAATGGATTCAGCTTTGTAGGCAGAAAGTCAACGTGTTCCTAGCTTCCTCACTGGGATCCTCTTGAATCATTAGGTAATATCTTGCCTCTTACTTGTTTCTTGGCTCTCAGATGCCCAGATCTGTCTCCCTGCCACAACCTTCACTGTCCATCATGACAGAAGGCTGAGATCCTGAATCTGTTTGGGGTTCTCGTAGGGACTGAGACCATCTCTTCCCATGTTATCAAGCAGTAATGCCTGCTGCTGAAACTTGTTGCTTATGTCAGGATTGCAGTTAAAATGTGGCCCCAGCCCATGTTCACCTCCATACTCCTCTTGAACGCTCACCTGCACTTGAGAGACAAATTTTAAGCAAGATTTAAAGCACAGAGGAGAAGAAAACCTGTCTTTATACATGCCCAAGTACATTCTGGTCCTCCTCCACCCCATGCTATAAAGCAGAAAACTGGCCTGGAAGGACCAAGGATCACGAAAGATTATATTACATGGGGCAAGACACTATAGGACATGTTAGCAAACATCAAAGGTATCCTAAGTTCATGACTGAAAGAGCAAGTCAGAACCACCCAAGACTTCAGCCTGCCTTGCTGTGACCTCCAACAGCATCATAGAGAGAGGCTCTGCCTTGATCCTGCTCTGTGAGCCCCACAGGTCGTGGCAAGAAGTGGAGGAGCTGTGAGGGTGATGAGCATGGTCTGAGGAAAACGATGGTCAGGTAGAAGGTTGCAAAGGCTGGGGTGGAGGAAAAGGAGCAAACAGTGCCAAATGAATTTAAAAATCTAGTTCCATGTATGAATCCTGCAGTGCTGCACACCTGTCTTCCTGCATGTCCCTAACATGGCAGTTTCATAATAGAAACCCAGGAGGAGTCCTCAGGTGCAAAGGCTTCAAGCAATTTCCATCCTTAGTTACGTTAGTGTAACCCCGGAGTTGCCTTGTAATCATTCCCAGATAAACTGCAGTATGGATGACCTGGCAAGGTCCTTGGTGCAGAGCCTGTGCTCCTCTTTCCTTCTTGTGGGCCACGATTCTGTACAGAGGACAGCAGCTTCGAGAAATTGTTTTCATTCCCTCCCTGCCTCCAAGATACCACCACTTCCCTCTTCTCCTCACTGGCGCATATTTCTGTGGCTTAAATATAGCAAATACAAAACAAGTGCAGCACACACAAAATGCCATTCGGGGGAGCGCAATGAACATGCTGCCTCTGTAATGTAATGAGCCCCAAGTGCATCTGCCAAATATTTGGACTGAGATTCCAAGGGAGAGGGGGTGGTCTGCAGCACAGAGAAGCTCCGACCAAACCCTCAGACCAGTGGCCCCAGGCATGTCTTGGGGGGATACAGGTTCCTTGTTGGTCCAGCCTGCCTTCACCTGGAAGTGATTGACCACTCATAGCAGTTATTTCCTCTAGGAAAGGTGAAGAGCAGCTTTGTGTGAGTGGATTTAAAATTCACAAATAATGACGTAAAGCAAATAAGAAGTGTTTCTTTAGGGGTGTGGTCTGGCTTTGTGGCTGAGGTTAAATGACACCAGTGAAACCATGCCAGTTTTTGAACATCTGACCCTGTGTACTATTTTCAGTGCGGTGATTTTTGAAGTGATTCATGACAACAACTTGGCACTACTCAGAGGCTGGTGTTGCTGATTAAGCTAACTCTTCCTTGGCTCACAACAGGCATCAGGAGTAGAGTGGGCAGGAAGCTCCCCAGAGCGACAGAAGAGGCAGAGCACATCAGGACCTCCCGAGCTGCCTGTGTTTCAATGGGGAAATTAAAAAGCAGAAAAAAAAGCTACCAACATCCAACTCTATAGCTGAGCTCAGCAATGCTGGAGTGCTCTGCTCCTCCTGTGGCTTTCTTTGAGAATATTTTTGTATGGATTCTTTTCAGCATTGCCACCCCTCTCAATAAAAAAAAAGAGCCCCCCTTGTTAAGCGTGTGCTGGGATTGCTAGTGTGGCACTCCTTGAATGTGTTTGTAAGAGGATCTCAGAGATGCTGTCTGGTTTCAAATCAATCTACATCTATAAAGTATCTCTCTTCTCCAAGACCCTCAAGAAAAGGAAATCTGTTAGTTCAGTGTGAAGGCAGTGAGCAGGACTCCAAGACTTACAGGAACTCTCAGCTGACAAACTGCATTTCTACACAGTCACAACCAACTGCTAAAAAGAGCACAGTGCCTTGTAGACAATATCCACGTTCACAACAGAGCTCTTCCACTGCTCTGAGATACCATGAAGTGAGAAGGGTGTGAACAAAGCTCCATTTATACCATAGAGACTGAATGCTGGCCAGCCTTGTTAGCCACTGGCATCTTAATCACAAATTTGAGAAAGCCATGGGACTTGTGTGAGATTTTATGAGCTCATCTCCCTGAGGTCCTGCAGGAGTCCTTGAAAATTTAATGTCTATGTTAGTGACATATATTGAATATATCAGAGAGCTTTTAGCTGTCCTGCCAAGCCCCTCAGGGAGGCTGTCCCTCTCTCTTCTGCCACAGGTGGCTGTGACACCCCTCCAGTGTGCCACTGGGAACCTCCTGGACACCGCTCAGCTGCTGCTGTACCTGAACCATAGGTACACTCCTCTGGGAGTGAGGAGGGTTGGGGGCTTTTCACTCTTGTGTTACACAGCATGAAGAGAGGATCACTTGCACAAAAGCTCATCATTTCAGGTCACTTCCCCTAGGGCTGGGCACAGGGAGGGCAGGAAGGCAGGGCTGGCCTGGGGAGCAGCCTGGTGTGATGAAAGGGGAGCTGTTGCAAGCCCTTGTGTGCACTGCTGTAGGCACCTCAGAGAGCTCTGTCTGAGATTTTGGGGCAATTTTGGGGTTTGCTTCCCAGGGTGGTCATTTCACCTGAGATTTTGGGCTTGATAATTTATTTCCCTCTGTTTTGAGTGTCTTTTCTTCTCTGTGGAATGGGTTGTTGTCAATTGTAGGCAGGCTCATGCAGTGCCATGACATGGGCAGTAAATCCCAGGGTTGCCCTGGCAAGGGTCTGGTTAGCGATACTACAGAAGCAGCCTGGGTGCTGAGCTCCCCCACCACGGTGCAACAGAGCAGCACCAAGTGCAGGCAGTTTTCCCAGTGGGGCACTGGGGGAACCTAACCCAGGCCTGTGTGGGCATTACCCAAACTACTGGGTCCCAGTTAGAGGTAAAGCTCAAGTAAATACCACTTTAATGGTAAGCAGCTGCTGCAGGGCTTCCTCCTTGAACCTGCTGTCACAAAGATGAGCCTACCTGGCTCCTGCAGTGGATCCACCTCCCGTTGGCCTGTGGGTGGGAATGCTGGGCTGTGGACTCCTACAGGCACCAGCCACACTTGTGCCCACTGCTGCCAGGCTAGCACCAGGGGACTGCCATGGTCAGGGAAAGAGGCCAGGTCTTCCAGCCGTGAAGGATCCCTATTTCCATGCTGTGAATTGGTACCTGGAGGGGTTTCTTGTTTCCACTCTTGTCCTCCCTCCTTCTCCCACACACTCACTGTTGGCTAGTAGGGACGTAAGGTAACCAGTTTGAGGAGCTAGAACAGGAAATCTCGGAGAAGGCTGGAATAGAGGTCATTCAAACTTCTCCAACTTGGGTGCAGCTAGCTGTATTTACCCACTGCCATCTGTTCAGGCAAGGGCTGGGTCACAGTGAGCTTTTCCCCAAAATACCAGTTTATTTTCTCACTCTTTGTGGTCTCCCTTCTTTCTACCTCACTTTTTGTCTTCCAATCTTTTTTTCAACTATTAGAACTCAAGGTATCATTTCCAGCTCTGCATCTCTGAACTGTCCAATTCCCAGACTACCTGCAATTAAACCAGAGTAAGCCAATGCCAGCCCCCATGAGTTATGCAGATTGAAGCCTTTTATGCTCAGCATTTCCACAGCAGTTTTGCTTCACCTGTTTTCCAGCTGCCAAAGACACAGGAATATCAGTGACTCTTTCACTGCATAAACCCCTGCATCAAACCATTGCCCTGCTCCTGGATGCCAGATAAACAACACACTCCTAAAAATTCTGTGTGGCCTGACAACACCCCTCACCCCCACAAGCAATGCTGAGATATAGGAGAAATCCTACTATCGGGCAATCTTCCCACCATCAACTTTTTAGTGCTCTGTGACATTGTCAAGTGCTTGACTACTCTCTTTCTCCCTCACACATACACACAGACTGTTTTCACTCCTCGCCTTTTAACTCTGCACTTCCTGACTGGGTTGTTTTGTGCCTGGCACACCCATGGTACATCAACCACAAGGCTTTGGTTTAGCATCCAGGCAGGCGGAAGCTCATTTCACAGGCAGCTGAGCTATGCCTCGAATTATTAAAGGGGTGAAGTTGTTTACGCCACCCACTCACGTTAGCCAAGACGCATTTATTTTGTGAATTTAATGACGGGACTGAGCGACAAAAACCTTGTGTTTCTTGGAACTTTGTAAAGATGCTATGTAAAAACAGGAGGGGAAAAATGTGTGAAAAGAAAGGCAATTTTGCTTCAGCCTTTGGTGTGGCACTTGTTTTGCAAGCTTAGAAGGCGCCCCAAGCACACCTGATCAGTGGTTTCTCTTTGGCTTGTACATGCTTTCCTCTTTTCTCTGAGGACTGGTTAAATGCAGCTTGTTTATTTGACCTGGATTTTCCCCTCACCGTTGTTATTATTAGTGAGCTAGAAATATTGTCAACAGATATGAACCAAAAAAGCTCCCTTCCAGAAATGCAGAAGGAAACACCAAAAAGATCAAAGATCATTCATTTAAAAAATAGGGAGAGAACAAAGCAGAAAGTATCTCTCATTTCAATTTTTTTTTTCTTTTTTCATTTTGGGCCTCGTGGGCTCAAACTTTTCTGTTTCATATATGGAGTGCAATGCCCTGTTAAAAATATCCCTCCAGCTGCCCACGACAGCTGGAAGTGCCGGAGCACTGCGGGTGGGTCAGTGCGGGGGCGCCTGGGGTGGGGATGGGTGTCTCACACTGACTCCTCCGGCCACAAAAAGCTCTCTCCCCCCTCTGCATAACTCTGTGTCCGCCCGTGGACCACAACCAAAACGAAGCAGCTGCGAGAAGCAGGTGAGCGGAGCATTTAGTGTAAACAGGAATAACAAAACTCCGTAAGACAGCACCCTTTTTTCCTGGCCATCCTTGTCCTGCATGTTAAATAGGTCTGATCATGCTCTTGCAGAAAGGTGCTTCAATCTGAGTTTATAGGCCAGCTATCTCACTACAATCCATCTGTCTGGATGAAGCAGACACTGTTGCCTTGGTGATGGGACTTCTCATCCTCTGGGCTGCAGGGAGTACAGCACATGCTTTCTCCATCTCCGGGAAGGTGAGATAAGCCAAAAGGACAAGTAGGTCTGGTGGGACCTGTAAACGTTTTCAGGACAGCGATCCACAATCTCCCAGCAGTCAGGAAGGAAGCTTCCATGCTTGATACATTGCGAGGCCGCTCATCCTTACAACAGCCTCCTGAAGTGCTGGGAACTTGTATGCTGGATAAAAAGTAGCCATGTCAAATTCTTTGGGGTGAAAACATGGGAAAAATGGTCTCTCTTTATATCTCTGAGGTAGGCAACTGCTGGAATACCATACTGATATGCACACCTGAGTATCCTCAGAAGACATAATTCTCTTAAAGTTACACCACTTTGATGTACTCTGTGGGGAGGAGTCATACGTGAGGGGTCTCACCAAAGCAGGGCTAGGTACAGCACGGAAAGGAACCTGGTCCCATGGGTCACAGACAAGCTGTGCCATGGATGTTGCCCTGGGACATTTTGACAAGCCACTGCAGTTGTATGTCCGAGAAAAGCAGTGTCTGGTATTGCTTAACCTGAATTGTTTGCTGAATAGAGTCTCAACTTTAAGTTAACATCCAGGGCTTTATCCTCATTTTTTTCTAACATCTCTAACCTCATTATGTGCAGGCAGTGCACATAACCATGTACAGCAGCTACCTTTCATTTCAGCTAAGCCTCAAAGCTGGTCCCAAACCCCAGAACTAAAGCTCTTTCCTCTCCTATATAAGACAGACAGGCTTTACAAGGATGTAAAGGCATTTTTGAAGCACACCTTAAACATTTGATGCAGTTACTGTTCTACTGGGAGCCTTGACGGGCAGCAGTGCTGGAATGTATCTGTATGCCTTAAGCAGGACATCAGTCCTGCGCAAGGAAAGGGCCCTGGGACTCTGACATTGTGCAGTGCATCATCTAAAATGGGGCTCTGGTCTACTGAACTGGAGCACACACTTAATGAATGAAATGAAAAAGATAGCATTGGTTTTCCCCCCCATTTTTTGGAAACACTGATGGGATTTTATGTCAGCTTTGACCTGAGAGGGAGGTCATGGTTACCCCATACAACCAGAGGGCATATGCAGGAGGTGGGAAGTGGAGATATGAGGATAGGTTGATGTAGAGCAGCTGCATGAAAAGATCTGCAAAAATCACAGCCTAATTTATATTTTTCCTGTGCATTCTCAGTTTGGATATGGTGATCAGTGCTAACAAATATTTGGACCCACTTCTCAAAGGAATACTAAGTAAGTTTGCCAACAACATGAAATTGGGAGGAGCTGTCAACTCTCTCAAGGGCAGACAGCGCCTGCAGAGAGACCTTGACAAATCAGAGAACTGGGCAATCACCAACTGTACGAATTTTAAAAAGGGCAAGTGCTGGATTCTGGACCTTGGATGGAGCAAACCTGGTTGTGTGCATAGACTAGAGAATGAGAGGCTGGAGAAAAGTGCTGTGGAAAGGGACCCTAGGGGTCCTGGTTGATGGCAAGTTGAATCTGAGTCAGCAGTGCCCTGGCAGCCAGGAGGGCCAAGTGTGTCCTGGGGGCATCAGGCACAGCATCACCAGCCAGGCAAGGGAGGGATTGTCCTGCTCTGCTCTGCTCTGCTCTGCTCTGCTCTGCTCTGCTCTGCTCTGCTCTGGGGCAGCCTCACCTCAAGTGCTGGGGGCAGGTTTGGGTGCCACAAGATAAAAAAGATATTAAACTATTGGAAAGCGTCCAAAAGAGGGGCAAAGATGTGAAGGGCCTTGAGGGGAAGTTGTATGAGGAGCAGCTGAGGTCACTTGGTCTGTTCAGTCTGGAGAAGAGGAGACTGAGGACAGACCTCATTGCAGTTACAGCTTCCTCATGAGGGGAAGAGGAAAGGCAGGCACTGATCTCTTCCCTGAGACAGGACCAGTGACAGGACTGGAGGAAACTGCATGAAGTTGAGTCAGGGTAGGTTTAGGTTGGATATCAGGAAAATGTTCTTCACCCAGAGGGTGTTTGGGCACTGGAACAGGCTCCCCAGGGAAGTGGTCACAGCATCAGCCTGACAGAGTTCAAGAAGTGTTTGGACAATACTCTTGGGCATATGGCATGACTCTTGGGGATGGTCCTGTACAGGGCCAGGAGTTGGACTTGATGATCCTGGTGGGTCCCTTCCAACTCGGCATATCCTATGATTCTGTGCTATGCTTGTCATGTTTGCTGAGTGCTCGCAAATTCTGCTCATGGATGTGTCTGCTTGATCTAGGAGCTCCTGGTGTGCCAAGCCTCTGGTCCCAGTCAGAGGCTGTGCTGGTACGGTGGCATCACATCTCCGTGTGAGCCCTCAGCTCTCCTCCCCGGGAAACCAGGGTCTGCCAAGAGAGCTGACTTGTGGCCAGATCTCCGTCCCTCTCTGGGCTTGGCTCCTCATCTTAGACAGAGTCAGGGAAAACCCACACCTCTTTGGCTGCAGTGATGAGGGGAAGTCTTGTGCTAGTGGAAGGGATTTCTTTTTAATGAAATATAACTTCAGAATCTCAGGCACTTAGAGTCACTAAAAATTAAAGAGCATTTTCTCCAAAGTGAGTGTTTTGACCTAACAAAATCGTAAGAGTAACTGAAGACACTTGCTTTGAGTTAACATAGTGAGCAGGGCTTAAAAGAAATTAAACCTACCACTGCCTGTACTGTTAAGAGGCTAAAAAGTATTTATTTTTGAAACTTTTACATATTACAGCTGTGCCCTGTTCAACACTGGCCACATTGCAGAGTAGAGGGAGTTGTGCTTCACTGAACCTAAGCACAGTCACTTGCAAAATCTCTGCAGAACCTCTGAAGGAGAAAGCATCATGTCAGTGCAAGGCACTGTTATTACAAAATAAAAGAAAGAGCTAACAAAGTTTGAGGATGAACATTCTGAAGCTTTGAAAACCTATTGCATTTTTGTGAAGATAGTTCTAATATATTTTGTCACATCCAGCTCTGTGACCTGCGATTTCAATGTAAAATAAGGAAAAACAGTGCCTATTGGAGCATAAATAAATGAAAATGGTGGAATTATGAATTATGCTGAGAAAAATACAGAAGTTTTCAACAAATGTTTTGGTTTGCATGTAGGAAAATATCAGTGCCATTTTACAGTCTATATCAATGGGAAAATATTTCCCCTTTGATTTTTCCCAGAAGAGAATTTAAAACTGCAATTTTGAGTAGAGCTATCCTAGGAATTCCTTGTTGATGTTTCAGAAAACCTGAAACACCAGAAGAATTCCAGAGAGCTATAAGTTAATGTTGTGTCACTAATGATGTGATAGCCTCGCAGTGGTCTTGGCCTCGTCAAGGAATAGCTGATGTAGAAGTCATATAAGCAAAATTAAAGGAGACAGAATACAATCAGCAGCACTCATTAGGATTTTAGAGAAAATAATTGTATTGATAGTGTACTCGGGCTTTAGTAAGAAATAAAACTTGGTACCACATGGGATGTTGACATATGTAACCTAGCTGAGAAATCATCTTGGATGCCAGTTTCTAGAGAGGACTTACAAAGATTAGTTCTTCCCCATGCGATTGAACTATTGTTATGTCAGTGACCTGAAAGGGAACTTTAAACAGTGATCGACTGAATATGTAGATACTACAATGTCTGGGGAAGTGGAGAACAGGCTACTTGAGGAACTGAGATGATTCATCTGGCTTCAGTATGGGCATAGCTGGGAGCAAGTGAGATAAGCCATACTGACAGGATAGCATTGAGTTTGTCCTGAGAAATTTGACTCTGAGAGACTAGATGATTAAAGAGAAAAATCTGCTGGAAAGCAGACACCCTCATGTGATGCTGCAAAGTGAAATGACTTCAGCAGATCCTTGAATTTATCCTGATAGATATATATGCTTTAAAAGTATGAGTAAACATATCATGTAACTTCTGGATTTGTCCCTGGTCTAACAATTTTGGAGCACAGCATCCATGCTGGTGTCCACATCTATCCAAGGGACTGGTCTCAAGAACCATGAAAATGCTTAACAAATTACAACTTTATAAAGAAACAGTCATTGATAACAGTCTGCTTGGCAAAGGATAAGAGTGGTCTGAATATAGTCTGTAGATCGTTATATGAGATTTTTATATGCACAAGCAATAGTGAGATCTTAGCTCTCCTGGACAAGAGGAAAACTAACTCCATGAACTAGACAAATCAGTGCTAGAAGAAATAAAATGTAGCTGTCTTTAACCGAGATGGCAGCTAAGCCTTGGAATGAGTTAAAAAGGTGGACAGAGATTTGCCATCATGACTTTCCAAATCAAGCTGGATGTGGAAAATAATAAAAAATAGCCCGTGGCCTAAGAGCTGAGGTCTGCACTGAGCTGGGAGTTCAGTGCCTGACAAATGCCTCCATCTGGCCTGAAAGTCTGCGACGAAGCTTTGGCTGCGACTAAGTTTTGGCTGGCGCCTAAGTCTGTGCAGCATGAGCGGGGCGGGGGCTGCCCTGTGACCGATCCGGGCCCTGCTCCTCCCGGCCTGGATCCCACCCAGCCCGAGGGAGTGCACTGCCTCATCCAGGGTCAACAGTGCTCCAGAAATAGCAGCCAAAAAGCTAATGTTTCCTTGCTAACCCGCTCAAGAGAGAGGAGAGGGGCTGAAGGGGAAGTCTAGCACTGTGCCTGTGTTGTTTGGGCTCTCCAGCTGGCAGGTTTGGGAGCCAACAGTCCCTCTATCTGAGAGAGCAGCTGGGATACAATTGTTCCCCATTACATGTAGGTGAGTTGAAGAGGATGTCACCAGCTCATAGACTCATAGGATACCTCAGGTGGGGTGGGACCTCAGAAGGTCATCTATTCCAACCTCCTGCTCCAAGCAGGGTCACGGAGAGGTTTTTAAAATGTTCCTGACTTTGAACAGCAGAGCCTCCTCTAGCTGTTTCTGGATCAGCTCTGCCAGAAACAACTTAGCTGAGAGGCTGGAACAGATTTTTTAAGTGGTGTATCATTCCCTTCAGATAACACAATATATACGTTGACTAACCTGCCCACATTTCTCTCCTTCCCTTCTACATTTCTGATTAAGAACATGGGCTAAAGGTTTCAGAAACAGCAAAGAAGCTTAAAAACCCACTGGCTCTTCAGAGCACTTGAAAATGTCCATATCAAGTCAAAGCATGTGGATGATTATCCTGGGAAGTAGCATCCACCTGTGTTGAATGCAGAATGCAGCAAATGCAATGGGGTACTTTGAATGCCAGTTGATTTGCCCAGTGGCATGAGGTGTTTCCTGGACCATCAGGATTTCTTCCACAGTGCAAATGCACTGACCTCTCCAAATTCATTGCCCTTCTGAGCCCAGACTCAGGGATACAGGGTGAGAAGTGGGGGCATAGAGACGTGAGAAATGTATTTGAGCACAGAGAGAACATCATTGAAACTGCTTTCTATTCTGAGCTGATGCCTTTCATTGGGGCTCAGATAACTTGATTTGGCACTATTCACTGCTAAGTTTTCCATACCAACCGCAGCTGAGCTTTGTTTAAATGAGGCTTGCTGAAGCTGTGCTGAAAGTGAGTTTAAAGGTTCACAGTCTTTGGAGTGGATCCAGGCAGTTCTTTGTGCCTTCAACTCCCTTAGAAACTGTGAAGGGCTGGGGGCCGAGGGAAGATTTGCATGAGCAAGTTCTCCCCTTGGCTTGAATGCAAAGGGGAGCAGGGAGCATCGGCAGAAATTCAACACCATGGGCCAGATTCTTCCTCGTCCTCTGAGCCCTCTTATCTGCGTCTCTGCTACTTTGACTTGATAGCACTCGGTACACGTGTAAATGGTGGTAACACTTGCAAGCAACGAGGGATCAAGCACCAGCAGAAGCAGTTTTAGGGATAAGAAATTATTACACTGGCTTTGTATCCCAGGTTGTGGCAGTTGGAGAGCAGGACGCTGACTTTGCTCAGATAATTTAAGTAGCAAGTCACCTTTAGCCCCTGTAAAGAGCCCCTACTACTTTAACAACAGCTGCACCTGTGGTGTTGAATGCCCAATGTGCTACTTTGCACAGAGCAGCCACTGAAGAAAAACACAGTGTCCCCCCAGCTTTCTTCTGCAGTAACTTCCTTGCTGAAGAGACAAGCTGCTGAACCAGCGTGAAAGTACTTTTATTGTATCTGTGGTCCCTTTGTTCTCCATTCTCTAAGGAGAAAAAGAGTCTGGTCACCCTGTGACCTTGCAGCCCACAGACAACTCCAGATTTACACAAGAAATACCACCCAGGCTAGAAACCGGCCTCTATTCTGAGTAGGAGAAGGATTAGTTTAATAAAAGATGACTTTACCTTCCTCAAAGGAATCGTCTTCTTCTCCGGGTGGAGTCAAATCTTCTTGGGAGTGCTGCATCGTGGCAAGGACGCAGCTCAGGGAGCAGCCAGAGCCGAGTGCTTGAACCTGTTCCTACGCTACTGCTTGACTGTTTCCTTTCACCAGTTTCCTAAACATTCTGGTGGTAACAGCTTCCGCATCTGCACTTACGAAAACAATCTCATTCATACTAATGACGCCTCTTGTTTTTACAGTGAGCCTTTGAGATGAGCTTTGAGGTGGGGTGTCCTTACTGCTGAGAGCGAAGTTGATTTTGAGAGCAGAGGAAGCAGGACAGGCTCAGAATGCACCCTGCCCTGTTGCTGAATGCAGCCCTGTCAGCCCGCGGTGTGAGAGTTTTGCATGTGAATGGGAATGTTTTCTGGTGGCAGAGGTAGAGCTGTGGAACAACTCACCCTGTTCGGACTGCAGAGCAACTCCTCCCTTTCTTTCACCCCAGGGACAGTGTAACATGAGGAAACCCCCAGGCTCTCTCAGTGTCATGTGTTGATGAACTAATTTTTCTTTTAGCAGGGTGGCAGTGACATCACTTTCTCCCCCACACTGGGGTGGCCCATAGCAAAGGACATATGGACAAGCTGGAAAGCCATAGGTGATGGCAGGTGTCCCACGGGCAGATGCCTTGGCAGGAACATGATTCTCACACTTACCAGAGTCACAGTCCGTGGTGTGTTACCAAACCTAAGGACCTTCCTGGTCAGGTGTACAACAGAGCAACACCAGAGTAAAACTTGCTGTCTGCCAACAATAGGCATATTATTTGACTATCTCTGTCACCACTAATTCAGCATCACACTGGTCCATTCTGTCACTGTGTTTCCTGAACTTTATAAAGCAAGTTGACTCCTGTGTGTCAGGTCCCTCCGTTTATGAGAGGACCTTGCCTACAAAGTAATTTACTCTAAGCTTGTACAAGAATACATTTGGCCTTTCGGTAGTGCCTGAGCCTTGCATAGCCCTGCTGTCTTATTTGCTGCACTCCAGGATATTTTATATGCGTGTCTGTCCACTGTGGGGCCTAGCACTGGCACTCCCCCACAGCTCTGCTATCAGAAGTTAGAATGTAATGATGGTAAACCTGTACCGAGCAGTGATTACTCAGTCTAGTAATTGCATGTGTCACCACACCCTTGGAAGTGAGACTTCAGCACAGCAGCAGTGTTCACTGCAGCTTCCAGCAGATGAGTCACAAGCAGATATAATGGGTTCTTCTCTAGTTATTATGTTGGGATTTTTTAAAGCTCTCGCAGTGAGTGTCTGCAAGGCACTGCACAACGTGAATTAAAGATGGGACAAGTCCATTTGAAGCACGTGATCTCACTCCAGCCCTGGCCATGTTCATTAGCAAATCCTATGGCAGCACTTTGGTCATCACAGGAAGGTGAAAAGACCCTTTCCTGTTCATGCACAGCCTTCCTCTGCATACAGCGTCCCTGGAAAGTGATGCTGCATCCTTTGCATACCTGCTCATGCCTTCCCCTTGCTGTCCCATCCGGTGCCTTGATTGCACAACCTGGGAGTTGCTTCCTTGCCAGGGTTGGGAAGCTGTATTTTTCTAGGTGGATGTGGTTGAAGCCAAGAGCATCCCAGGACTGGTTTTGAGTGGGGCATTGTGGTTTGCCTGCTGGGTTGTTCCTCTCCCATGGCAGCAACACTCCTTAAGGAACTCCGTTCCCAAAAGGCCCCCCTTGTACTTGGCTTTGCTTTAAAATTACACTTGTTCAAATCCCCACAGAGATGTCAGCTTGGCAAAACAGGCAAGAGAGAGGACTTGTTTCTGGCCCTGCTGGACAGCCTTGGGGAAGTCACTCCTCCTTTCTAGACATCCTCCCTCACCCTTTTTCTTGCTCTGCTTATTTGAAATGATTTTTTCAGGCAAGGACCATCTCTGGTTAGATGGTAGCTGCTCCCTATCGTGCTCAACGAAAGCATCCCTCTGCCTCAGTACGGCCCTCCAGCCATGGTGCTGAGTAGATGGAGAAAGTCGTAAAAAGAGAGAAACACCATAATTGGGTGATGAGGGAAAGCACAGAAGAGGAGGGGATCAGCAAGAAAGAGAGGCATGAAAAGAGGAATAGTAAGAGACATGAAAGCTGCAGAGGAAAAGCCTCAATCTGGAGGGAAGGGGTGCTGGTACAGGAGTCTGGGACCTCTCCAGGCACTGCCTCCCAGGGTCAGGGCTGGAAACCCCTGAGCTTGTGGAGGCTGGTGGGGCCAGCTCATGAAATGATTACTGGGGGTGTGGGAAAGGAGAAGTGCCAAAGGAAAGACAGCCACAGGGTGTCTCTTGCCTTAAAGCTTCCCAGCAAGACCCACTCCCGGCAATGGGCAGCCTCTGCCCATGGTTTCCTTGAAACAGTAGGAAGTGGTTGGCAGAAATCTTGAGCCCCTGTAAAGTCAATGGCTAAACTGCTCCTGGGTGCTGTGGAGATGTCAGTCTCTGAAGACCAGGGTGGGCCAGAAGAGGTTTCTGCTCTGCTGAGGAAGGTTTTTGGGCTTGATTAGAATAAGTTGCAAGATGAATGATGCTACAAATACAGATGCGAATACTCAAACCAGACAGACAGCCTAGCAATAAGAATCACAGAGAAAATACACTGCAATAGCAATGCTGACTTTCCTGTGTTGTCCTGCAATTGGAGCTCATTTGTAACTTGGCCATGGGAAGTTTTAGCCATTTACTGCTTCCTTTAGAAATGTGAAGGAGCAAGCCACACTGTCCTGGTTATTGTGGCAGCTCCATTTTATGCCGCATTTCCCTGGCACTTAAAGCTATTTCCTTACCCACTGTTTTCAGTCAACCTCTCTGGATGCCTGTTACCTTGACAGCCCTTTTTTCTTTTATTTTCAGAATCAAAAGGCATCAAAAGCTGTCCTCTCTCCCGAAAACAACTGTCACCAGAATTAACACAGCAGTCGGGCTGGTGATGAATGGTAATGACTCAGCCTCCATTGCAGATGCACAAAGAGGAGTTGCTTTGATTCGTTCCCGTTTGCCACATCGTCCCTTGACGGCAGCCTCACCTACATTGCTCTCAGCGTGGGATGTTCCTCCGGAGACCTGTTCCCCAGGGAAGCACAGTGCTCTTTCCCTCGAGGCAGGATAAATTAACACGGACAAAAACAGTCCACCTCGCATGGATGCCCCTCTGCCTGCTCCATCTTTGCCTTCGGGGCAGCAGGATTTTGCCCTGGCAGTTTGTGTGGCCGTGTCTTTGCTGCTTACTTATCTCGACCATCAGCCTAATGAAGTGTCTTCCTCCCTGCTTTGTTTTTGGAGCGTATCTGGGGTTTGTCCCCTCTGTACCCACAAGAAGGATATTTTTCTCATTCTTGTTGAGCTGTTCTGAAACACAGTAATTTCTTTTCACCTGTTGGCTTTAAAAGGCCCACTAAAAAAAAGCCCCCAATCAATTTCACATCCACTGCAAAACTCTCACGTGCATATTTTTCATGTAACCATATCTGATGCTGCTCTCAGAAAAAGCCACCACCCATCTTCTAAGAACCTGTCAACAAAAAGCGGGAGAGCCGACGGAAACGTCAAAAACAAGGGTGGATCAAGCAAAAGGAGATAACTTTTACAGCAGCTTCTTTAAATAACTCCAACCTTACTCTTCTTCCCCTACAACTTAGTTTATTAGAATTTCTGATCCAGGAAAAAGTCAAGTGTTCTGATGTTTTATCTTCAGATACAGGACCAAAAGCCACTCCTAATGAAAAAGAAGTGTAAAAAATTGTGCCATTTGTAAACTTTGGGGTTGTTTTAATTCAACCCTATCTTAAATTAACAACACCTCCACAAGCAGCAGGAGAGATGAATTGGCCATTTTCTGTGTCTGAAACAGCTCTGTCCTATTCACATCTCCTCCTGTTCAAGGAGATTCTCAAGATACAGATTCTCAAGCTGTGTGTCACAGGGGTAGTTAGTGCCCTGCTTTGTTCTGAGGCTCTTTTAGGAATGAAAATTACATTTGGGGGCATAATCTACATGGAAAACAAGGAGGGGAATAAAGTGATAAATGAAGGGCAGATGACCCCGAGGTGGAGAAAGTCTGAAAGAGACCCTAGGAAAAGGTGTCCGACACTGGTCAGTTTGAGAAAGTGAGTGTTCACATGCATTTGGAGTACTTGTAAAAGTTTTGCTCTGGATATTGCTGCAGTTTCAGTTCTCCAGCAAAACATGCTCCTCAGAAACCTGATAAATAGAGTTACAGTAACTTGTCTAGTTGTTAACTCATTTGCAAGTTACAGTGACTCCAGGGACTTAGATTATGTTTAGACAGTCTGTGTCAGTGTCTGACTGAGCTTAGTATAATTTTTTCTTTCCAACTCTTGAAACTTTTTGCACTTTTTTTGCCAAAAATCTAAGCACTTTTTTTTTTTTTTTCCGAGTAGGGCTATTCCGTTCCAGAGAAAACCTGGGAGAATTTCTCCCTTTTACTGTCCAGAAGGAGAGTCAGCAGGCCAGGCCAGTAGAAGACATGACTCACTGCACACAACTTCACAGACATTCGGAGCCCTGTGCACAAATCTTCACAAGGCTATATGAAATATACACCATGCGTTTCAGAGAGCTGAGAAAAGGGCAGGCTCCAGGAACCATTCACCCAGCAGAGAGAACAGTGGTTCCTGAGGACCCCTGTACCACCTTAGCTTTTTGGTCAGTTCCTCAGCAGACACAGTGAGCAGGAACCAGGGCACACGTGTTGTTGGTGCCCTGATGCTGTCCATTCATGTTCCCTGCCCCACTGGGCTGTGAACCCATTGCATGCCCCAGGGGTGAGTGGCATTTGTGTCCATTCAGGTGTGACACTGCAATCTACAACACCTAGCACAGCCCACCAGCACATCAAAGGTGACTTTGGCTTCTTCCAAGACAGGCTTTTTTTAATTTCAGTATCACTTGACCCACTATCTTCTCACAGCAAAATATTATTTCAATTCAAAGGGAGGAAGCAAACCATGCTGGATGAAACCTCTACAGAATGAATATAATCTTGAAAATTGTACTCAGTTAAGTAGTTCCCAAGTGGCTCATTATCAAAAGATAAGAAAATGGTCAAGCATGATTTTGCAGGGCTCAGCCTTGGATCTGGTATTATTCAATATATACTTTAATATCCTAGATGATATTTAGTATCCCAGAATAGATATGATCACACTCATTACAATTGCAGATGCCAGGCTTCTCAGCATACATACACTGGAGGACAGAATCAAAATTCAAGCTAATAGTGGCAAACTGGAGAAGCATTCTGGAAACAATTAAATGCAAGAGAATGATCTGTTAAGTACTATGCTCCAGCAGGAATAATCCTTATAAATGCAGGCTGAGGGATGGATACTTTAGTAGCATGTTTTCAGAAAGAAGGCTGGAGGCAGCAAAAGAGGATTCAGCAACAGCACCCAAAACCAGCAGACAGCTTGCCATCAGGTGTGATCAAAGGCAGAGACACAATAATTCAAGCAGTGTTTGAGGATAATAAGGCCTCTGCCAAGGCAGGACACAGCCTTCAGACATCTCAGGAGGACAGAGACTGTTTAGTGATGTTCCTGAGGGGAACGACCAGACTGTTCTGAGGGCTAGGAAATGGGAAATTAAGGAAAAGATTGGAGAAACTGTAGCTTATCCATTTTGAGGGAGAGAGAACGAATACAGGAGGTAAGAGCAGTACTCAAGCCCTCTTCTTCACCTTTGTTGTGAACAAGGTGTCATGAAGCGAGACTGCAGAATGCAGGGAGCAAACCAGGAGGCAGATTAGGTAGCAAACTAGCAGCAAATAGGAAGAAGCAAGTTGGGAAAAACCGCTTTCCAGCAGCCAAGACAGTGAAGCAGCGAAAGACAGTGCTTGGGTGAGTCAGTGCTGAGTGCATCAGAGTGCTGCTTTAGCCTACAAAGCATATATAAGGTTTTGAAGAAAAGAGCAGAAAAGTAGCTATTGGGAATAACGTAAGAATAGTTGATTCTGCCTTAGGGGAGGGCAGTGGGAATAGGGGATCTCTTGAGGTTAGACTCAGTGCTGTTTTGCTAGAGCAGCTATTGAGTAATACTGGATTTCTACTTGTTAGATTTATTTCTCAGTGACATTTAGCCGAGTGCTAAATTTTCCCACTGCTTGAGGGGTCCAGCACATTCCAGTGGCTCTTGACTGGGATGGGAATATTTTTGCTATTTCAAGCAATTTAAGTATCCCTATTATCTTTCTCCTTCTGTAAGAAATCTTCATGTCTGCTTGCTTTCACCTTCATTCTTTCTTCCTAGTTCTTTTGTCACCTATTTCTTTGTAATCCAGTGAGGCCATTGTCATCAACAAAGAATAGAGGATGGATTTTTCATCCTTTGATGATTAAATCCCATGGGTTTCTCTCAGAAGCACCTCAGATTGTTTCCATAAATTGTTAAAGAGAAGCAGTCTGCAAACCAACAACTATGCTCAGTCCTGCTAAGCATCAAAACCTTATGTCTTACTAAAAGTTAGATATCAACTATTTAATACTTTTATCAATGTGAACAAATTCTAAAATTGACCCAAGAGGTCTAGACAATATTCTAATGCTTATGCCAAAGCCACAAAAGCATCCCAATTTTCTCTACCATAATTCTTGTAAATAATACTTTTTTTCTCCAGTACTACCTCGGGTGTTGGGGGAAATACAGGCAAGAAAGTCATCTCGTTGTTGAGCTGCATGTCTTCCATCCCAGGCAAAGGATATTGCAAGGTGATTCACAACATTATTTTAGTATTATTTCCAAACAGACACAAGTTCCCTTTCTTTCCCTTGAGGTATACTGTTGGAAATGGAGTGAAAGCCCCAGGTAATTTATTTTAAAATCCCAGGTCACTCTGTCAAACAAATGATGTCTGTGGATGAATGCCTTTCCTTCACATTTATAATTCTGCTTGTGGACTATTCAATTTGGGGGCCTTTACTGATCTTCATTGTGTACACTGTGTTTCTCCAGTTTCTCCAGCTGCTGGAAGGAGTTCAGAAGCTGGCCTTCTCCCCTGACTTTGCTTCTTCCAGCTCCAGCTAGCAGTGTTCTTTCTGCTGCTGGGAGATGGTTCTGGACAGAACCGATCCCCAGGTATTTTGCAAGACAGTGTGGGGTTTTTTTTCCTTTGCCAAAGGGATTTTTTCAAGACATTCTTCCATATTCCAGCAAACTGTGGGTGAGATGGGCAGCTTCAGTTGTGAGATGGCTCAGACCCTGCCTGGGGCTGATCCCAAAGGAGCAAGGGTGTATTTCTCTCAGGCAGTCTGACCTAGCTGCTTCCATCTCCAGGACACTGCCAAGTCTCAGCATTTCCCCCTTGCCTACAGTGCATTCTTCTCATAAATCCCTAAATTGCTACAAATTATTGTTTAACATCTGTCTTGCAGAGCACCACTTAGCAGGGACTAGTGGACATAAGGAATTGCTGCTGCAAATAATGCTGCAGGCAGGAATATGAAATTCAGGCAGTGTGAAGAGTGGGTGCACAGACCGTAAGGGTATCAAAGCCCAGGAATTCCTCTGCTTGGGATGGCCCTGGCCCACCAGCTTGAGCTGTTATTATGTCACAGCACCACAATTAAATTACTTTAAGAAGCCAGGTGTCTGGGACTTTGCTATGGGAAACCTAGGGTTGAGGGGATAAGAGAAACTTGTCTGTGTGAGCATGGAGTCAAATGGGGGACCCATTGATTCAGGGGAACTTCCCCCTGCGAAGGGGCTTTGGTCTCAGCAGTGAAATTCTCAGACAGTGGAGTGTGACTGTCAGAGTGGCATCTGAATGGTCAGATGGGAAAGTTTCATTAACAGATTCTGTATCTCCAAGAGCTGAAACAGCCATAAACCTTGAGCTTCCTCTGTTTTGTAGGAAGGCATCACTTCGTTGTAGCTCACACAGGTAACAGCAAAGACAGTGTGACATCAGCTTCACCAGTCACGTTTGGTTTTCTGTGAAACTTTTGCTGATACTGGCCCTAACTTTGGTGCTATGTCCCAGGCCATGTGTCCCTGACTCCTGGTACCAAGGTCCCAGGGAATCTGAGCATTTAATCCTAAATAGTGGCAATTTGAGCACTCAAGCTTTTGATTGTTCCCCAGTTCCTGCCCATACACTGCAGGTGGCCATGGCACAGCCAGTAGTGGGGTTGTATTAAAACTGGAGCACCTTGGCTTTTGAAAAACAAAGGGTGGTCGCCAAAGGATGGAAAAGCTCTCATATTGTCTGTTGTGCATGTGCCAGCAGAGGACAACACTTTTGTTAAGGAAAAAAAGGTTAAATTGAAAGGGGCCTATTCCATTCTGTATTTCAGGTAGCCTTTTGAGAAATTGTTCTGAAAAATGTCCCTGTTTTGTGCTTTCAGCCTCTTAGTACACTGGTAACACTCCGGGATTGAGTTCTCCGAATAATTGCAACAGCAGGATTTACTTCTCCATTTTCTGAAGCCCTAGAAAAAAAGCACAGCTGAGAACGGAACCTGTGGTAAAGGAAATCTCACCACAAGGCATCCCCGCCCTGTTTGCCTTCCTCCTTGAGCAAGTGCTACAGGGCATGTGCAGGGGCTGGATGTGCACAGGGCTGGTAATAGCTCTCCTGGAGGGATTGCTTCATTTTTGCTCCTACAAAGTAGGGCAGAAAATAAGATTTTTTTTTAAAAATTCTTTAGCACAGTGTCTCCCTTTTTGCAATTTGTTGAAGTGATTAGCAGCTCAGAAACAGTGTGATGACCACATTGGACCTATATGACATTTTTGGGTTTGGTTGCTTTTACTGAAGATTAACAGTACTCCCTCCCCTGCAAAGCACAGGATGGTCAATTGCAGGAATGTGGATTTGGGGGTCCCTCAAAAGAAAGTAGTAAAGAGCCACATCCATATCTTTCAGGAAGAAATTCTGGAAGCTTGGTGGACAAATGTTGATAGCATTTGTAGAGTATCTTGGAATGAGGAAATCTCTGCAAACATTTGCATGCATCTGCAGTTCTCTACTCTGAAAAGATAAAGGAGTTTAAGAGAAGAAGCAAAGAGCAGCTTTTCCACCTGTAAATAGTGGCAGTTGTTGGCCATCATATCTCAAACAAAATTCATTCATAGAAGGTACCTAAAACCCTCCACTGTCTGTACATGGCCAGGATTTTGGGTCCCTCCTGCTGCATTGCTGCACTAATGCTTAGCTGGCTCAGGCAAAGATCACCACCCACTGCATCAGTGATTCTTCAGCAGCCTTGATTTTGCTAATCAGCCTGTCTTTCATCCTGGCCTTGTTTGCTGAGAGAGCAGCTTCAGAGGGTGCGGTACAACACAGAAAAATAAAAATAGCAACAAGAGTTTCTGCAAAATGTGGCACTTCATGCAATTACTTGTCTTCCTGTTTGCATCTCCTGAATTTTCTTTTTCTAGCAAGTTTAACTCTTGTGTAGAGACCACACACACACATATTGGAGCTAGTGCAAGGCTCTTGTAAACAGCAGTGGACCCTGGAGTTAGTTTCTCACAGTAAACAAAAAAATGGCTCAGTCTGATGTTGATGAGTTTTAGTGTTTTACACAACAGGAAATTCAGAAGTAATATTAATGGGTGATAAAAAATAACATAAGCTGGCCAAAAAGAAGGAAAACAAGAAAACAAACAGCATATCCCTGTGGGCGGGGTCTTTCTTCTAGGACAGGACAGTGTTATGGTTGATCTAATAGCCTCGACCCAGGTTTCAAAATTGCAGAAGAGACAAGAAATTGGTGATAACAAAGTAGTAATCTAATTAAATGACAAAGCAGCTACTATGGAAGACACACCAGCATGCCCTACTTCATGCGGTCTGCACAGAGTGCTACGAAGAACTGTGAAAAAACTTAGGGGTGAGGGGGAAGTATATTTTATCTCAATTTGACTTCACATTGTCCACCCAGTTCTAGAGACGGGCAGAGAGATGATACTGCTCAGAGAGGGTGGCAGGATGGAGCAGCTGAGTGAGGACTGGCTTGGTGAGCAGCGGTGGGCCTTGCCCAGGACAGAGCAGCTCATCTTTGCCATCACTATGGTGTGAGGCAGAGCCCCAGGAAGAGCCTCTCCCCACCTCTCACTGGGTGTCTCCCCCCGGCCACAGCACCCTTCCCTCCTGCCAGAGCCCAGGCTGGTGTGCAGTGGGAATGGTGCCCCTCCTCCCTGCTCCTCTGCAGAGTATGGCCAGGATGAGAATAAAAATCAAAAGAAAAAAAGGATTTTTTTTTTTCCATCATGCATCTTAGCAACAGCACCTACACAAAGATCTAAGTATAAGATCTTTTACCCCCCACCTTTCCAAGCAATTAGCATGCTGAAATGCAGGCAAGAAACAGGATGGGGATGTCAAAACTGACACGGAGGAAGACCATTTCCTTTTTGTAAGGGTTTCACAGTGTGGACCAAGCCAGCTGAGAACAATTTCTGAACCTTTCTCCTCCCCGTGGAGAATTGCCTCTGCAGCAGCCTTGGTAACCCTCCAAAACTGCCTGCTTTTGGTGACTGGCATTCTCCTGGTAGCTGATGCCCAGAAGGTCTCACATTTTCAAAGTAAGAAACCCCAACCCCCATGGAGTGCTCTCCAGTGAAACTAGGTTGCTTAAAAACATCTGAGAAAGGTGGGAAAGGGAGGCTGCCTGTTTGAAGTAGATAGGCTGTCTTTTGGAGCAGAGCAGAGAAGAAAGGCAGCTGGTGACATATTCAGTGCAGCACTGGCTCCGTCTGAGCCTTCTTTTGTCGGCCAGATTTTAAATTAATCTCAATCTGGTCTCTGAATCCTGCTGGCAAGTTTTCTGGTAAATTTAAGACTTAGAAGAGACTAAAGAAAGATGCTAGGCAGACAAATTTATGTTAGGGTTTCCAGGTGTGGCCGGCATTGCCAGGGAAGTTATTTGTGAAAATGGAGCCTGCCGTGGGAAACGTGGGGGGGATCTCCTCCAGAGCCACACAGCTCCTCTGTGCACGGGGAGCAGGCAAAGCCCCCTGGCTGAAGCACAGCCAGGCCTATGCAGCTGGCCATGAACCAAACCTCGTTACTCTCACGAGCCGATATTCGGGGCTTGCATTTTGAATAAAGAGTTGAGCGAATCAAAGCCCTTTGATTTTGCTGTGTTTTCCTTCCTAAAAGCAAATAATGATGCTTTTTCCCTCTTACCATCCGAGCAATGCTATTTCCACCCAAAAAGTGTGCTGTTCCAGCCTGCAGCTGATGAATGGAGCAGACAAGTTGCAGGGAGGATGTTGCTGGGGGCAGCTGGGAACTGGAGAAGGGAAGGAAACACCTGAAGCTAACTCCTCATACATGTATGAGCCTTCTCATTCATAAAACCTCCATAGAGTTTTAATCTTTATTTCTTCATGTTTACTGAGATTTGTCCTCTGAGTGCTTTGTCAGAGTCATAGCCTGATTCTTTTTCTTCTCTCCTTGCACTACAAGGCTGGGATGTTGCCTAATACCAACTCATCCAAACACCCCTTCCCAGAGTGTCCACTTGTTCCTGCGCCACACCTGGGGATTTGTGACTGATAAAAGCAAAGCAAAAGACATTCTCTTGAAGGTTTTAGTGAAATCCCCTCAGGTCCCCACTTGCCTTAACATTTAGGTAAGCAATCCATCACTGCTGTGTTTACAGGCCCAGCTTTGTAAGTGTGCCTCAATGTGGCTGTTTCCATTTTCAAGGCCAAAAGCAAACTTTTGAGGCAGGCGATAAGCCTGAAATTAAGATTTTAAGAGTAGATTGTGTTTTAGAAAATGCAATAACTTGTGGAATGAATCACTGAATTTGAAGTTGTTAGATGATTTTTTTCTTTAGCGGTCAAGGTTAAGCATAAGAAGAAAGAAACTGAGCGTAGGAGGATCACAAAATATGTTAACAGTGTAACAGCAACAGAAGGACTGACCCAGCCCTATGAGTTTGTGGATTTTACTTTCTTAATTGCTATTTGAGGGTGAGAGCGAGCTACCAAAGCAGCAGTACACTGAGCTTTCAGCCCGTGCTCTCCTGTTCCTTCATCTCCCACCTTCAGTCACAGTCAAGTGACTCTGCCTGGCCCTAATGAGCTCGAGCACGCGGGAGTGAGGAATCTTTGCTTGCTCAAGCCCTCTTTTCTGGGAATAGGGAAGGCAGAGCATAGAGCTGCACAGGACAACCTCCATCTGTCAGACCTGACTGTGGGTGAGCTCTCACCCCTCAGTTGCTTGCTCCACAGCCCCATGAGAGGAGGAAAGCCACCTGAGAAAGAGACACGTGTTCCCCAGTGGCTGGCTCGTGATGGTGGAGAGGACTACTACAAGAGCTGGTGAGCTTCTGTGATCCAGCCCCCAGCCCAGACTGCTCTTTGTTTGCTGGTCTTTCCTAACATATGACAGTAAAATTACATTAATTTAGAAAACTTACACAAGCCAGAAGCAGGAAGGTCACCAAAACACTCCATTGCACACATTTTTCCTTTTGGGGATGCAAAGCAAGAATAAGGGGGCTATGGTTGCTGCCAGTCACGGTGCTTGCCACACCCCTGGAAGGTGCACTTGCCACAGGCATGAGCCCAGCTGGAAACCTCAGCAGAAAATGAAATACAGCTCCTTGCAGGCATGCACAGTGCTCATTTAACATGAATTTTAGGGAAGCCCATGGAACAGAGCACTTTGCATAAGAGTAGCAGCCCATCCTGAACATCAGGGTCCTCTTTATCTTCTATTTCATAGCCAGTGATCAGGAGATCCAGGCATACCCAATGCCTGTGGATGGCATTACGTCCTGATCTACGTGCAGCAAAGGCATCACAAAGCAGAGCTGGGCACTTCTCTTGCCCGAGCTGCGTTTAAGATGTGCTTTCTGTTCTCTAACAGAGAGAGGTTCCCAAGAGCACATAAATATATTATAAAGCAGCAGAACACTCAATAATTAATTTTCAGCAAGGAGAAGGTTTTATTTCAACCAAAATGACATAAAAAGCCTTTTGGATTCTCGCAGTCTGTAAGTGAAAAGCTGAGGTGATTCAGTCCAAACACTGCTGTGCAGAAGGCTCAGACAACGTGACCCAATCCCCATGCACTGACACCCTGACTCTATTTGGCAAAAATGCAATTTTCTATGCAGAAAGTACAGAATACACCAAGCAGCAGATCCCTTTTCAGTCCTTTACTCTTATTTTGCAACCAGGAATAGTCTTCCAGGTCCTTCATCCTTTCAGCCAGAGTTGCAGCATCCCAGAGGATCATCCCACTTGTTTCCACCAACAGTGAGCACTCTGCTCATATGTGGTGTTGCTCCCTTTTCCTATACAGTCAATTGGTAGTCGGGAAATTGAGTATTTAAAGTGTATTAAGGAAGAATGGTTGATACATGGTATTGCTGCTACTTTGCAAGTGTTGAGAACACTAAGTAATTCCTTTGATGAATTGCCCAAATACGAATGGAAGTTCTTGAAGGATTCATTCTCTTGGGACAACTGACTCAAGTAACTCTGGTTGGAGACAAATAACTCTTTTCACCGGCACTTTGGGGAGCAGGGGGCAGTGAAGCAGCTCTGCTTGTGTCAGGAAATGCCTACATGCCACAGCTCGTTTAAGAGAACCAACGAAAGACGTATGAGATTTGCTGAAAATACACAAAACCTTCATGAGCAAGGGTACTGCTACAAAGCTGGTTACCATGAGAACTTTTCTGCGTGCAAAGATACATAGGATTCTCACTGAATGACTTACAAACTACTTATACTAAATTTCACTCCTCATTTATTGCCTTTATTCATTTCACTGCTTAAAACTCAACCTCAGATAAATTACTACCTCTACATGGTGCATTAATTTTGTGACTGGGTTTTTTTGTGTTCTTGTGCTTCTACTCTGTTACTGTTACCCCTGGCAGGTCTTGCCACAGCAGTCTAGCCCAGGATCAGGGTGATGGGGCAATGCACACAGCAACTCCTCCTTGCACAGGCAGCACCTCCTTGCACCATCCCTCCTTGGATCTGCCCCACCAGATCAGCTGCCAGCAGGGTGTTCCAGGGACAGACCCACTTGTCACCCGAGGGCTGAGAGAGGCATGAGAAAGCTGAAACAGCCATGCAGCCCCCAGATCACAACCTAAAAATACAATAAAAACCAGCTGCATTGGCTCCTGGCACCACTGCTGAGGCTAAAGCCAGGCAGTTTTCATGTGAGGTTGGCATTCCCTCACCAATTTATCCAGCAGGTGTAGAAATTAAGGATGGAGAGGTTATCTATTTCTTTCTACAGCATGCTGTAATTAAAATGCCATAATAAAGGCCTAACTACTGTGTGACTGTGGGCCGCAGCTGGGCTGGTGCCTCACAGCAAGGACTGAAGTGAGCTCGTCCCCTTTGCCCAGCAAATCCCCCCCAGGTGCTCTTGCAGCACCGACTGGATCTCACTCCTGGTGTTTCTGGGATAGTTACAATAGCTTTTTCCCAGTTGCTCTTAGCCTGCTGATGTTTCTGGTGGGAAGAAGCCACCTCTATTTCATACTAGCCTTCTGTGAATTTTTATGGCAGCTATTTTAGAACTCATTTCAGTGAGTTTCCTCAGATTTCTCGAGTCTGCAATGCTGTGTGTTCCTGTAATAAAGATGCCACTCATAGCTAGGAGCATTTTTCCTACATTATTTATTCATTATTCTATGTGATGAATGTGGGATGTGTTATGAATCCATGGTAGGAGATCTGGAGGTAAACTCATTTGCTTTTAGTACTATGTGATTAAAAGAGATTCTCTGCTTGCGTAGGCAATGAAGGTATTGAATTTCTCTTATCACCAAGATGGTGAAAAACTTGATTCCTTTCATTTCCTCCATCAAGGAAGCAATGGCTGCCAGCACAAGCACATACAGTGTGATCTATTCAGAAGATACAGAGTTGCTAGACTAGATATGTTCTCATCACTTGCAAAATGAAGAGCCAGGAAGTAGTCATTTAAAGGATAACATAAAATATTTAGGAGATAAAATCTGCACAGAGTGTAAAATGAAAGATTTAATCTGAGTCTTACCTTAAAGAGCTGGGTTTGTTTTCCTGTCTACTATCTGCTGCTCAAATTCAAATGAAATGTTAGAAGATATTACATTTGGGTACAGGCAATACAGAGGTCAAAATTTCCTGGTTCGGGAATGTTGTCACTCAGGGTTTTGTGTCTGTCTGTCTGAAGACAGGCCTTAACAACTAGGTGAGATGGTCAGAAGTTTCATGCAGGTTTAAAAGAGGATAAATGAAGACACATCTTTTTGGTTTCTATGTAGTGCTACAGCTTCACCCCACCCTTCCAACAAAAGACGCCAAACTGAAAACCCACAAACCCCAGCCACTTGAAAAAACAGCCAGCCCTTTCTGAAGGTGAGCATGTGGCTGGCATTCAGGAGCTGCAGGGTGACAGACACTTAATAATAGGACTGGTGTTCTTTGGCAAGGAGGCTATTGGTGCCTGTAGGCAGTACCAAGACTTTTGCCTGGGCATGGAATAAAGAGCAAAGTGCTGGTCAGAGCACTGCCAGGACCTGCACAGTATTTCAAACCCATGGAGATGGGAGGAACAGTCAGATGGGCATGACCCAAATAGCCAAGAGATGGCAACCCTCTCAGGCAGAAGGCAGTTCTTTGACAGATGGCCGATGCACTCATGGCGATTCAGCAGTCAGTGGCAGTGGCCCAGGGAGGCACTGCAGGGATTGTGCACCAGCGTCCCAGGGGACAGGCTGTGTGAATGTACTCCTGGGAGCATGGCTAGAAAATGCCCTGCGTGCCTCCACTGCTTGCTCAGCCCTTCTGTGCTCAGCCCTGGGCTCTCCCTCTGCTCCTCACACCTCTGCCTGGGCCCCACAGCCCTGCTGTCACCTGCCCTGGGCAGAAACACACTCCCAGGGCCAAGGACTCAGTGGTAGCTGTTTTTGCCTAGAGCTTTCCTCTGCTTTTCTTGCATGGTTTCGCTTCTGATCATGTTCACAATGTTCTCTTTAATGCATTGTGGCACTTTGTTTCTCATAGTACTACTTGCACAGCTATTTTGCTGAGTATCTTAGTGCGGAAGAAAGAACTGGTACAGGAAGATCCGAGACTATAACGTCCTTTATCCAGTTGTCCCTGGAGGCTAGGAAGCCTCCAAGCTTCACATCCCAAGCTGCAGAGAAAGAGCTGCTTTTAATGGCCTGATGCACCAAAAATCCATGCTGGCTGCTGGAGTTAGGGTGTCTCCTCTGTTCCCAAGCCGTGGACAGGCCAAGGAACCATCAGACACAAAACACTGTAGATTGAAACTGAGACTCGAGCAAACACTAGTCCCACCAAGAGTAATGCACCATGCACACAGCTGTCAGCATTTTGGTTTTGGGCCAGCCTCCTGGCTTTTCCTGAGGGTCAGGAAGCAGTCCTGGTCTCCCACACTCAGCTTTTGCCCCAAGCCCATCCTGGCACTTGCAGACACTCTGCAGACCACAGACAGCAAACAAATCCCTCAGCCAGAGGCTGACAAGGTCCCAGTGACATTCCTCAGGGCAGTGCAGCAGTGGTGACAGCTGAGACAGCCACCGTGTGAAGCCTCACAACCTACAGCAGTGAGGAGCAGGCGAGGCTGCCGAGGGTCACGGAAGGATGGTTGCTCCATCCATCTCAGCTGCTTCCAGGGTAGCTTGTGGAAAGCTACAGCATCACACCCTCGACTGCAGCATCCACAACCACTGGGTACAAAACAGCCTTGTGGGTGCCAACAGTCTGAAGGTGGGTGGAGAAACAACTTTTCCTCTTATGCCTTTTGATATGGTGGGAAGGGAAGGACAGCAGAAGCACTTGGGATATATGTATCTTTAATCACCCCTGAGTAATTGGGAATTGATGCCTGAGAATTACCCTACTAAAAGGAGTGAAATTTCAAGCTGTATGAGAAATAAAAGTATATTGGTATAGCTTTCTGAGCACAACTGCACCAATGGAAATTCCCTCTCCTGCTAACAAATAGTGGGAGGGTTTTTTTACTTTGATGTCAGGAATTGAACTCTGAAGACAAATTTTCAATTGTTACACTTTGAAAGGATGCAAACAAAAAAAAATTTGACAAAAAAAACCCAACAAAATAACCTCCCAAAAGGCCCATGGTGGAAATACAGAGCTGTACAACATTTTGGTATACAGTTAATAAACTTACCTAAGAATAAAAGACATAATTTTTCTTTTAAAAAGGTCAAGTTTAACTAACCCAAATATACTCTGCTGGAGAGCAAGTGCAAATCCAATGAAATCGCTGTTAGCCAAACACCAGCTCCTACTGGCTATGCAATCTCTTAATCAGGTTATGGGCTGGAAATGTGGTTTTCAGGAAGACAATTTATAATTTGTAGATAAGTCATGAGACTATAGAATTGCAGAAGCGGAGTGAGAAAGACCCTCAGGTACTGCAGCTAAATCTGGATACATCTTTGCCAGATATTTCCGCTGAAGGAGACGACGAAGAGAAAAGGGACAAAGAAGGATGGAGTTCGAAGAGCTGGTTGTGTAGCATCAACTGAATTAAGCCCCTGGCCCAGGTAAGCCTCAGCAGCTGTGCAGGAGGCCTGAGAGAGATACCTCCCGACAAAAAGAGATGCTGAAAACCTAAATGAAGTTGTAGTTCACGTGAATGTGAAAATCTCTTTCTTAGAAAAGATCCCAAATAACTTTCTGGCAAGACATTTTGTACCATCTCAGTGAAGTTAAGCAACTTACCAGGAGAGGCAGAAATGTCCATCAGTCATCATTTCCTCTTGATCTAAAAACTCTGGTCATGTGTGTAGCTGGTAGAGCCCATCTCACCAGCAAACACTCAGCAGGCAAACAACTCTTTTGTGAACACTTGAGATTTGAGAAAACTCAGGCACAGACCAGGAACAGGTTTACCCAAAAAGGTTTGACATCTGACAAATCCACAGCAGTGAATGGAAGAGAGTGATTTCTTGCTGAAGCTACTTGGCAAAATGTCCTCTCAGGGCAGAAGATGAGCATGGTGGTGCAACTGCCAGGAGGTCACTGCCTGACAAAAGTTCTCTGCCACATGGAAAACACTATACTTCTCCTGACAGTGAGTCAGTCTTTAAAGACCAGGAAAAATGTTTAAAGATGACACAATAAAAGAAATACAAATTACTGCAGCTTGTGCTCCGTCACCTTATGCAAATCCCAGGGTGTGTTCTACATCGTGTGCCCTCTTGTCACAAAATAAACCCTCAGCAACTTTTCTCATCAGCAGATTTTTGGCAATCCAGGAGAATAAAATGCACTAAAAGCTGAGCATCGCATTCATCGCATTAAGAGGAGAACACTTTGTTATGTTTGTTAATTTTTCTTTTAGCACAACAACAGCCTGATTGCAGAAGCAGCATGGCCAGGTGGTGAAGACATCCTTCAGTGATGATGGGGATGGGGTCCTGGCCTGTGATGTGTGATGTGGAGCACCCACATCTCCTCAGTAGGAGATGATGTTTCTGCCTCCATCGCCATTCCTATGGTCCAGGCAGGAGGTGAGCATCTGGAAGCTCCCCTCCTGCCTCCTCCTGTGTCCTGCATGGCATCCATCTCCCACCTGGGCACCATGCTGGGAGCTATTGCTACCCTACATTGAATGGGGACATTAGTTAAGGGCAGAGCTACAAAGGAAAAACCTAGAAGCCTAGAAAATTAAAATGGGGTTGGAAGAGACAGAATCACATATCACAGAATTGTTAGGGTTGGAAAGGACCTCTGGAGATCATCTACTCCAACCCTTCTGCCAAGGCAGTGTCACCTTAGAACAGCTGACACAGGAACATGCCAAGGTGGGTTTGGAATGTCTCCAGAAGTGTCTCCACAACCTCCATGGGCAGCCTGTTCCAGTGCTCTACCACCCTCAATGTAAAGAAGTTCTTCCTCATGTTGATGTGAAATGTTTTGTAATTTACTTTATGGCCACTGCTCCTCATCCTGTCACTGGGCACCAGTGAAAAGAGTCTGATGAAAGAGTGAAAGAGGCACCATTCTCTTGGCACCTGCCCTGGAGATATTTACACGCATTGATCCCCTCTTCAGTCTCCTCAAGACTGAACAGGCCCAGCTCCCGCAGTCTCTCCTCATAAGAGAGATGCTCCAGATCCAAATCACCTTTGTGGCCTCTGCTGGACCCTCTCCGGTATCTCCTTGTCTTTGTTGTACTGAGGAGCCCAGAACTGGACACAGCATTCCAGATGTGGCCTTACCAGGGCTGAGTAGACAGCAATGATCACCTCTCTCAGCCTGCTGGCCACACTCTTCCCAATGCATCCTAGGATACCATTGGCCCTCCTGGCCACATGGACATATTGCCAGCTCATTGTCAACTTGTCAGTCACCTGGAATCCCAGGTTCTTCTCCCAGGAGCTCCAGCAGGTCAGCCCCCAACCTGTGCTGGTACTTGGGGTTATTTCTCTCCAGGTGCAGGACCCTGCACTTGCCATTGTTGAACCTCATTAGAATGTTTCTCTCCACCCAGTTGTCCAGCCCACAGATGTTACTCCAGACCTGCAGAAGTTATTTCTTCTGCCCCAAAGTGAGACCACTCTACACAGATGTTGGCTAAATTGTTCCCTAAGACCTCGGGTTATGGGGACCTCAGCCTTTCTCAGTAGCTTGTTCCAGTGCTCTGTGGTCTCCACCCTTAAAAAACATTGCCTAAAATCTAAGGCAGCTGTGATCTGCTGCAGCTGAAGACTAAACATTGATGCAATAAATAAGTTGAATTTATGTGCATTTTAAAGGAAATACATTGATTAGGGATTTTTTTCCTTATTTTTCTTGAGCAAGATATTTAAGAAGCCCTTACTTGCAATAATGTCAAGCCTTCCCCCTGAATTATGTTGACAGTCACTTGTCAAAGGGATAACACAAGAGCAAAGGTTGATTCAGGAAACAAAAATGTGTACTTGTCCAAAAGAGTTATGACTTTGAGTATAACATCCCCTTTCTGAAGTTAAATGAATGTTGTGGTTTCATGTCACACCCTCAGCTTTACAGTAGGAATGGTCTGCAGAGCAGAAACTGCTGGGTTTGTGCCAAGGGGTGGATGCGATGCGTTGGTCCAAGGGGTTCACCGCAGGCTGGCTGGCTCTGGGACCCCAGCCAGATAGGTAGCAGGATGATTGCCATGTGTGAGCAGCCCCCTTGATGAAATCAAGGCACAGCTGCTGCCAGTCCCCCAGCCCAGTGTGGCCTGGCACCCCACAAGCACCTCTCCCTGTCCCCAGTGCCCCTCTGTGCCCTGCTGGGGGCTCCTCCCACGTTGTCCTGTCCTGACCTCACAGCTGCACAAAAAAAAACCCCAAATGAACCACACCTGATACTTGTTGCTGCCAGGAGGGGAAGTTTGGGATGCTTAAGTGTTGCTGCAGCCCCTGCGCTTGGCACTGGTTCAGCTCTGCTTGTAGCTGGCCACTCATGATAGCAAACATCTGATATCATGCTGTACGAGAGATGTAACAAGCACACGAGCTGCTGGGAGGTACAGGGCATGGCAGAGAGCAACCATGTTCAGATGAAGCAGTTTTGAGTCAGTCTTGGTGGGAAAACTCTGTACATGACACAGAGGGGCAGAACGTATGCTATTTGTGGTAGGGAATGAATGGGTTAATTCAGCTGAATAACATCACAAATCAGCTGTTGCTGGTAGTTTTCATAAGAAAAGGAAATGCTTTGCATAAGTAAAGGCTTACTAAAACTAGTAATAAAGAAAATGGAAGACAGGGAAGTTTATATGTAAGCCAGCCCACATTCAAGGATATGCAGTGCCCAGCTGCAAGTGCTAGAGCTCTCCAAGTAAGTGCAGAGAGATGATGCTATGTGCTATTGCTTTCGCTGTTTGCTGCTTAGAAATGTCTCACTGAGAAAATCAAGGGGAGTCATAAAATAACAGTGAGTTGTTTATTTGCATGACTGTCCCAGCAGGAGAGTGCTGGTTTGCATGCAATTTGAAATCCCAGGGAGGATGGGGTATGAACCAGGGAATGCTCATCCAAGATTGCAAAGTATGTTCCAGCAACCCTAGCAGCTCCCAGGGGAGAAAAACTCTCATAAATGAATGTTTTACTTGCCTCACTAGTATCACATGGAGTTTTTGACACAGGGCTTTTCTGTGCATTATCAAGATTTTGGCTGATGTGAAATGTTCCTTAAAGCTTTTTGAAAGCCATTTCTCCATGGCAGTAAGAGGTAGGATTCAGAATGACTATTAGAACCCCATTGCTGCTGGCTTGCTTCACGAGGGTGTGAAGCTCAGTTTCTGTGGGAGATGGGAATGGTTATGATGTCCGACTGTATTTTCTTTAGTCTCCCACTCAGGTGGATCATGCAGAGCTTACCTTGCCATGGCAAAGTGTCATCAGTGCTCTGGAGCAGCAAGCTCAGCTGCTCCCAAGGTAGGTAAATTAGGCATTCTGGGTTTACTCACTGCTTTTGTCTGCCAGTTTAGCACCTCACATTCCTGCCAGCTCCATGAGATGGTCAGAGTTGCCAAAGCTCTACTCCTGAAGCCAGTTTGCCATTGCTTTCTCAGCTAGTCTCTGCCCCCATCTACCTCAGCATGTCTATGCAAGTACACTTTGTGCATAATGCATCATTTTGGTGCATGAAGTGTTCCATTGATCCAAGATATGCCATGGATGTTCATACTAGAAGGTATGCTTCCTATCTTGTATGCCAGTCCCTGCATTTAACTCAGGCTGTGGGAATAAGACTCTGAGTGTGTGAGTGCAAATGAATCCCTGGATCACAGTACCTGAGTCTCACCAGGATGAATGTGTCTTCCACTGCCATGCAATGTTCTGCTGTGAGAGCCTGGGTGTACAAGAAAGAGGGCAGAACAGGTGTTTTAAAAAAAATCAGCTAAGAAAAGGTGTTTAAAAAAAATCATCTAATATGTAATCATCCTAAAGTACACAAAGTTTTTTTCCCGTGAAGGAAGAAGAGCCCCAGGATCAGCATAAAGATTTGGGCTGTTACATGATGTTCTCCATCTTTGAATGAATCCGTGTGCCAGGAGCAAAGGCAGCGCAGCTGTGCCAGAGCTGCTGCGGGTGTTTCCAAGCCGTGTGGCTGGCAGGCAGCGAGTGGAGTCATCTTTAGCAGCACAGCTGAGCACCGAAGGCAAGTCTGTGTGAAGGCATCTCAAACCTCGCTATGCATGGCAGGCATTTCAACAGGCAGAGAAAAACAGCTGCTGGGGGAACTCCTCCAGGACACCCCAGCTCTACAGAGAGCTTTCAGGAATCAGGAAAGGACATTTATTACCTATTTGTGCTATTGCATCATTTAGGGACACTAGTCACATGTCTTCTTTTTTTATACCCGTGTCAGCTTGGCTCTTTTGGCAGAATTTTGCAGATTTTAGACAAGAAAATTCTAGGATTCTTTATTACGATTTATACTCCAAACCAGATAAAGTTAGAGGAATCATCTTTATGTGTAACGTGGGGTATATTAAAGTTAGGGGAGCCAGCAGTTCAAGCTGTAGCTACGAAATCTGTGCCTCTCCTCAAGCTGAATTTCTGGAGCAGCCCAGGTAACTTTTTGCTCAGTCTTCGTTAAACAGAGAGCTTTGGACTCTATGGCCTGTGTTCACAGATCTTGGATGTAATTTTATGTAATTTCTGACTATGATAAAGAATCATTCATGGTAAAAGGCACTACAGAGACACAACAGAGATAAGATCAAAATAACTTGAAATTGGAACACTTGAAAACTTGGCAGAGAATCCACTTAGGAAGTTTACATGGCAGGGAGGAGTGTGATCCCCCAAATGCTGGGGATTACGTTTCCAAAATTTCAGCAGGGATATGCAATAACAACTCCATAATATTTTGATTAGGAAGGAAGCAAATAACATACTGCAGGATGCTGCTGTCATAGCACACCCCTTGGCAACACCCTCTTTAAAGGAAAAAAAAAGGTGGGTAAAAAGGAAATCATCCCACTGCTTAAAAATAGATAGGGGTAGAAGTCAATGCTTGGATAAGGCATTTGCAGGCATTCCTCCCCTTGTCACCATTTTCCTCTTTGAACTCATCAAACAGAAATCCGTGTTTACAAAAACCCAGTTGTAGCCAAGTAGAAAATCTCATCTTCAGGTCTGCTGCAGCCAGCGACAGTTTCTTTGGGATCTAACTAGTCTAACAGGCTTTCCTCCCCTTCCGTGATGTTCTTCATTTCTGGTCAATCTCATTAGCTCAGCACGCACCTTTCATTGGCTCCAGGCTCCCACACAGTGACATGCAGAGAGGAATAACAATTATAATGATCACTTGTGATAGTTCTGGCGTTGAGGATATTTGAGACTGAGGCTGAAGATGCAGCTGTAGCAAGAACTGTTCTGGCTTTGTGGGCTGGCTTTTTCTTGAAACAGGGGTGTTAAAATAGCACTATCAGTTCCTCTCTCATGAGTGCCCACCACATTCCCTAAAATAGAAAAATGTCCTGAAGGCCATGTGTCTGTCTAGGGCACAGCAGGAAGCTGGCGTGCTATTCTTTCCAACACTGCAATACCCGCACTTGCTGCATCTGTGTTCTGTTTTCATCCTGCAGGGCCTTTCTAGATGCATGTCATGACATATCTTAAACATGAAAAAACCCCTAATGTAGGTCCACAACATATTTCCAAATACTAGATTGGGAAATAGAACTCATAATTCTACTATTGTTAAAAAGTAATAAATGCAATTGAGAAATTGATTTCATAGCACACAATAACCCTCCCACATCTTATCCCAGCTAATCTCGTAATGTGATAGTTACCTATTTCTTGTCTGTATGATGGGGGCTGATGATTTCATCACCCTTTTCCTGTCTAGCATTGCCCATTACTTAATAGTTACAGCCATGCTGTTCTCTTGAGATATCTAAAGGATTAGTATTGTTAGGATAAACTCTTCAGTATTACTCAACTCCTAGTACACATGACTTGGTTTTAGTGTGCTGCTTCCCACCTGAAGAAGAGTTTCTGTGCCCAAAACCACGTGTTTTGTATTTTCAGTTGTATCTGTAGGCTGAAAAGAGAAGGTCCCCTTCAGTCTTGTCTCACTGCAACTATTAATTTGATACTTCGAACTTATTAACTAGCATCATTGTTAGTTCGGAGCAGTTTTAATGTGGGAGTGAGAATATGTCCTTCTCTCCTGTGAGGAGTCTTATTTCAGACAGAGCAACTACCTCACAGTGAGAGAACAGACTTGGAAGATGCTGAAATTAAGAAGAGCTGGGTTCTTTTCCTGACCCCTCCATTATACAGTTTATATAATTAGACATAATGACAAAGTTAGTACTTGGTATCTGGCATCCGGTCCTCCCACAGATTTCAGCAACACTGTGGATTCATGGCTTTTCCAGATTCTCCTCTCTAAGTATTCCTATTGCTAAATACTGAATGTTAGCAGTTAGCAAGTAAAACCACACACAGATATCCAGCAGGAAGCCTTCCAAACAATCCAAACCACACATTTTGTCTTGTTTTTGACACCTCAATACTCTCTTTTGGCGATAATTAATCTACTTGTAGTAGGTCACTAGATAATACACAAGTCACCAATTAGACAGGCTTTCTATCATCCTCTGAAGTAAAATAGGCTCCAAAGTTAATTTTACCAGTCCTGAATCCATCATGATTATTGTTGCAATGCTAATGAAGTAGCATTCTTCATTAGGGAACAAAGGGGAAGGAATATTTTCAGAATCGCAAGAGTTGCTACAAACATAAGTTTAGGCACATAAAAAAAAGAGAGTGAAGTGCAATGGAGATCTATTATAAAGATCTCAAAAAGTATTGTGAAATCAGAATTTCACCTGCTTGCTTGTGTTGTCCTCTGTGCTTGTGCAAAATGGAAAGGCTGAAAAAGCTAACACCAAACCCAAGCAAAAAAGAGCAAAGCCTGTCAACCTGCAGTACAACTGTGGTGGAACCTGCCCTCCTCAGTCCACTAGCAGCAGTGAGACTGGGACTAGCCAAAGCTCCTCAAGGGTTATAGGCTTCAATATTTTCACCTGTAAGCACACCCCCACAAAGTTTCACTACTGACTTCTAGAGAAGCTGCCGAATATCTCAGCACCTCTCAGACATGAGACCATTTTCAGTGCAGCAGCCTGGTGTCCCCAGGCAGTAGAAGGAGGCTCCTTCATGGGATAAAACCATTTATATGTGCCTTATGGTGGTCCTGTCCACCCTGCTGTTGACCCCAGCACTTATCTACTCCCAAAAGAGCCTATTGATGGGAGCTCAGTCAGGAAAACTTAAGCTACAGAACAGTTTTCCCTGAGCAGCTGGGTCTTCTGGGTGGGTTGTTGGACTTCCAACACCCCACCAGCACGTGCATGCGCATGACACACGCACAAAGCAGCTGTGCTGCTTCATTATTCAACATTTACAATTGTCAGGAATGCTGGTCACACCTAAATCCTCTTGTCACGCTGGGCTTTAATTAGCAACGTGTCCGAAATACTTGGAGTGTTTCTGGATGACAGCTATAGGTGCTTACAGACAATGCTGGATGGTGCCAGAAGCCTTGTCCTGCAAAGGGAAATGTAGCTGGGTGTTAATGAGTGTCACAGGTACTTAGGCTCACTCAAACCAGCAAACAAATTCATTTCTATCGACATCTCCATTTATAGCTTCTCTGTGTATTTAACAAAGGAACATCAGTGGTAAATTAATGACAGAAAAAGACAGGACTTGCATTAAACTACTGTGGCTAATTCGCATGAAATCAGGAACTGAAGGTAATAAGACCAAAGTCATCATCCTCCAGATCATGCCAAACCTCGACCACAATAATAAGGAAGTACAAATGGAACAAATGTGGAGGAGCACTAGTGTGAATAACTCCAGCTGCATATTCCCAGTGCATTTACTTTCCACCTTCGTGTAAAAGTCTTCCCTGTGCAGGACCAGGCCAGTGCTAACAGGAAATCAGGAACTCTTTCCTGGTACCCAGTGCTGTTCCCTGCTCTGCTTGCTTCCCTCATGCTTTTTATCCTTTTCTGCCTTCTGAAAATGGGTGTTTCAAGGACATGAGCAGTCTCTGGGCAGCTGTCTGGCTGCCTGCACGGGTACAGGGACAGCACAGAACATCCACATTGCAGCTACCAGCAGTAGCCATGCTTCTGCTCTGTTGGGGAGCTGCTCTCTTACAAAAACCACAGCTCTCAGAAACACATCTCACACGAGATGACAAATGCCTTGCTTATAGGCTGATGCATTATCTGAACAAAAATATATTTATTTAGCCTATCTTGCACTTTAATTTGATGTACTGCAGCATGCCAGCATGGCTTTTTCTGGCTTCAGTTGATAATTGTGCTAATTTTTCCATCTAAATTAAGCTGTGTAATGCTTAGGGACAAAAACAGTCACATTATGATGTGTATTAGAGTAATGTTGTACAAATACTAGGAGCAAATCCCATTGTGATGATCATCAGTGGCCTTTCTTATAGCAAGCAAATAGGAAGGCATTGGAAACATGGCAGGAATTTTTTCTCTGCAGTCAGGAAAGGGAGCTGGAATTGGTCCACCTAGGCACAGTAGCTTGGAGGCTCATATTTAAAAGGCTACTGATGGCTTGTCCTCTTGTCTTCTCCAAATGTGTTTCTCTAGACCCTATGTAATGGCTTGGGAAGAGCCTCACAGAGACAAACTTTTCCCTCTGAATTAGTGGGCAGGAGGTCATGTCATCCATGAGGAGGTGGGCATGAGATTCGAGCCCAGCAGGGGGAAGCCTGTAATGAAAGTGGTCTCTGTAGGAGCCAAACTTTGGTGGTCCCTCTTGAGACCTATGGCTGAAAGGTCTATGTAAGTTTTGAGAAGGATTGTTACCTGTCAATGTACTGTTTCATGTAGCTACACAGGACATACACCTAACAGAGTGCAGAAACCTTGGCAATAACTGCAATGACTGCAGAGAGAACTAACAGGGTTTAGCTTCATCTGAGGTAAGTGCTGGATCCCCTGTCAGTGGGCTCCCTCAGGGGGTCGACTGTGATTGTTACTAAGGAGGTCACAGCAAGTTTAACCTTTGGCAGACAGAGCAGGATGTTTTAGTCCTTTGTCCCTTTATGGCCCCATCTAAAGCAAGGATAGGAGAATTACGCCACTCTCCCTCAGCTTCAGATGGTTTGTTTGTTTTGGACTCTTTCACATTCAAGGACATAAATGCCGGACAAATAGTACCTAATTGTACATAATTTGGGGGTAGCTGAGCACCAGATATACTACACTGAAGGTCACAGCCCTTAGAGTACCATATTCTCTTCCCCCTCCAAGCAGGGAAACATTCCTTTGGGAGACTTTAGGATTTTGTGCCGCATCTTTGATGAACCAATTGCAAGACCATCAGTGGGGGAAAAAAGGAGTCCGGGTGTCTGGTGGGACTCACAGGGACTGGAAGGAAAAGGTGAAAGGTTTATCTCACAGGGTAGGGAGCATGGACCACTCAATCCCCTGATCATGTGCTGTAGCAAAAATGTGCCGCCAAAAAGCCATGACCACCAGACTTGCTCTATATTGTGTTAGAAATTCAAGTGGATTTAGCAGCACATACAGGTTTATCATGCATTGCATTGATTTGCATTTATTGAGCCTTATCCTGCTTCCAATTGGATACTTGCAATACCAACCTGCATATTTCTCTTCAGACATACTGTTTCTATGTGACTGAACAATTCTCATGAAGTAGCTGAGACAAAAAAAATGGCCTCATTTTTGTCACTTTCTATGGAGAGCTTGATTAGAGAGGTCTGGCATAAACAACTCAGCATCTCTGCCCCAGCCACACTGTAATGTTTCCACACAAATGAAATCATAAGTTGGACACACATTTTTGCCTTGAAGGAATAAATGCCCCCCAAATCCCATCTGCCTCCACAGCAAGAGGGTTTTGAGCTTCTGCCTTTCAGCGAACAGCAGGAGCAAAACCTGAAAAAAGAAATAAAAAATCAGAGTAGAGAGCAATTTCAGGAGGGGGATTCTCCAGGGCTGTGCAGAAGGGCAGCTCCCCCATTCCTCTCTAGGGGGAGGTACAGCACCCCCAGGTCCCGTCCCCGACCCCCCAGGGGTGTGCCCACCAGGGCATCCTGCCAGCCCTCCCTGCACACAGCACGGCCACCTTGCTCATGTTGCTGTCACACACACACCAAGCCCAGGCTGGAAAAAACTTAGGCTTAGAAGAGCCTTGAAATCTGGTTTTGCCACTGTTCGTTTTTTCTAAAGGAAATTACATTTAATGAAAATACCTGAGACACAAAGTACCTTGTTTTCATTTTAATTAGCAGTTATGGTTGCTAATTGAGGCAATACCAAAATAATTGTGTCATAGTACAAAGGTAATGTCCGTATTTCTCTGTGCCGGATAAACAAGATTATGATCTTCAGCCATAGTCCCAGAACAGATAATATGCTGCTAATAATTTTTGCAGGGCTTAATTTAACGTGTGTATGAGAGAGAAGAATTGCATAGCTTTTGATATGTGGTGAAGGACACCAAGTCATATAAAGATGGAGGGAGAGATTACAACAGTCCCTTGTCCTAGAGTTGAAACAGACTTAGCCTAATAATCATCTTCAGGCAATCTCACATTCCTCACTTTCTATAGTTTGTAAAATCTTCTTTGTATGTTAAAATATACACACTATCTTATTTTTATATTATATGTATTACACATAAAGTATAATCTAGAATTCTGTTGGTATAAATTTTCTGTGCCTAGTGGCTTCACACAGACACATCTTTGACCATTTACCCAGGGAAGCACTCATTGAACAAGACTTATTTCCTGCAACCAACTAAAGTCTCTTTTTTAAGAAGTAACGAAAGACATATCCTCCACAAAAGCTAATTCATGCAGCATGACTCTTTGGCTAGATAGTCTAGCAATACACAAGCGTTGGAAGTAGCACAAAAGATCCTTGAAAACACTTCTAATTGATTAATTCAGCAGGGTAGCACCATGGAAATGATTGATTTTAGTCTACCAGACCTCCCTCTGACCTTTTTAGAGCCTCTGTTGATGGGTACTTGAATGGAAAAAATTTAAATACAAATGGCAATATAACAACAGCATCCAAATTTCCATCATTTTAATATATCAAATTGACTGCAACAGGTTCAAGATGCCACAAGGACCAAAGCTTTTCTTTTAAATGTATCTTTAAAATAGTAAGAACTTTAATGTCAATAGTAATGACTGATCTCAAATGACTGATCTGACTCACAAATAATATGTGACTGTGTTCTTCTTAGCTGATGATGAGGTGTAACAAACCTGGTGATAATGACTATTAGAAAGGGTAGAAAAAACCACTGCAGTACAATTCTTTGAGGTCATCAAAAAAATTGAGGTTATCAGGTTAGTTTCCTGTATAATCAGGATTTGTTGCAGGGTTTGCAAACCAAACCAAGGGCAGGTACCTTACCAATACTTACTTAAACTGAAGCTCCCTTATTTTGCCAATCAGTGTAAAAAAATGTAAATAACATGGGCTGATATTTCTGCCACTCATCTGGAGTTGGGGGACAGGTGATAGCTGCACTGAAGACATACAATAATGAAATACCAAAATGAGAGGGACTGTTTTTAAGTGTTTGATCCTTCAAACTTGACTCAGGCAAACTCCCACTCCATCTCTAGTCCACCTTCAGACACCACCCAGACCTGCTGCAAAGGGAAGTGTTTTTCCTGCTCTTCCTTTTGCTGGATGATGTTTGAACATAGTTTGTGGGTTTAGAAATAACCATGTTTTTTAGAAATAACCATTTCACTGTGCTTCCAGAGTACTCATGTAAAATATTGACGTGCTGATGACAGAGGAGCCAGGCAATGGCTGTGAAGGAGACCCTTTCTCCATGGGAGAAGTATCACTACTGTCTCCTGCCCTGAGTAAACTTTTTTTTGATGAACTTACGGATTTTTGGAAGCTCCTTGGCTTCCCTGGGCCCCTGTGCTGAGTCAGGGCTGTGGGGGTGACATGGATTTCTCACACAGATGTCTGCACACCCAGCTGAACAGTCAAGGGCTCAGCAGGACAAGTAAGACACATCCCAGTCCCTGGTTTGAGAGAAAAAGCAATCTTTGTCCTTCCTGACAACCCAATCTGATGTTAAATACATGTCATATGCTTGGTGGGACCTGCCTAGATTAGCAAGGGAAAGCACACAAACTCATGCTCATCAAAGGTATTTAGGTACCTTCTGCTAGTATTTGCAAAGGAGTTTTGGGTTTTTGACATCTCTTGAGGGTCTAAACTTGCTAATGTGATTTCTCTTCACAGCTTCCAGTGGTGGCTGGCTTTGACCAGCTCAGCTGTATTGCCAGACCCAACCTGTGCCATCAGGACCTGCAACTGTGGAAAATGTCATAAACAAGTTACAAGTGTTTTTTTCAGATGTCATGGCTCGGGCTTAGTCAGGCTGGCAGGGACTCAGTTTTATATGCATTTGTTTGTTTCAAAATCTACCAACTTGTTTCCTGCAATCTCAGCTCTGATTTATATACGTATTCAAAATCTCTTGCCCTTGTGACTGTAATGCAAACTGTGAAAATTATTCACAGAGTGTAACCAAGCAACATCTGCCCAAGCTATGAGCTGCTTCAGGAAGCAACAGTACTGACATTCCCAGTCCTCTCTTCCCTGCCCCACAGAAATGCATAGAGAAGAAAAGGAGAGTATAATTTTGTAAGCACCTAAAAATGTTTCCAAGCAAGTGACCTAAGCAGAAAGTATCTCAGTTTGGAGTGAGGCATGGCACCTCCTAGAGAAGTCCATCCTTCCCTTCCACTGCTTGTCCCTTCAGCTAGGAGGGAAATACAGCATGACAGGCTCACAGTTACCGGACTGTGAACCAAGCATCTCCTGTGGAAATTCCTCCCTGCACATTTGCTGCCTTTCTCTGTGGCTGTTGGTCACTGTGCAGGGGGGTCCACTACCTGGCAAAATGCTGAGATGCTTTTCTCCTTATCCTTTATCCTCTGACAGCTTACAGCTTTCCAGCTGCCTGTCAGAGGGAGCCCAGGCTGGCTGGTCTGGGCTGATTAGCTCTGCATCCCACCTGCATATTGCACAGAAATGGGATTTTTCTATGGTCCTCCTTTTGGATGCTCCTGGTGGGGGCGATGGCAGTCCACTTCTCAATATTCAGCAGGTAACCATCTTCTTGGTGCTGCAATAATTTAAATTTTTTTCCCAGTACAAGTGCACAGGAAGCACCATGAAAGTATGTGCCCGAGTCAAGTATGTTCCAAGTCAGTCCTGGTTAGCAGTCACACCAGCTCATGAGATTGTACAAAGGGCAATTGGAAATGGCTTAGTCAAGCTTAATACCACAAGCACAAGGTTAATGAGCAATAAATAGTTCACTCAAGAGCTGTGGGCTTACTTCATGTGTGTAAAAAGAACTAATAGAATGACAGTTTTCATTACAGAGATATCATCTGCTAACATTCATCTTAGCATCAAGAAGATGGCAGTGGGGTTGAAACTACGTCCCTTTCAACCCAAACCATTCCGTGATTGAACCAGAGGGTGGTCAGGCACTGGAACAGGCTCCTCAGGGAAGTGGTCACAGCACCAGCCTGACTGAGTTAGAGAAGTATTTGGACAATGCTCTCAGGCACATGGTGTGACTCTTGAGGCTGTCCTGTCAGGGCCAGGAGCTGGACTTGATGATCGTTATGGGTCCTTTCCAACTCAGGATATTCTCTGATTCTATAATCAACTGTGGTAGTTTGAAAAAGCCTGCTGCCCCTTGCCAAGCTGCTTTTTCTTCTTTTTCAAGGCTCCATACCAGGGAAGAAAGGAGTCACAAGTGCAGCTTCTGTTCTTCATGTTGTTTATTAAGTTCTTATCACAATTTCTGTGTGCCACTCCTGCCTGAGCTTAGCACAATCAGAATCATGCTGCAAGATGGCCAGAAGACCTTGAGTACAGACTGTTTTAAAAACTTTTTACCCAATTAACAGTTCCAATGTAGGATATTTTCAACAGTGTACCAATAACTATTAATCCTAGTTAGCAAGTTTCTTCTACACTAGATTCTTTCTACCAATCACTGAATCACAGGAACTTAGGTCAGAGAAGAAAGGAAGAAGAAGAAGAAGAAGAAGAAGGAGGAGAAGCCAACACCCTAGAATCTCCATGTTGTCTCCATATTAATATATAGAGCAAAATCTAAAAACCACAACTACACACTCTGTGATACACTAAACAAAAATCTTTTCATTTCTCTGGTGCATTCAAGTTCTCCCAAAAGCTTAGGGAGCTTCTCCCACAAGCTTAGGTCACAAGCTAAGCCTTTTTGGGGAGCTTCAGGGACAAAATAGGTCCCTAAAAGATCAGGAGAAGTTCTTTGGCTTCCCTGGGTTCCAACAGTACTTTCTCAATTCCAGCTGAAAAATTTGATGAAATGCTTCAGTTTTTCTAAAGAGCATCTAAGTATATTAAAACGCCCCCATATGCATGTGTAGGTAAAATATTAATTAGTTAAGTTTTAAATTACACTAGATTTATCCAGCACTCTTGCACTAGAAAAAGCAAAGGAAATACAAGCAATTATAGGCAAACTGAATTGCTCTGTCTACATTCTTCTTAGAAGTTTATTTTTTTCTTCTTCAAGGTGATTTGACATTTTTGGGTTAGATTTTAGGAACTCAGTGCAAAAGCCTAGCTTTGTACTGCCGCTCCAAACCAGAAATGATTAAATTATGCATCAGCTCATCCCTTTCCCAAAACCAAACCCTCTCAGATACTGAACACCCTTCAATACAGGTTTTAAATAGAAAGGGTAAGTAGGGTAAAGCTGGTTGTGGGAGTTACTTTATCTTCCATATTTTCCATAAGATGATTCCTCTGACCTGGCCAGACTCGGAGGTCCCTATCTGTGTTTTCTGCTGCTGGGAGAGGCCAATCTTGTACTCTGTGGATGATCAGGAGTGGGAAAAGAAGACACTTCTGCACAGCATAGCTCTCCTCCATAATTGTGGGTCTATCTGCTACTCTGTTGAGATTTGGTGAATGCAGAAGAAGCTGTTTTAATATAAGGATTCAAATTTTATCTCACATTTTCTATTAAATAAGAGGGCCTAGTATCACTGAAGCATGGTTGTGTGAAAGCATTACATGACTGTTCATCTTATGCAAAAGTATATAACAGTACATAACAAGCAGTTTTGCAAACTTAGTGACAAGATTATTGCTATTATTTTACTGCAGACTTTTTTCCTTAATAATTGGAATATGTTCATCTTTTACTAAGTTTTATCCTGGTTTTCTGTATGTTAAAAACAAAACTGGAAATTTGAGCTTCATTTCTGTAGAAATGTTTTAGAATATGCTAGTTTGCATGCAGAGAATTTGATTTCAGCATCAGAGCAAGAAGTGTAACATTTTTGGAAGCGGATAGCTTTGCTTGTCAAAAACATGAAAGCACCTTTTGTTTAGGTATGTTGGAGAACAACAGATATGAAAATTAGAAGTGAAGAGCTCACTTAAAAAAATCTGGCAACTTTAAGTAAAGTGAAAAGCATTCTTCAATTTTAATAGCATGATAGTAGTATGTCACTGGAGGTCTGTATTCCTCCCAGAATTTGTGTGATGCACATTGGTGTTCCTTACGGCTGTCCATCACTTAGAAAGTAGCTGCCTTCCATTATTTAATACAATGCTTTACAAATACTTCTGTAACTTGGATTCTCCTCAAGAGGAACACCCAGTTCTTGCAGAGGTACAAGAGTTCAGCCGTGGGTGACTGCAGCCCACACTGGTTTTTGAAGGTGACTTGCAAAGAGGACTTCAGGATCCAGTGTCTTTCTTGGAAAGCTTCCACCAGCACTCGGAAGCTTTGAGAAATGCATCTTCTACCTATGGCACAGGATCATAATCCCCAAGGTATTAAAAACCATTTCATCATAAACACCATGCCACAGCATCTACACCAGTGACATATTTATCCTGGTTGGGTTTAAGTTTTCATGTGGCAAGGGCTAAATTTAGTTATTTTCCATATTTTAAAATATAAGCTATATGCTTTTGTTTGGACTTCTCAAACCAGCTGCTCAGTGTAGTGACCACTCCATGCCTGGTGACTTTACTAATGCTTTTAAGGTTCTTAAGTGCATTTCTTCTGCCCTGATGTCCTCCACTCTGCACAGGCATAGCTTGTTCCTTCTTATCATTTGCTGTTTGCTTTCCAGCTCAGTTTTCCAATATATTGCTCCTTACTCTGATCAAAAGGATTAACAGAGCTAAAAAGCTTAACAAAAGTAGCCATTTTTATGGCACAGGGTCGCTGGTGCCAGTGCTGTGAACACTATAACCACTCTGTTTAAATGACCAGCTTTGGAACAGTTCATTATTATTTTCACGTGACTGCTAAATCCTTACCTATTTTGTAAAAAAGTGTTGAAACCCTCTTTAGAATATCACTGCAAGTGGGATTTATCTTGACTACTTTTATCCATGTAAAAGTTTTGGGACTAGATTAGGCCCATACAGTTCTCAGGGAGCAGAGGAGCAGGCAGTGATGTGACAGTATAAAATGTCCAGATTGCTCCATTCCCTTTGCCTTCAGAGCAGGAGCTGAGGGTGCTATGCTCAGAACTGGAGGTTGTGCTGTGCCCTCTGCTTGGGAGAAGATGTTGTGGGGCAGTTCCCATCTCCCAAAGGCAGTGCAAGGCTTACACTCCACCTCTAAGTACAGTCTAAGAGGGATTTAACTGATATTGGCCCTAGGCCCACTCAGGGATTTAATTCCTTTGGATTTATGAATGGATTTTATTTCACCAAAGCTATTTGGCACACGGCATTAGGTAATGCAGCCTGCTCTGGAAATGTAGGGCTTGTGGGTTTTAAGAAGTCCTGAATGGTGAAGTCCTCACTTCATGAATGTAACAGTTTTAATTCAAGGAAATAGGGAAACATTTAGCTGGTGGACAGAGTTACTCCCTTGCACTGCCCCTAGCATTTGGCAAGCGTAGTTCTATACCCAGGTGAAACATCCTAAGTCCCACAAGTGCTAGGAGAAGGCAGGTGACTGAACACCTTCCTTTCATTCAGCAGTTGCCTCCTAAGGTCTAGGCATCCTTGACAAGGCTTCCCAGGACACCAGTAAGCTTGTGTTGCCTGAGAGTGAGGAGCTTTAGTGCCATCCCAATAAGAGCTATTGCAGCAGCCCAATACCTCTTAGCTGATGTTGGGTATGAGACCTCCAGCCTTCTGCATGAGAGTTACCAGATTTGCGGATAATTCAGCTGAGAAAGGCTAAGGTTTTGTTGCATCTAGAAGGATGATGTGAAGGAGGGTTTATATGTTAAGCATATAATAATAAGGCAGAGTATAAGGAAGGATCTCTTCTAAAGGAAGAGGTAAAACACAACAAACAAAATAACTGTTGCTACTGGTTTAAGTTACTGAAGGTTTTGTCTGTTTTCCTCAGGTAATTGCAGTCATCACCCATTACCTGGGAATTCTTCCTATTGTTACCTGTGAATTATTGCATGTTATACAAACTTATCTACTACATATTCATCACCAGCTGCCCTGCCAGGGGTCTGCTGCAGACTCACCATTAAGCTCTCAGGTTCCCCGGTTATAATGAATAATGACAAAAAAGTTCCATCTTTTCTGAAATGCACCAAAAAATGAATGGTCATGGAGCAATACTGAGAAAAACAAAACAAACTGTGCAAATGTTCTTGAGGTTGTTTTGAAAGACATATTGATGTGAAATTCTCAGTACTTTAATTATTATTCAAAATGCACCTTGAATCCCATTACGATTTTCCAGTCACTGAAGGATCAAGTCTAAGCATCGCATGGGAACAGAATTAACAAAAGCTCTGTGGGAAGAGGTTTTTCACAGCCATGGCCGAATATTAGTCATACTTGCATATTCTTCTTTCCGCACGTCAAAGGTCTGAGGAGACAAAGAGCTGTGCCTTGGATGGCTTTGAAATCCATCAATCTCCACTGGTCCTGAAAGGACCCTCTCTGTGGAAAGGGTTTTTGCCCACGCAAGTATCACAGCACTTCAAGGCACACATGCCTTCAGGTACACAACACTATGTTTCCAAAGAACATTTCCCTGAGGTAAGAAGAAAAGTACAGCTCTTGTATGAAATATTGCATGAAGTCTACTCCTTTGCAGAAAAACAATCTCCTTCTCTCTTTCCAAAACAAAATTATATTATTACCCAGAATGAGTAGGATAAACAGTGCACCTTTTTTTTTTTAAATTGCCATTTAAGTGTAGTTTAAATCTGTGCTTGTCTATTAGCTTATAAATTATTTCCATTTATGAATATAAACATTATTCTTGCCTTCTTTCCCTAACACCAGTGACTTGTTTGTTGGGGTTTTTTCTATAAACCAATTGCACATACCAGAAAATAAGATAAATTTTCATATTGTGAGGCTATGCAGTTCATGTACAAATTATGCTTTGACATTTTTCTTTTACACATGACATTTTTGCCCCTGGTTTCTTTCTTTTCTCAGATTTTTTGTGGCAATTGATTTTTTTTCAGTTGGAAATAAATTGAAATACAAAGCAGACCTTTTTCTTTCTAAATTACACAGCCAGTCCAGATCAGAAATAATAAAGGACTCTTCACACCATTACTTTAGTAGGCCTTGCTGGTGAGGAGAAAATGTGCCTAACAATGAATACTTAACGAGATTTGATTAAGGCTTGCCATCGATTCCTTGCCCTAAATGTTACTGGTTGTGAAAGTACATTAGCACCAGAGGATACAGCCTTTTAGGCCCACCCTCGCACAATAAGCATGGCTGGATCTCAGATACCTGGCAGCATGCCAGGATGAGTTCATGCTGATGACAGTCACTGCTTGCCAGGGCTGGACCTAGACATGGACCTGGACCCAGAACCAGGGACAGAACCAGGGACAGAACCAGAACCAGAACCAGACCCATCACAGTGCTGTGGGTGGCCAGTGCTCATAGGGTGAGCATGTGCACAGACACCCTGTGTCTTGCCCCACAGCCCCAGCTGGGGTTATAGCTCTAAACAAGTCACTAAATATTTCTGCTGTGGTTTCCTCCCCTCTTGGCTTTTACCAAATGCTTCCAGCAATATGTGAAGAGGTACAGACGGGCCCAACCCCGCAGAATTGCAGAGACCACTCACGACCAGAGACATTGCAGCCTCTGAGTATTGGGCCAGCATGGCAAGCCAGCAAAAGCCATCCAAAACAACCCTCGGCCATACAGCCAGCAGAATTTCCCTATTTGCTGTCCTGTGCCAGGGACACACAATTCTTTCTTTCGGTGTGAACTCTTAACATTTTCTGTGCAAAACCCATCTGCTAAGGTTCAGGAAAACCTGGAGAAACCTCCTCCCCACAGCTCCCCAGGGCTCTAACATGCACTGTGACCAGAAGCCAAGTACATTTTGGGGAGTAGCAGCAAACAGCTGCTTTTCAGACCCTTCACAACACAGTTTTAAGACTTGTTCCATGCAGTTATTACTAACATGATCCAAGCTCAGCTTCCAGCCTTGGCATGAGCAGGACCTATTAGCCTGTTTTCCTAATTAAACATTATACACAGTGATCATTAATACTTTTTAACCCACTGGCTAGCTTCAAACCTAGCAGCCAGGCAGCAGTCTTGGAGACCCCAAGTTCCGACAAGGTTCATGAACCATGTGTGTGGCTGGGACAGTGGAAATGAAAGGAAAAGCAGGCCAACCTGTATGAGACCTCAGAGAGCCCGGTGAGACTGATATGCTGTGGATGACCCGCTCCAGGAAAGCTCCACAGTGTTTTTCCATCTGCATGGACACAGGAGTGTCCAGAGGAAAAGCAGATTTCAGTATTTCCAGTGTCATTTTTTTACAGCAGTATCATGAACTCACACTCTCTGTCCAATGGCTCTCTGTTGGAGCCAGCCCTTGCTGCGAGGTGAAAACGGAGAATTAATTTTGTGAATGTCAGAAGCCTCTCAGAGGGCTTCTCTGGTGCCAGCTGCAGTTGCTTCCCCTTGGTCGGAGGGACAGGCACATCCAGCCAGGCAGTGAGGAAAATGAGGAAACTACTGCTCTCTATTTGAAAACGTGCCTTTGTTCAAAGCAGTGTTTTTGCCATGAGCACACGTGCCTGCAGGGAGCTTCCTTCAGGGACTCAGCTGTAAAATGAGGCCACGAGGGCAGGCACAGAAGGACTGCAAAGTCCCCCGGCTGTTTCTCTGAATGGCTGCTTTAACAAGAAGCTACAATGACAGCCTGTGCTCATAGAGACTTCGAAAACCAGCCAGCAGTAGCTTCCTCACTAGATTTGGTTTGTTGTTTTTTTTTTTTTTTTTTTAATTCTAAACTAAAATTCACATTTTTAAACAGAAGATTAGCATGCCTCCTGTAATAGCAGCAGTTTTGCTGCAGTGCCTCAGCAGAAGGCAGCTAAAGAGGACAAACTGAATCTGTACACAAGGAATTTGCAATGAGCAGTCCTTCCTCAGGACTGGCCTCAGCACAGATCACAGAAAGCTGTGCTTCTTCACTGGAACAGGCTAAAGCAACCTAATTAAAGATGCCAGAAGTTATTTCTAGTAACAAAGCCAACAAACACTCGTCTGAGTGATTAGCATTTTTCAGACTCATTAACAAATAAAAATAAAAAATCTTGATCCCTTTCTTTTGGTTCAGTGCTGCAATGTTTCCCTAAGGCAGAGGCCAGCTAAAAAGTGGGGCTCTGAGAGATGTGCAAAGATAGCACTATTGTCAACCAAAGAAACCTCCTTCAATTATTCAGAGCATCTGCTGTTCTCGAATTTCTTATTCTTAGAGCTCCAGCTAAGTGGTGCATTTGGCAGTAGTTCTTATTAACTCATTGGACAGCACAAGTAAGGAACATATGTATTCACAAGATAATTAATGCTCAGAGTGAATATTGCGGCAAGAGGTTTCCATACACATTTGCAAACTATCTGCCAAATACATATTTTTGAAGGGTAAGGAACTTCATATGGAAAAGGTGAATGTAATCCCAAGTAGACAGGAGACAAGACTGTTTCTATTTTTCTACTTCATTAACCGCCAGAAAATTGACCAAAATACTCACAAAGGTGCAAGCATTCAAAACCAGTGAACAGGGCATACAGTCAACTGACAACTAGGAAAATCAGTCTTTCTGACATCTACCAGTAATATTTTGCATCTGAAAGGCACACTGGAATTGAATTCATGGCAAAACAATATTTAAGAAGGTAGCTGTGTGAGCTTCCTGTCTATACTGCCATGCTGTGAGTTAGAAAATTTCAGACAGACCTTCATGGATCTCCATGGCTAAGCTAGGATACTGAAATGACATGAACTTGATGCGGAGCTGACAGACAACATGCTCGTTTTATCATATTAATCCTTTTGCAGTATATTCCTAATGGCATTCTCATTCCAAGATCCTTTTTACAATACATCACTTTGATGGGAGAGAGGACACTTCATTTGGCCAGCCAACCCAGCCCATCCTCCCAAGCCATTGCATTGCATCTCCTCTGGAGTGATTAGACACTACGGTTGACTGAACCAAAGAAATCCCCTCTGTTTCCTCAGTCGTCACAGATACATTACCCTTTCTGGGTCTCTGCAGAACTGCTGGCAGCATTTCTTTCCAAGGTGCCAGCTGAAAGGGAGCCTGAATAAATCAGCTAGAAGTGGCTGGATCTCCATGTAATATACGGTCTGTCAGGGAAGGCAAGCAAACTACCTCCAGTAAAACCATGGTGAAATGGTGAATAATATACCCCAGCAACTTGCAGTAAGGCTATATATACATTTATATACATATATGTGTTTCTATATATAGACACACATATAGATACATCAGTGATGTGCATGGTTTCTAACCAGACAAAGGAGTGGGCAGGTTCAGAGTGTTGCACTGTGATAATTCACAAACCACCGATCTGGTTACGTTCCTTTCAATCAAACTTTTTTTATTCCCGCAGCTGGTCAAAAAAAGAGGAGTGGGTATTATTGTGCATTTTTCCTTATTCCCCTTCCACCCCACAAACCACCCCGTCGTAAAACTCTCTTAGAAAAGTGAAAAAGTGCTCAGTTGAGTTAGGAAGGGGCCCTTTCAAACCATCCCGTCCCGAAGACGGTGCCGGCTCCGCTCAGCCGGGGCTGTCTCGTCTCGAGGCCGATGGGGACACAGAGCCATGGCCATGCCCTCGGCAGCCAAGCTCAGAGCCCCGGCCCTGGGGAGGGCAGGCGGGCTCAGCCCCGCCGCAGAGTCTCGCTCCGTGGTGGTGAGATGGGTGCCAGGCACCGAGGGCACAGGCAAGGGGGTGGGAAAGGGGAGAGGTGCGCGGGGAGACGAGACGCGACACTTACTGCAGAACTGCCTCCGCCTGACCCTGCAGCGCCACAGCCGCGTCCGTACCCAGTGCAGGCACGGGGACAGGTCCATGGCTGGACGGGCCGCCCGCCCCGGGGGCCACCGGGCACGGCCCGCTCCCCGCCGGACAAACCTGCGGCAGCCCCCGGCCAACCTCCGGGCCGCCGGCAGGATGCGGCGGGCGGCCACCGAGGCCCTGCCGTCCCTTTGTCGCCATGCCATGTTTTATGCATGAAGGTAATTTCATCCCTATTCTCCGCGCCTGATGTCTACGTGAGCTCCTGCGACGTGGAGGAGCCACGGCATCGGTCCCCGGGGGGAGCGAGCTCAGGGGGAGGCAAGGAGCGAGCATCCCTCCTGGGGCGAGGGAAGGTGCCCGTCGCGGGAACGGGGCCTTTCCCAGCCCGTACGGAACGGACTGAAGTCTACGCGTGGGTAAGGCTGCAGGTGCTGCGCTGCGGGGACCAGGAAGCGAGGAGAGATCTGAAGATACTAAGAAGCCCTGCAGAAACCCATGTGCCCTCTGGTCCCAAAATCATGGCCTGCATTTGAAACCCCAATCCCGCTTCTGCCTTGTGAGGAAACAGGAGCTTTTGAGGGCAATACAGCTTTAGCATGTCCATGTCAGTGCTGCACTGGTAGGGATGCTCAGCGTTTCTCACATTCTAATTTCACTTTTGTTATATACAGTAATTCTCAGAGTGCCCCTCACAACACTGTCACTGCTGCCTGAGACACTTCTTTTGTAACCTGACCAAAAGGCTCCTTCTCCGATGAGTTCACACAACCACAGAATTTCACAGAATAATCTGAGTCAGAAGTGATCCACAAGGATTATCGAGTCCAACTCCGGGCCTTACACAGGGATCATCAAGTCCAACTCCTGGCCTTGCACAGGCCCATCCCTAAGAGTCACACCATGTGCCTGAGAGTATTGCCTAACACTTCTTGAACTCTGTCAGGCTTCGTGCTGTGACCACTTCCCTGGGGAGCCTGTTCCAGTGCCCAAACACCCTCTGGGTGAAAAACATCTTCCTGATATCCTGCCTAAATCTAACACAACTTCAGGCCATTCCCTTGGATCCTGTCACCAGTCCTGTCACAGGGAAGAGATCAGTGCCTGCCTCTCCTCTTCCCCTCATGAGGGAGCTGTAACTGCAATGAGCTCTGTCCTCATTCTCTTCCCCAGGCTGAGCAGACCAAGTGACCTCAGCCCCTCCTCACACAGCTTCCCCTCAAGGCCCTTTACCATCTTCATTGTCCTCATTTGGACGCTTTCCAATAGTTTAATATCTTTTTTATATTGTGGCACCCAAACCTGCTCCCAGCACTTCACGTAAGGCTGCCCCAGAGCAGAGCANCTTTTCCACAGCACTGCTTTCCAGCATCTCATTCCCCAGTCTGTACATACATTTGGCACTTTAGGCTGTGCTCTCATACCTTTAAGCTTTGCCTCAACAAATGCATTTGTGGGATTTACTTTAAATGTTCCCTATGTCACAAGAAAGAGGTTACCACACACACACGTATACTGTACACCCATTGCCAGACAAGAGCAAATCTAAGACATGGGTCTGGAGTACACAGGCTGTGTTGCAAATGTATAGGCTGTATCCTACCCAGCAGGATTCCTGAAGCTTTTCCCTTGCCACATGCAGCTGAGACCACTGAAGGCTGGACTCGAGGACAGCAAGCCCTGCCACATGCGCCAGTGTAACTGGAGAGTGGTAGATGGCCAGGTTTCAGGTTTCCTTGCCATTTGACTCTCACAGTAGGGTCGTCCAAAGGGCCATCGTTGATTTTTTGCTCTTGACATAGGCAGGTAAATCTCGTACTCTCATTGCAATGATAGGTAAAACCCAGCAGATGCATTTGAGCTTCATTTTAAAGCTCTTTTGATTAATCCCGATCTGGTCTAAATGTAGCATTTTGAATTGGGAATATGAAATAACTCAGTGTTATTTGCCCTCGAAAGTTGCATTAAAGCCCAGGCATAGCTCATGCACACTGGGAATTCACACCAGATTCTGCATGAGAACCCCAAGCAGCTTAGAGATTTAAAAGCAAACCCACAAATCACTGTCAAATCGAGATATGAAATTCCACAGACAGGCATTACATTTTGCCAAGCAACAGTCATGTCAGATTACTCATTTGGAGATGGTCAGAAATGAAAGAAATGGATGGTGCAGAAACACTTTGAAAAATACGAAGAACCACGTTGAGTCTTGTGTCACTGTGCATTTGGGGACTGGTCAGAGGGAATTGGTCACATACTGTGGTGGGCAACACTGCTGGCATAACAGGGAGAAGCTGACCCCAGTTATGTTCCCCACAGATTTGCTTCCAGTATTTCAATGGGCACCATCACCTATTTCTCTTTCTATCAAGGACTCATCCTATGATGATTAGGTCTGCTGAAACCATGGCTGTACCAGGGTGAAAGGGATTCCCGGATCACCATGTCCAGCCTCAGCTGCTTTGGCAATCCCAGCATATTTCTGGTCTTTATAAATTATATCTCAGAATGAGGCTGTCATCTTTTACTTGAGGAAGAAGGAAATAGAGTGGAGGGGATTTTAGGTAGTGAAAAATCACTTCTTGATTAGAATTCAGCACAGCTGTGATCTCAGTGTCATCAGTTACTTGCACTGATGCTGATGCACATAATTTACAGCAATAAATGAGATATAACAGCAGGTATGTGTGGGCTGGAAATAGAAATTAGACCTGAAATGAGATAAGTATGACAGCTTTGGTGTATTTTGTGCTTTAATAGTCCTTATAATTGTCTTTTTAGAACCGTACAGACAAATAGAATAATGTAAGAGATGGGCTAGGTAGGATTCAATTTTGCTTGTTTAGGGAAAATACATTACAATGACAAATATATTTGTGCTGATGATAGCTTGTTTTCTTCAGTATTTGATGTTTGTCCTCCTCCTTTTTTTTTTTCTTTTTTAAACACAAACACACCTAAGCTTAGAACTAGCTATTTGTAGACGTATTTTTACCTTAGACTAGGCAGAAGTCCTAATTTTTACACTTGGCTGGTTCTGATTCAGTATTATTTTTTTCATAACATTCAGTGTGATTCGCGTGCAGTCCTCTGGCACCAGAGTGCAAATTCAGAAACGCTTAATTACGCACATCATTTTCGACACCATTACCCCTTCAGTTTTCCTCCCGTAAATGAATGATGACATGTCAGAGTCACAAGGCAGGGCGCTCAGTACATGTGTCTTTCTGCATTTTCCTTTAAAACCTCGGTGGAGAGGAAGAGACATGCACTTGCACAGAAGAAATAGGAACTGTTGAGCCAGTTCGCACCCAGCCATGGTGCTCCTGGAACTCCAACCTACAAGAAAAATCTTGGCAACAGCTAATGAAGGCATCAGCCAACAAAGGCAACATCTTTTAGTCATCACAGAGTTCCTAAGGTTAAATATAACTGCTCAATCTGATGCTCACCGTTGACCTCCCAGTGCAATGTGGTTGTCTAGCAGCTGCTGCTATTCCTCTGGAAAGACAGAGACCCCCTGCAGATCATGACGACCACAAACTGGTGCCTCAAGCCCTGACATGTGGTTGTACTATTTTTTTCCTTAACATGCTGCTGGTAAACAGAGTTCATGGAACCTTTTTCTTAGCAAAAGGGATCTGTTGTGGGGCTACATTCCCCCAACACTCTAAAAGGCTTTGAGATGCTCTGACTGCAATATAAGCAAGAACTTCTCAAGTTAGCAAACCACAACCCTGCTAAATGTCAGAGCATTGTATTTTGGCATGCCAAATTTCTGTTTTGTTGTACACTGGTATTCAATCTTGTTTAATACTTGAAAGCACTTGATGTAGTGATGTCAGTGGATGTCAAGAGTACACAGAAGAGTCTGGGATGGAATAAGGAGCATTTCAGAGAAAGCTTCCACTTAAGCCCCTCACTCTGTGTGCTTCAGTGCAATGATTCAGTTAGTTAAATCACGGGCTAACAGGGTTTATAAATACTGCAAGGCGGGGGGAAAGGCAGGATTGCTGGCTGAGGATACAACCCTGGCCGCTCAGATCCCCTACTGCAGTGCAGTGCTGTGCTCTTCTTGTGCCACCTACTGACCAGTTCCTCCTGGCTTTCAATTCGGAAACAGAACATTTCCCAGTTTATTTTTACATGCAAGTATTTCATGTTGGATTTTTCCCAAGCAATTAATAGCTAGTGAATACATACAGTCTTCATGCCTTGATAACAATGCTCTAATTTACAGCTGCACCACTCTATCCTGCACTAGCTGGCTCAGTGCAAGGAAAATGGGATGGGATGGGATGGGATGGGATGGGATGGGATGGGATGGGATGGGATGGGATGGGACGGGACGGTCTGTGTTATCCAGCATGTCAGGTCCAACGATGCTTTCTTTCTTGAAATATGTAATACCCCGCTGAAATCAGTATGATTGCTCAGGTGTTCAAAATCAAAAGCTACCTGGAAAGTTTACCCTCTGTTCATAGGTGCTTTCTGGGACATGGCTGAGCTATGGCAAGGGTTTGACCTCTCATTCCCATATCAGGGAGTTGTATTGAAACACAGTCTTCAGGCCCTCACCCATCCTCTGTGTTAATAGAGAAGCACTTTTCTTATGGCTCTCCAACCCCCTGAAATTTGGAACTACCCTGCAGAATTAAGATAATACTTTCAACTATTTTTTAATTAAAATTCAAGGCAATGGCTAAATGGATGTACTCCCCCAGAACTTTTCTGAGATGCTTAAAAGCTGAAAACACATAGCCTGTTCCTGTGTAGGTTTAGCTGTAAAGCTGCCCATTGCATTTATCTTGAGTAGTGTTGGCCTAGCACTGAGTTGCTCAGCTAGTGGTGAAACAGGGTCTTAAACAATTGTAGTAGGCTCAGTATTAGTATTGCTCTGCAAATGTTTGTGATAGCCACTGTCTTCCTCACTCTGGCTGTGGCAGTTAACCTTCTGAAGGCTTCAGGTTAAAAAGAGAGATTCCAGCCCTCACCAAGAGCTGACTGAAACATGTAAGGAGTAGCACACTGATAGGACAAGGCTGGGATTGGGAATCTTGTATGATTGTGGCATCAGTAGGTAATTTCTACACAACAGTACCATCAGAGGACTGTGCAGGCTGCAGTAGGTGCTCCGTCAGAGCAGGTGGTTGTTGCTCTAGAGCTGCTCACAAGGAAAGGTGCGGTCAGAATGACACTCTTCTCTACATGTGATTTTAAATGACCACTTTGCTCTGGGGCCAAAGCAGCCTTGACCAGGCCAAGGCATGATGCTGGAGAAATTGCTTCCAGCTGCACTTTTTACCTCCCACTTGTGCTCTCCTCCAGCTGCACATTTCAGTGGGGCCATGACCTCAATGTGTATTTTAAAACATATGTGGAAAATAAGCTTTCAGTTTTCTCTGTTGCTAAAGGGGCTGCCTCTTGCAACTCTTTATTAAATGGGAAGACACGACAGGCTTATTCACCATATACTAAAAGCATGATGTAAATTTCATATGCTCTTTAAAAGAGATGGCAAAGAGACCTTGGATAAATTTTGTATTTGGGGACAAAATATTTTCTTTCTAATTGTTTAAATTTCAGTATGTGATCTTAATTAATGCTTTCTTCTTGCAATTTACTTGTCGGCCTGCAGGTAATTTCTTCTAAAATTAATTAGATTAATCATTCCAGAAATCTCAGCTGGATGATCACATATATACTAAATATTTTTAGAAACAATTTCAAAGATTGGCAAGCATTTGGATTTTTTTGCCAATAAAACTTAGCACACTACTGTACATTGAGAAGTCTTTTTAGGTAGCTGTGGGAGATTTCTTGTTCTGTGCTCAACTATCCTACATGACCTGCCACAAAGCATTGAACATTTAGGATTTAGAGATCATCTAATGCTTCCCATGTGTGTACATAGATTTGAGTCAGAAACACTGCAGGAAGCTCACCTCTGAAAATAAAAAGCTTTTAAACTAGGTTGCTGGCCCAGAATAACAGTGGGATACATGAGAGTCATACTTCTTGAAGTATTTATCTTAGCTTTTTCTCATCAAACATTGAAAATACAGCTGCACCACTTATGGGTCAATAAACACATATTGTACTTAAGGCAAAATTCTGTTGTTTCCCTAATCTTTTCCTAAACTTCCTTTTTTTCCACTTGCAGACAGTTACCCAGTGCAGTGAAACCAATTCATTAAGCCAGGCTTTCATGCTACCCAGCCTTTCACAGGTGTGAGAGCTAAACCAGCTGCTAAACCCTTTCAGATGGATAAACTCAGGGCCTATAAGACTCTGTTTCTGCAAAGGAGGATGTCTAAAATAGGAGTTGCTATGAGAGTGGAGTTCACATGGATGTTTCCAGTATGACTTTACTGTAGTCTTCCTCCTTGAAAGGTGCATCCAAGCAGAACACCAGAAAGTACACAGAAAATTTGTGTCTTTTAAGAAACTTTGGAAGACTTTATCAGAATGCTTTTATTAGATAAGTAGGTCTCACTCTAAAGGCCTCTTAATCAAGAATAAGTGATACTGATTCCCAAACTTATTGAGCTGCTTTCAGTCTTCTCCTTTGAAGCCTGCTCCCTTACTTACTCTTTTGAAGTGTCATTTCTGATAGCCTTGTTAATCAGCCCTTCTGTTAATTTCATCTCAAATTTCCCAGGTTTAGCTGTACTCTGTATTCTTGTAACTATTTTTTCTCTTCTTACTCTTTTAAAATATGTGCTGATTGGTAACACACCACTGTTTTCTCCAGCCCTGACTGTGTTTTTATTATTCTGCATTTTTCTCTTTAAAGTTACCTTTTGGCATTTATGACTTCAGTCCCAAACACAGCACTCCAGGAACTTCACGGGCCAGGAATTTATGTCTTTGTTTTGCAGGGTTATGCTTTTACAAGCACCATAGGATTGTAAACTGATATATAGTCCCATATCAGGGACTGAGGGAAGCTCACACCCTGTTTGCATTTCAGTCTTCACAATTGACTTTCTATGAGTATATTTATTTCCTTGGATTCAGATTTCATATTTATATAATAGTGATCATTACTATGCTTCAAGAATTTTTAATGATATTCCATAGAATAAGGGGTGGTTAATTATCTCCTATAATAATGTAACCAAGTATAACATACTTGGTTACATTAAACCAGAGAAAGAGGTAGCACTTAGACTGAGATTTTAAATGATGAGTTATTTTTTACCTCCCACTACCCCTTCAGATAAATTGTCTGTTTTAATAATCCTGTCAGAAGGTGCTGCTCACCTCGTAGAATGGACATAAACAAAGAATCACCATCTCTTGCGCCTAATATTATCTGGAGTCCCAGTGCAGATATTTGCCTTCATGATTTCTGACTTTATAAATCTGATGGAGAACCTAATGGCATGACTCAAAGAAAAATCTAAACCTGTATTCTAACCTATTGTATTCTCAAACTGAGGTTGCACAAGAGACCAGGTGCGATACAAATGGGTTCAAATTTCTCTGTAGTCTGACAGAAACTTTTCCTTCCACTGGCTCATGACTCAGATGCTTTTACTAACTGACTGCCTTAGAAAAGCATGCCTGATGAAACATTTCTGAGCACCATTTCTGCCCGGCCTCACTCCCCTCTGAAACAGATGACTGTATAAAAATAATCTTTTAGGCTTATTATGCAGAGAATCAAAGACTTGAACTTGCTGCACTGCTGTGAAGGCACATCCATAGTCATCCAGAAAATAAAAACAAATCATTGAGTCCGAAAAATCATGTTTCAAAAGTAGTTTGCCTCAATCCCATAGGCACTTTCTTTTCCTTATGAAATTCTGAAACTTCCAGGCTGCAAAAGCTGAAACTTGAAAATTATGTTCCAAATATTTGTAATAAAATTACAAAAAGAGGCATCCTGTGTTTCCAGCAGAGTGATACCACTTGCATCATGATGTAAATAAACTTTGTTTATTTAGGCCTGAGTTTCTCTTCAAAATGAAGACCCTGATCGCAGCTTTATTGAAAGCTTTCTGATCTGAAACTCGGTTTGATGTCCTGTTTTTTGCTAGTATGACAATTAAGAAACCAGTGACTTACTGAGAATGTCAAAGGTTAAGTTTTATGGTGGAAGCAGAAACAAGACCCTGAAGCCAAAACTCATCGTGTTCCCAGATTATGATGGTGTGCTCACACATTTCTTCTGCTTCCTAGTCCAAGGTCTGTCCTGGAGAGGTCTGACAAGGGGCTGTGGAACCAGGGCTAATAGTCTCAGAAAAGTCCACTGGGAGATCATCCTACTCCTGCTTGCCCAGTTCTTGCAAATAGTTTTATGGAGAAAAATTGTTCCTCAAATTCCAGCAAAGAACTAGGAGTGAAGTCTCCCAGTGAGACGATCCCTAAGCTAACTTCTCCCTAAAGGATAGTCTGGCTGGAGTAAAGAGACCCTGTCTGCCTGCTAGGTCAGCAAAGCCTCTAAAGCTATTTTCTCTCCCAGGCAGACAGGAAGTGTAATTGTTCTTAACCATATAAAAACATAAACGAAAAAGCACAAACCCATGTTTATACTGGTATTTCTTTGGCTCCTCAAAGAAAAGATGGTTAAAGAAAACTTTGCCCTATAGGGAATGGACAGATGATCCAAAATGGAATAGGATTATTTTTATTTTAGCACTTTATGGCCACAAGGTGTCATTCCTTACTCATGAGAAGAACTAGTGGCTGGCATACTGTTCTCAGGCAGAGTTGAAGCAAAGTTTATGGCTCCTCCGGGAGCAAGAACAGTTAGGGAAAAAGAGAATGAAAAGCCAGTAAATGCAAAGGACAAGCATAAAACTCAGCTGCAAAGTCTTCTCCTTTCATCTTGTAAGGAGATCACATACATGCTTTGTAGTATTAGATACACAGCTCTCCTGCATAGCTAATGGATTAAATCAAAACTCAATTCCATTGTTATTTTCCCACACTATTTCAGTTTTGATGAGATATATTAAAAATTTGCACTCTCCTCAACATGTTTCTATTTAATGAAGATGTGAAAGAGATCAGCAAAAACCAAGAAAGCTTTAGAGACACATCCAGAAACACTTAACACTTCAGAATAACAAGTGACAGAAGAAAAAGACAGTGAAAAAAAGGGAAAGTCAGGCTTTCAAAGAGCTCAGCATTCACATGTCTGTTAAATAGCCAGATTTTTCAACAGTGTTTCAGTAAGGAAACACCTTCTTGCCAACTAATGCTTTATAAACAGCATTTCTGTCCTCAGAAATCCTAGCAGAACACTAACAGTCTAGCTGAAATATAGCAAAGACATTTTTTCCTTTTACCATAGCTAATGGACATTGAATTCCCCCTGGTTTCTTCAGGTGAAGTCTGTGTGCTCCAAGTGGCAGTTCAGCATTCAAGTACCAACACTGAGTGCTAGCAGGAGAGAATAACCCTGATTTGCCAAAGAGGAAAAATACAAATTACATGGCACGTGTAATTTAGTGGCATTCTGAACTCTCTCTTTCACTGTTGCTGGGGTTTTTTTTTCCCCTGAGAGCAAGATTGTTTCTGAATATGCATGAATTTGTGTTTCATATTAGGGAGAAGGGAGACTTTTTTGTCTTCCTTTAGGGATTTCTTACACATTTGGAAAAAGCTGTAAAGGGGAGAAAATTTCTTTCTGTCCAGTCCACAGCAAAATAGTCTCTTAGTGCATTCGCACTTTGAAAATTGACTAAAGATGGTGTGTTCACTTGAGTAGGTGTCACCAGGCCTTAGGTAGTGCTTTTCATGCCTCTTAGCACCCCTCTGCAGCACTGGCCGGCCTTAGAGCCACCGGATAGACCAAGCTGACACTTGAAGCGCTGGCTGATGGCCACACGGTCACACAGGCGCCGCCGGAGCCTGGAGCTTGTCAGCGCAGCCCTCGATTACGAGCGTCATCCCAGCTTAAGGTGGAAGAAAGCCAGCTCAGCTGCTGGAGACTCGGCTGAGTTGGCAGCGCAAGGAAACACTTTCCCTTTCAAATCAAGCCTATTTCATGGGGAAATCATCGTTACACAGAAAACATTGCAAGCTCTGTGAAAGATCTCTAGGGAGAAGCTGCACATCACAAGGGAATTAGCATAAACTAGGTGGGTCTTCCAAGGGAATAAGAAGCAAATGATAATTTAATGCCCTTGGGAAAAAAGGAAAGGAGGATCATAAGTCTGGTGAAGCAGGAAGTTGCTTCAGGAGAGATTATTTTTTAAGTACTACAGAGAACTGAAAAGACTTCACTGGGCAGCTTCCATCCCCTGGGGTGAACATCTCCTGCTGTCTCAGCTTTGGCACGTTCTGCACTCAGTGTGCTGGCATGTGTTGCATTAAATACATTGGCAGATATTGCCTCTCCCCAAACTAACTGGTGTGTGCTGGGTGCCCGTGTCCAGGCCGGTCCCTTGTGCTGCAAGGACATCTGGCACATTTTCCCTAACACAAAAGCAAAAGTTTTATGGCAGAACATTGTTTTGGAAAGAACAGCATCGCGGGGGCCTAATTCCTTTGCTGGGAAAGGAAATGAGTCGATTGGGTGTGTGCAGCTGGGAAGGGTGAGGAGGAGTGGAGTCTTTGTGTTTATGGTAGTTTTTTTCCCTCTTTTTGTTGAATCACAGCTAAATACATAAATCCAACAATACAGGACAGCATGGGACAAAATCTGAAGATCACTATTAGGTGCCGGTAGGACATAAATAAGGTCTGCCAAAGGTCTAACTTGTATGTGTGTTCACCTTGAGATGATGACAACACACATTTTGGTATTTATTAAAGAACATTAATTTCAGATGATGTCTGAAATAAAACTGGAAATAGATACACAGTTACTCCCAGGGTAACAGTAATAAACTAAAGGTTCACAGAGATCCTGGTTTCCTGGGAAATATGCCTACAACACTGCCCTTGGAAAGGAGCAGTGTGCCTGATTTGTGTCAGACTGTTCGTGCTCAGCAAGGGGTGGAAGTGCCATACACCTTATCAGGAACTCCTCAAAATTCCCTGGATATGCATGAAGCAATTGTGGCTGGCAGATGGAGTAGAAGAAAGCTGGATGTCCTCAACAGTTTCAAAATTTTGATGGGGTTTTTTCTGTCGTCCACCTCTGCCCCAAAGAACAGGTTTCTCTTCCTCAAACCCTGTCCTTTGGATGTCCTGCTATCACTGCTGCAGATCTAAGGAGTCCTGATGATTTCCCTGCCAGGGCTCTGACAGTGCTGAGGCGAATGCTGATTTAGCTCTTCAACTTCTATTTTCACCCAAACCCACAGTTTTCCACCTCTGCTTCCTCCCAGCCCTATCTGCAAATATTGCAGTATGCATATTTTACTGCATACTCACTGTATATGATATTTTTAACCAGGTTGTTTCCATCTCTCATTCTCCCTATTTTGGTTCTGACTTATTCCAAGTTTTACCCTTCATACTTAAATGTGCTGCAATTAAAAGAGAGATAGGAAAACCCAGGGCCATATGTCTGCTTGTAGCACAAGGAGCACCACTGCCAGCTTCATGTGTCCTTGAACTGAGCTGGTCAGCTGGGCTCTGCTCCAGTGCCTGGGGATGTTGGCAGGGTCAGCACATCCCCTCCCTCTCCACAGACACCTCTGTCTGCTGCCAGGCTTATTTAGGGTCCTATCTGTAATCTGCCTGTACACCCATCAGAAACACAGCCATGCTCACTGAACAATTTAATGCAAGTTTTCTGACAAAGATTTTCAGCTTCTGTTACACTGAATGCAAATGAGGGTATGTAACCCCGACCAAGGTTTCCTGTTATGAACCTATCTGGGAATAAGGGAACTCACTTGTCTACCCAGATAGGTTCATCTGTATAGAAGACTGAATAAAGCCATGCCATATATACAGAAACAAGATGATATCTTGTCTGGTAATATCGAAACCCGGATTCTTTTAACTTTCAAAAAGCCTACAGCAACATTTAGCTAAAAACTATTTTAAAGGTAGAAAAACAAGGCCAGGAGCCTCTGTGTGAATACTGAAATGAAGAGACTTTCTTAAGAGTAGGCCATAAAAAAAAAAAAAGCAAGCAAGTTATCAACCAGGCTGGTGGTAAACTACAGTCCTCTCTAGGAAAGAATTTTAGCTGCCTGTGTCACTTGGTATCTCATAGCAAACCCTCTCTTCCCTCTGTGCCAACTGAGACAGCAGCCTAGCTGTTTGAAATCAGAGAGCAATGGAATTTTCCAAAGCACAAAATTTAATGTGCTGTTACAAAACAAAAATAATTTTTGACCTCTTGCTGAAGAATGGGGAGGTAATGCTTTCTATCAGCAGAGAGCTGTTAACGTGTTGAAAAGATGACGCTGATTCCTTGATGGCGGCACAAATGAATTAGAATGAGGGAAGGAAAATTGTCATCCTGTACTGAGCACCTCATAATTTTGCTGTCAGTTGAAGAGCTAAGATTACTGCCAGCAGCAGATAATACACAGTGAAAGGAACCAAAAGCATCAAGTTGCAGGAAAAAAAAAGATGAGCATGTGTGCAGTGAGGCAGGGAAGGAAGAAAGGGTAATAAAAACCTGTTCTGAACACTACATTAACCACTTAGGGGCAGACTGAAGGCTGCTAAATGGATCCTTTCTGTTGAAATGAAGGTGAAAAAAAATTAAAGAAGAACTCATCCCTGATACTGCTTTGTTTTACTGCACATAATCATAATAATCGGATATATTTTTGCTTTGAGAAATGGTGTTACAGGAAATGACAGCCAAGGTTGGTGACTGGGGAAAATGCTTCCAAAATTCTCTAATGAAATTCATAACTCCACTGGGGAGGTAACCATTAATTGTTTTCAGAGATCATCTGAGCACTTGAACTTGATGAGAACTGGTGCTTCTATGCTAAAAGCAAACTCCAGGCTGATTGTGAAATAAGTTGTTCTTGTTGTACTAGTCTGTTATGTAAATCATCCAGAGGGGGAAGAGAAATAATACCATTTGACCTATAAGGCTGACAGAAAAGCGCAGTTTGGAAACTGTGAATGTTACAGCCAGTCATACAGTTTTCTATTTGCCATCTTCATGTCCTGCCTTAAATAATATGGTCTTGTTTCTGCTCCCCTGACTGGAAGGCATCTGTAATTGAGATCAAAATGTGAGCTGGAGATTAGAAACTGCAAATAGTTATTCATAAACTTGTGCTTTGCAGATCACTGGTTACATTCTGAAGAACTATGTGGGTAATTCTTTCCTAATACCAAATACATTTAGTTACTGTGTGGTCTTTACAATGGTGATTTGAGATTAGAGAAATGGCAGAGTGATCTAAAGCATTCACAGCAAGTTAAAAGATAATCTGTGATTTTTCTGGAGCATCTGCTCTTGATGAGTGTGATCTCAATATATACTGACTTTTTTATTATGCCAATCTTCTCACCTGGATTTCTGTGCAGCCCTGCAAAGAGTTGTAACAGCCTGGTGTTGTGTGTTAGCCCTGGTGGGCAGCTCAGCCTCACACAGCTGCTTGCTCACTCCTGACATGGGTTGGGGGAGAAAATAGGAGGAGCAAAGTGAGAAAATGTATCGGCTGAGATAAACACAGTTTAATAAGTAAAAAGGGAAGGAAACTAACACAGAAACAAACAAAAAAACCCCCACAAACACACACACAGAGAAAGCAACAACAGAAAAGCCACCCAAGAAAGACAATTGATATGGCAATAGCAAAAGAAATAGCAATTTTTGTCCTTGAGCCAACCAGTGCCTGGCCAGTCCCCAAACAAGAGCAAACTCCTCCCAGCTTTTATTGCCCATTATTTTGTTGTATGGTATGGGATGTCTCTTTTGTCACAGAAGCCAGCTCTGCCCCATGTCTGTCCCCTCCAAACCTTCTGCCCACCCCCAGCCCACTCATTAGTGCATCAGTGCGAGAGGTAAAAGCAGCTTTGATGCTGCATAAGCACTGCTCAGCAGTAGCTAACACATACCTGTGTTATTATCAACACAATTTTCATCAAAACCCCACAACATAGCACCATATATAGCACAATAATTTTCTGCAAAGGAAATTAACTCTGACTCAGCCAAAACCAGTACACCCAGAAATGAAATGTGGCAACAGGGTGAGCAGAAGTGTTTTAGGCTGTTTTTGCTGATGGCATTCCATGGAACTTCAAGGCAGACTTTCCTTCCGCAACCTCCTCATATTTGTGGCTTATCTCAGGAATTTTACAAGTGTTTTTCCTTCTACTGTTCTCAAAGTTCCTCTAGTCCCACTGGCTTCAGCTCACTGCCTCTGCAGCAAAATGTCTGATTTCACTATATTGGAGAAGTTCTCTGAGCACACTTCACCATGTAAGGGAGGAGAGACTGAGCATGGATAGGCTTACTGTATACTCCAGGAACCCCTCCCAGACCTGGAAAGCAAACATTGCATTAAAAAGCTGCTCCTGGATTTGAGCTTGCCAAGTGCCAGCTAGCGAATGACTGTCCATCACTGCATAGTGACTAAGGTGCTCCACAGACCCTTGAAGGCTAAAGAAGCTCAGTAGCACAGACACAAGCCCCTACATGCTCATCATTCTTATCACCCAGCAACACTGAATTATAGAATGGTTTGGGTTGGAAGGGACCTTAAAGATCATCTAGCTCAACCCCTTACAATGGGCAGAGATGCCACCCACTAAATCAGGTTGTTCAGAGCCCCATCCAATCTGGCCTTGGACACTTCCAGGGATGGAGCATCCACAACCTCTCTGGGGAACCCGTTTCAGTGCCTCACCACCCTCACAGTAAAGAATTTCTTCCTAATATCTGATCTAAATCTATCCTCTGTTTGAAAATATTTCCCCTTATCCTGTTACATGTCCACTACATGCCTTAATAAAAGGTCCCTCCTTCTCTGGCTTTCCTGCAGGCTCCCTTTAGGTACTGGAAGGATGCTATATGGTGTCCCCAGAGCCTTCTCTTCTCCAGGCTGAACAGCCCCAACTCTCTCAGCCTGTCTTCATAGGAGAGGTGCTCTAGACATCTTCATGGTCCTCTTCTGGACTCACTCCAACAGCTCTACACCTGTTCTGTGTTGGGATCCCAGAGCTGGTCTCAGTACTCATCACTGGGCCATTCAATTTATTAGTAGGAAAACAGCCTTGCTCTTCACACATGGTGTGGCTGTATTTCTCCTGCTTTTTTTAAAGATACTCGTGTAAATTTTACCTCTTTTTTTGCTAGAAAAGGTAGGCAGAACACCTAACTGGGATCTGAAGTGGTAGCCTCAGTTGTTGGTAGACTTCCTTGCAGTATCCTGAGGGCCACGATGAATGGCGAGAACTGTTTCTTGCCCATTTAGCAAACCAGAACGTCTCACAACATTTGATTTAGTGGTAGCATTTGTCCTCAAATACCAGCCCTTTTAGGAATTAAAAATAGGGCTTGGAATTAATAGCCTAAAGATACTGTTTTTTACTAAGACTGAAATGGCAATATGTGGAAGCAAACCTACTCAGAGGAACATATGCGTGTACTCTCATGGAAGGAGGTTGTATGTGTTGGTGATAATCCTATTGCACAGGATTTTTTTTCAGGTCTGAAGAGTGATGATTTGAATATGAAAAATAGCACTTTAAAAAATAATTTCCTCCAAGTCATTGGTGAAGTATATCCAGCCAGAAAACCTGATGTGACCTCAACTTTACTGTGTTAGTCAACTCTTATGTTAATATCCTGTTATGGTCAGACCTGGAAATGGCAATCTCATTTTGCCAGTAAATTCCTATTACATTGCAATACCACATCTGATGCTGTTTTATATTAGGAACATGCAGCTAGGACATTCTTGCAGTTTGCTCACATTGCTTTCCCTGCTTGCTAATTCCTCTGTATTTTATTTGTGAAACTTTCATAAGCTATCCAGAGATGACTGGCGTTCCTTACTTTATTTTACAAAACATCTAGGACAACTCTGAGCACTCTGGTAATGGCAAGGAGATGTCTAAAAAGATCTCATCCTCTTGTGGAGTTCTCATGAAGCTAGAGATAACTGTGGATTTTGCCAGATGCATGCAAAGTTGGATGCAAAAAAAAAAAATAGTCCTCCCAAATAGTACTGAACCAAGCTGAGCAATACTCTGGTCTGTGAAAAAGACCAACACAATTTTAGTTTTGAACACCATTCTGCAAGAGTTCTGTAAATGTTTTACCAACATAAGTGTGCAGAGGTTCTCAGACTATACTGTGCAAGCTCCTCCATGGGAAGAAGCTTGTGCAAAGGGAGGAGAAGCACCATACCAAATGTTACTGCTACAGCCCATCAGTTCAGGTCTTGTGTGTGAAAGGAGACTCCTGCCTGTTCTAGCCATATCCAAAACTTTTAGGAAAAGTGGCTGAAATTCAAAAGGTTGATCAGCCCAATGTAGCTAGAAAGCTTGTTTTGCATTTAAAATTCACATGTAATTGCTACCAGTCTTCTCTTTAGTCACTACATATTCAACTTTTTCTGGTCCCAAAGCAGTATAGTCCAAGATAACTTCTCCACATTTCTCACCCTTTATTTCTCTGTCTCTCAGGCTCTCACAGTGTGAGCTGAAGGGTTATGTGTATCACCATTTAGGCTTAGCATGCTCTCTTAAAGGCTCTTGTTGGCACACCATATGGTCAATGACCTCTCCAGAATGTGCTGCTTCTGAAAAAGCTTTTTGAGGTTTAAAACCCATATTTTTTGCAGCAGAGGTTGCTAGGTTGAATGGAGCGTATTGGTATTGATGGAAAGGCTGTTAGTTTCTGCGGGGGAAGAAGTAAGAACAGTAAAGGCTGAGAGAGAAGCTCAAACTGCTAAAAAGGAGAGAGAATCATGCTCAGTTTGAAATTTAGGTCAGAACTACTTCAGATTTATTTTTACACAGGTTCATTTCATTGCTTCACTGCTACAAGGAAAATCTGTCTTCTCCTTCAGTTACCTCAGTCAGTACAAATAATGTCTATGGAGTTTCACCACCTGGATTACAGGGACTAGTTAATATCACAAGACTGGAAACCAATCAGGGAATGTTGATCTATTAAATTAGGGTGAATGGTAAGAAAAAGAGATAATCTGACATGATGAAAGTCGCCAGCAGAAGAGAGATGAGATTTCACACACCCTAAAAATGGTGGAGCTTGCCTTAGCGACAGGTGACCCGAGTAGCTGCAATACTCACATAGCTGTTTTAAATGCTTTAAGTGTTACATTTCCATTCAGTATCTTGCTAAGTGTTTTCCACGTTGTTAGTAATGCCTTTCACAGAACAGAGAAAAACAGGATGCCAGTATAAAGTATAAATTCCTGTGTATTTAGGAATCATCTGCTTTTGCCCCTTGTTCAACATCCAAAGTTATACAAATTCCAAGTGTCTAAGTGTAATGAGATATGCAGACAATTATGCTTTCATGAGGGAGAGCTAAGTAGCAGAAGCAAATGAGCTCTTAAACAACAGTGATCCTGGTTTTACACAAATATGACTGCTAAAAATGTTTGAAGCAAGAGGAATATGGAAATAGATGATAAAATAATTGTAGAGTCATAGAATCATTTAGGTTGGAAAAGATCTCCAAGATCATCAAGTCCAACTGCTAACCCAGCACTACCCAGTCCACCATTAAATCACATCTCTAAGTGCCACAACTACATGTCTTTTAAATACCTCCAGGGAGGTTGACTCCACCACTTTCCCAGGCAATCTGTTCCAATGCTTGACAATCCTCCAGTGAAGGATTTTTACCTAATATTCAATCTAAATCTCCCCTCTGCCCAAGACAGGCTTCAGCTATCACATCACCCACCAGTTCCTTCTCTGCTTTAAAACAACCTGTCCAGTGGGTGCATTCCCTAGTTGTCTCCCTTGCCAGCTGTGTCTTCCACACACTCCAGGACCCTCCTAGACTATTGCTGTACTGTATTTCTTGCAAATGTCTGGGAAGTTGAAGTCTGTCAAGAGTACAAGGGTCAGTGATTGTGAGAGTTCTCCCAGCTGCTTACAGAATATTTCATCTGCATTTTCATACTGGTTGTATGGTCTGTAGCAGACTCCCACCAGGATATCTGCCCTATTGATCTTCCCCCTGGTTCTTACCCATAAACACTCAACCATATCATCACCATCACTAAGCTCCAGACAATCAAAACCCTCACTAGCATACAGGGCTACCCCACCATCTCTCCTTCCCCGCCTATTGCCTCTGAAGAATTTGTAGCCATCCACTGCAGCCCTCCAGTTGTGCAAGTCATCCCACCATGTTTCTGTGGTGGAAATTTGTCATAGTTTTCTTGCTGCACTGTGGCTTATGGTTCCTCCAGTTTATTGCCTGTGCTGCATGCATTGGTGTAGATGTACCTCAGCTGGTTTATTGGTCATGCCACCTGTATGGAGGGAGAAGCCCTATTTCCTACCTGACCATTCTCAGGCACTTCTGTGATTTTTAACACATCAATCCTCACACCCTTGCACAGCTCTCCATCCTCTGTCTCCACTGAGACAGCAGACAAGGACCTCAGTAGTGCTCTGTCCCTCAAACACTGGTGTGCTGCTCCCAGGCTTATCTCCAGTGAGCCTGGTTTTATCCCTTTCCCCCTCTAAACACAGTGGAGTAACCAGAATTATTCTGAATAGATTTTTTTCATTTTAAGATTTTCATGAGGCATCAATTGCTCTTCGTAATTCTCTTAACACTACCATCAAAGCATGCCTTATCAAGACATATATCTTTGCTGCTATATTTATATTCACCCTACTTAAAATCAAGAAAAAATACATTTTTTTGAGTGCAAGGTACTGAAATAATCATAGGAGCATACAGAGGAAAGGGTTTGAAAAGACTCACAGATGACAACAGGAGACTACTTACAAAGTGTGTAATTTCCTTTACCAGACTTGGTCTGATGTAGGACACGCATTTCTCCCTATCAATTTTGCCTCATCTGGTGAAATGCAAAGAAGGCATCCAGTCATCCAGCAATATAAGACATATTTATCATTTTGCAATTGGCCAGCTATTTGTTTTCTGCTCTTGTCCTAACTAAAGGTTCATGTCAAAAGTCCTGGAATATCTACAGGTTTCCAAATATTTGTGATCGGTGTGAGAGACCTAAATACACATTCAATGTTATTGCTACACATACACAATGAACAGGATATATATTGGGTAAAAATTATAACAAAGAAACAACTGGAGAGATCTCAAAATTGGAAGTGCTATAAATTATTTTTAGACTAGAAATTTTTAGAGTAGAAATAAAGCTGGCGTGGATGGGTAGATTTCATTAACAACAGGGCTCAGAAATAATTGGAAGCATGTGTCTTAATTGTGCTTCGTATACTTCCATAGAGTGGCAGCTTAGCTGCGTTTTGGTCTTAAAAATGCATATAATAATTGCAGTGATTGAAATGCAACACTTCCTTAAATGACATTGCTCTTGGAAACGCATGACTGGCTGATACTGTGGTACATGAGACAGTATGGCCCTGCTCTGTCTACCTTCAACCAGGGCAGGAAACAGAATCTATGGGATTGCACAGGCATTCCAACCTTTAAATTTGTTAGAAAAGCAACTGGCAAACCTGAGTCACTAGGATCTACAACTGTTTTTTATGAGATGTTCTGTCTTTTACAGGATGTTCCAAGCTTTTACTCCAGGCTGCAAGGCAGCTTTGCAAATCAGAATGGATCACCTGGTTTCTCCTACCATGATGCAGCAGGATGACTCCAGCAGGGTGTAACTTGAATGTCAGTCTGACACCTGCTGTTGGCATCCAAAATCTTTCCACTGGCTTCGGCAGCATCATTGAATTGATCATTTCCTGATGTTGATAACCTCATTGTACTGCTTCTCAGAAAAAAACTGAGATTCTTCAGTGCTAAAGCCATTATACAAGGGCCAGAGAAGTTGGCAGGGAGGGCATGCAACACTTGAGACTATAAATACCCTGCCTTATGACAGTGTACACCGCTTGGCAACAACTCATATTGACACATGCCTTATCTGCAGGAGATGACAGGATTTAGGCTGAGAAGGAGGACAAGGGCAGCAGATAGGCTGGGAAACAGGAATATGTTATACTGTATGTCAATACAGGTTGTCAGGTGCCATGATAATACAGATATGCAAGAGGTGGAGTCAAAAGTCCATCAAAAGTTACTTCATCCAATTAATGGTTAATCTGATGTATAAAGGCTACAGTTTTGAGCACATTTCCCCTCCACAGCCCTTTCTGTGTCAATGTCTTGTTGATCAATGTCTTCTGAAGCTCCTAGCTCCTTGCTGCTCTGTTACTGTCAGTTAAATACAAGCTCTGGATGCTGCAACATCCCCTGCAGCCATCTAACCCACACATGATCCAGCCCACTACTCTCATCAGCATTTCTGTCATGCCAGGAACTATAACAACTAGAGCAGCCTTTAGAAAAAAGTCTCTTCAACAAAACCACACAGATCCCATTCCTTAGGCAGGCAAATCAGATACCCTTTGAAAGACTTCTAAAATTTCTTCAAAGACCTTCTGCTCTGGCAGAAGACAAGGAGGCCTCTTTCCATTCTCCGTGTGCCTGCTGCATCTGCCACTGTGCTGCTACAACTACCTTAAAGGGGATTGTGCTGAGGTGGGTGCCAGTCTCTTCTACCATGCCTACAGTGAGAGGACTAAAGGAAATGGTCTTAAGCTGAGAAAGGGGAGATTCAAATTAGATATTAGGAAAAAAATTTTCATTGTTAAGGTGGTCAGACTTCAGAATAGGCTGGCCAGGGAGGTGATGGAGTTACCATCTCTGGAGGTGTTTAAGAGGCGTCTGGATCTGGTGCTGGGTGATGTGGTTTAGTGGTTTAGGGGTTTCAGTGGTAGTGCTTGGCTGACAGGTGGACTTGATACTAAAGGTCTCTTCCTACCTTGATGATTCTATGATTCTACTGGAGTGTGATCCTAACTAGGGCACCTACTTTGTGATCATTTGCATCAGTGCCACTAAAGTGAGGTTATGAGGCTCTGCGAACATAGCCAGGACTGCTTGGGAGTAGCCAGGGCATGAAGTGCACCTGAGAGTTAGGGGAATGCCATTGAGATCAGACAGGAAACTCCTCTGCATCTGCTTCTGTTCTTGCAGTTTAAATTGGGCACCTGTGTTCTCCTCAGCTGTGCTGATGTGCCTCTATTGGCAAGCAAGAAGGGATAAAAGACAATTAAAATTCATTTACTGAAATGACAAAAATCCCCTTTCTGCCCCCTGTCACTAATTCAGGTTACAAGACAGTAAAAAAATTTCTCACACTGGCACAACGTGGAAAGTAGTAAACAGCCACAAGTGGATATGGATGAGTTGCTGTAGGGGACTGAACTTCTTCAAGCATCCTTGCCACTGGGAAAGATGCCAGTGACACCTGCATCCCTGCTGAACTGACTGGTGGAGAGTAGAGGTCAACAGGAAAGGATGAAAATCACATTTTCTAACAAAGCCAGCAAACTCTCCATGGTGAGACTTTGTCTGTAAACTGTGGAGAAGAGTCTCTGGAGACTCTGGGCACTGATTGATTGGGATCTCGGGGATCATGGTCCAGTCCTCTCTGCACTGGGAGGTGGACCCTTGGGATTAGAAATGCCCTTGTTTTCACAGGCCACACTGACACTGTGATAGTGTGAAGACCTAGGCATTACTGTAGCTGGAGGAGCAGCCTGCCTGGGCAATCATGTTCTACCTCCTGTCTAGGGAGCACGGAATGGGAAACCATGCATTTTGCTGATTGAACCTTCTCTTAGATGCACTAATCCACCTGAGTTTAGTTTGTACCTTCCCTACCTTGAACCAGGTCCAGTCTCCTAAGAACCAAAGCAGGAATTATACAGTAGCCTTGGCAGTGCTACTTCATTAGTCTGGAGTGCTGCTAATTAAAAAACACAAACCAAAACAAACAAAAAAACCCCCTCTGCCTGCCACCATCATTCATTCTTCTTTTCTTTTTTTCTTTACACAACCTGGACTCACCGTATATGCCAGCTTGTGGTAGGAAACTGGGATGGAGGAGGTGCTAGCAGTATTCCAACAGAATGCTACAGGCAGGCATGGAAGGAGCTCATCATTTTTGCAGCTGATGCATGCTGAGATGCCTATGGATGTCTGGCAGCAGCCAAAGAGGGAAGGCCCATGCTTCAAATACTGTGTCAGAAACAAGACAGTGGTGTAGCATGAGAAACTGTCATGCTTAAGAGGTCATAGATCCAAAAATATACATTTTTTTTAGAGCAGGTGAATAGTGATGGAATAAAAGTTACCTTTCTAGAAGTTTTAGCTGAAGACAGGGAATTAGACTCAATACATCAGTTACTGTATGAAATTATATGGCCTTTCCTATGCAGACTTGATGATCTAACTTTTCCCTCCTGGGTATTAGAAAAGATATGAAATTCTTTTTTTTGTTTCCTGCCAAAACGAAGAATTGAGGCCCACGTTCATTGGTGGAAGTAAGCCTATGTGTCCCAAGTGAGCAAGAAATGCAGTTTTCTGCTGAGCCATGAGGAAAAATTGGCAGAAAGGAAAGGAAGAGGTCAGCAGGTATTCTGCATCCATCATAAAAAGATGCAGCTACAGTAAGGAAAAGAGAGGAGAAAAGGAACACAGTGCATTTTATTGAGAGAGATATATATTCATATCCAGATAGGATTAATAATTGCTGTATATTAAATGCACATAACTTACTTTATTCTTTTACTAATATAGTCACTTTTTGCATATTTTCTTTAAAGGATGTTGCTGCGTTTTAGAAGTTCCCCGTTTCTCTTTTTCTCTTAAAAGAATTTTCCCCGGACTTTGTTGCTAAGGAACAAATTGCTGGGTACTTAAGAGAGATAAAAGACCTGGCCACAGGGGGAGGAGTCCAGCTAGCTGCCCTCTTTTTTTATTTTGCCTGGAGTTTTCTCATTGGGCAGAGATGCCGCGATATTTGAACTGGCAAAAAGAAGCTGGGTACAGACCGTCCCTTGTTCTCCCGGAAGCCGGAGGAGAGGGAAGCTACCCTCGTGGTGGAGGGAGTCCATCGCCGTTGTAGGCTCCTGTTTTCTGCTGCCTCCTTCTCCTGGAACCTGGGATCCCAAGCCCGCCATTCCCTACCCGCCGAGACCTCCCGGGGTCCTGCNCGGGGGAACATCGCACCCGCCCCGCCCAGTGGGAGCCGCCAGCGCCCCCTGCCGGCCGTGAGCGTCACTGCAGCGCAGGGGAAGGGCCCGAGAGCCGAGAGAGGCTGCACTGGGGCCTGCTCTGTTTGTTGTTACTGCCAGAGTTACTGCTGTTTGTCTGCCTTGTTATAGATATATATTAGTAAAGAACTGTTATTCTTATTCCTCATATCTTTGCCTGAAAGCCCCTTAATTTCAAAATTATAACAATTTGAAGGGAAGGGGCTTGCATCTTCCATTCCAAGGGAGGCTCCTGCTTTCCTTGACAGACACCTGTCTTTCAAACCAAGACAGATGTGTTTATTCTTTATATGTGAACAGCAAACTGTAAAGAGTGCAAATCATATCCATCAGGGTAGTAATGGTATCTGTGTTGTTAAAATCATCTCTGACATAATTTAGAGATCTGGTTGGTGCCAAGAGAAAACATGATGCATTTATTTGACAAGTGACACCAATTCAAAGTGGTCATGTTTCTTCCGAAGACCATGGTATACAGTAGTCTGTGACACACAGAGGTGCAGCAGTGTGGTACTATACTAGCAAAATAACTCTTATTGGATTCACATTGTTGCTCTCACTGAATGCATTTCAGACTTCTTAATCAGACATCAATGACTTTGATCTCCCAGATCCACCAGGCACTTGTAGAGCGCTTGAAATATGAGGTTTATGCAGTAATCCACCCCTTTAGGATGGAGGGCGACCAATCACAATCCTGCTGCAGTGAAAATGATCCTTTCACTGAAACCAGGCATCACTACCAGAAGCAAGCTGAAGAATTTCCAGGGCTGCCGACCGAGCCTCTTCCTTTGCTCTCATCCAATAAGCATCTTTCTGTGCTTGCATTTATGGGTGCAATTAGGCAGCTCGCGTGCTGTGTTTCCATAATGTGCCTGTTAACGCATGACAAAAATCCTCAATGGCTAAGTCCAACAAGCAAAATGCTGCAACTTGTGGATTTTAATTTGGTCCTGAGGAAGGAGGCATGTTTGGTTCCCTCCAACATAGCACAGGCTCAGCATCACCGAGGCTCCCTGCACAAGGAGTTTGCTAAGCCGTCTCTAGCCATGGCGTTATCTCACAACAGGTGGCGAGGCAGCCGCCGTCCCCATGGAGATAAGGTGACGGACCGAGGGAGAGGCAGATGAATTCTGGACGAAAAGTTTGCCTCTTCTAGGTCTCGAAATGATCCAGCTTTTCTGGAAAGAAATTGGGCAATCCCGTTCCCAGGCGTTGAGGTCTGACCTGACGATGACAACCACCCCCTTCGTACCATACACCCGTTTTAATGAACCCAGAGGAGAATTCCCACGGGGCAAAGCCCGAGGGTGCAGCTGCGGAGGGCACGGTCTGTCGGGGAGGGCCGGTGCTGCTGCCGCCTCAGGTGGTACCTCGGTGGAGGGCCGGGCCAGGCCGGTGAGGCCGCGGCGCCCGGGGCTGCCGGCAGATGGCCCCCGCCGCAGCGCCGATCGGCGGGAGCGGGCGAAGGAGGGGCCGGCGTCGCCGCGCTAAATCTCCGAGCCCGCTGCCCTCCTCCTCCTCCTCCTCCCTCGCCGCGATGGCTTCCTAAGGGCGATGCTCCCGGCCGCCGCCGTCACCACCTCCCGCTCTGTGGCCGGGTGCTCGGTGGGCGCGGGCGGCTCCCGGCGGCTACCGCGCGGTT
>VZRF01009050.1:258798-337965 GCA_013396875.1 Vireo altiloquus
CGGGGGTGGGGGGGAATCCGGCGATGGGTCTGTGGAGCCGGGGAAGCGCCGCGGGGGCTAGCCGGGGGAGCCTGGGGGCTCCGCGCGGAGCTGGAGGGACTCGGAGGAGCCGGCGCGGGGCGGCGAGGCCGCGCTGCTGCGTGCGGGGAATGGGCGGGCGGGGGCTGCGCGGCTGCGGCGGGCAGCGGGGAGGCGGCCGCGGGCAGGGACTGAGCCCTTGGGAGCCGTGGCGGGGCACAATATGTGCGTCCCCCCTCCGGAGGGGTCTGTCCGGGGTGCCGGCAGGCTGCGAGCGCTGCCCCGGCCCCCCACGCCTCCCGCACCGCCGCCCGCCCGGGGCACGTCCTCGGAGCGCCTCAGCCTGGCGGCACGGGCTGCGGCTCCGCTCGGAGCTTTTTTATTTATCCCCCCAGGTTTTGCGTAGTTTAAGACTCGTTTTCCTCTGTACGTAGGAGGGAGTGAGGGTATTTATAATTAAAGTTTTATGGCCCCATGCACACGAGCACCCGTCCTGCATGGTATACGCTTAGGAAGTCACAGGTGATGGCGAGGACTCTGAAAATGCTGTCACCGCTTTTGGGGAGCTTCCAATAAATGGATCGTTAACGTGTGGCGTGTGTTAGCAGTGTCATTTGGGGATAACAGGTCTGATGCTCCAGGCCCTCAGCTACCTTTTTCAGGCCGAATTTCCTTTGGTTTTGCCTGTTGAAGAGCTATCTATAGCTCTCACCGGCATTAGAATAATTTAAAGTGCTCTTTTAATGATAAATGGAAAGAGAAATTTTACATGTTGTGTTGAATACCATCCTTCAGACCTTACCTAGGCAATTTACATTGTTGCATTTCCTTCAGTTTCATCAGTCAGCAACTGGTTTCAGCATTTATAAAATATTGGTAAAATCTGGGTGGACATTTGCAGCTGCTGCAGATTTTTTTTTCCTATCGTGTAAAAATAGCTCTGTTTTGCAGTCCTTGAGGTCTCCAAACCGTGTGGTTTACAGAGAGGCTGTAGTCTAAAGCTTACTGCTAAGAAGTGATGAGCTGGGAAGTGTTCTAGGAGTAACTATGGTGAAAACCATGGACTTTTTCTGTTTTAAAGTGGCCAGGCATGTTTGAGGTGCTAATGTACAGTATTCCTTACTCACCATGAGTCTTCACTCTAGTGTTGTAAGTGAGGTGTGGTTGCATATTACAGGGAAAAATAAGGTGGGCATCTTTACACATTCCCTCCTCTGGTGGCTTTGAACAATCTTAAGAATTCCCCACCAGCCCTGATGCCCTGCACGCATTCAGATTGATTTGTCAAGGGCTATTCTGGGATGTGGGGATCTGTTCATGTAGATTGGTTTGATTTCTAGCAGTATTTTGGTGTTTGCATGTTAAAATTTAACCTTTAAACAGGTTTTTGTAATAACCGTGTTTTGAGAGCAGGATGAAAGGATGTGCTTTAACGCAGAGTGATTGGAGCGTGGAGATTAAACTGGGGGTAGGAGTGTTTGAGCTGCAGGTTTTGTTCAGTTACTCACTTCCCGTGTGACCTTTGTCAGGTCTTGTAGGTCATAGTCTTCAAAGAAACCCTCTCTTACTGTTGGCTTACCTGGATCCACTCCTCTGAGGTGTGGATGTCTGAAGTCTCCAGCATTAGAAATGAACACTTTAAAAATGTGAACCTTAATGTTAATGTTTCTGTCTCTCAGTCTGAAAATTTACTTTGTGAGTCCACTTGCCACCCAGTGTGGAGGGAAGTGTCTTAAGTCACGTGGAGAGCATCTATGAAATCTGTATCTTAGCTCTTTGAAGTAGCTTTTCTAGCCCTTTCAGGCAGATAGAGCTTTGTGAGAAGCTGACATCCTGATGATGCTTTGTGCAGTCCGGGGTTCCAGGGCCCTTCTCTCCCTATGGCTTGTTGGAGGAAGAGTGTTGGAGCTGAGGGTTTGCCGTTGCTCCCACTTCTGCTGTGTGGAACCGGTGGGACAGCAAAGAGAAGAGGGTCTCTCCATGTAGACGCCTCAGGAGGAAGTCCCTTGCTCGTTGTAGGCACTCGGAGCTGTTTGTGGGAGAGCAGAAACTGAAAGGCAGAGGCTGCAAGTGGAGAGAAAGCAGCAATACCTTCTACAAGGAGACAGTACTTAATGAAAAAGACCCTGTGGCCAGCTTGCTTCTGGGTTCCCAGGGACAGAAAGACCAGAATTGGGCTTTGCTCATGGGAGAGGAAGCCTTGGGAGAACAGACTGCATCGGTGTGGACTTTCCCCCGGGCTCCGCTTACCTGGCTGCTCCGGGACCTTGCAGCCTGGCTCCTGACCAAGCGGTTGCTCCGGGAGCCGGCCGCGCTTGGCTGCCTGCCACGGGGCTGCCGCGGCTCGGGACAGGCTTCTCGCTGGGCAAGCCGCTGCTACCGAGGAGCTTTTGTTTCCTGATAGGAAAATTAAAATTCCTGGGGAAAACATGCCGATTCTGCTGAAAGAGCTCTTTCTGGTGAAGAGTCTCTCCGACCAGGCCACGTTTCTGACTTGCACACCCTTCTGCCCTGCAGGCAGAACGCTGTGGCCTGAGTTAAACATCCAGGCTTAATAAAAGGTGTGTTGTCTGTGCTAACGTCTTCTGACTGCCGGATGAAAATTGTGCAGAAAAGCGCTATACAGAGCACCATAATTAAAAGCCTTAGGAATAGCCTATTATCTTTAATTTTTGCCTTTAAACTTAAGCGTGCCCGAGGGTAATGTGTATGTGTCTGGAGAGGGTGGAGACTTGCCTTTTACAGATGCCAGTTGTAGGGCTGGAAATAGGTTAATGTGTTTAAAAGATTTCTTTCTCATTCTCTTTCATTGGGGGCTGGGGAGTGAAAGTTACAGGAGGTGCCAAATTGACTCTTCTAGATGAACTCCTCTGTTTATCTCTCAATTACATCAGTGTCAGTAGCTGTATAAGCTTTCTAGACGCAGTTCCCTTTGTGTATGTTTCCTTCAGGCCAGGGTGCAAATGTTCAGGGAGAAGCTGGTTCGTGTCATACTTGGCAGAGACTGTGTGTACATGTGTATGCATGTACATATTAAAACATTATGGCAACTAGTGTAACTTCGGTTTTGGCACCATGAGGTGGCTACATTGTCGCTGAGATTTGGACCAAGACCAATGTTGCCTCCATAGTATCCTCTGCATAGCTGCCAGGTGTTACTATCTGGAAGTCTGTTTGGTTTGCTTCACTACTTAAATGCACAGAGTGGAAAATGTGTGAACAGTTGCTCTTCCATTGCCTGACCCATTTAGCCTCCCTGATATTAAGAAGAGGCTAAAATTTGTGCGATGCAAGGAGCTAATTTGCTTTAGTAAGCTTTTCAGGTATGAATAATAGCAGTGAGAAATTAGTTGCATTTTCCTAGAGTAGAGCTAAGCAGTGCTGTGGCTTGTCTTGGGAATGCTTTTGATATGTAAGTAGTGCTGGAAAAAAATATCAAATTGTGTTTAGAATCCTGGCATATGACATCAATAATCCTATCATAGTAGACACAAATTATTGTGTAGATGGCATACTTAGAAAGTTTTACTTGTGTTAGGTTGTGTTTAGTACTGGTTCATGTGCACGAGACTTCCATGAGAGCAGGCAGTTGAACAGTATAGCTCTGTGTCTTTCTGAAAACTTGACAGTGGTATGTGGTATTTCCTTCTTGTGTTGACACTGAAGGTATTTAATGAAGATATTTTCTTTTGTTTCAGAAAGTGTCAGGGATGTTATTGGGAGGAAAATCAAAATTTCCGTCAAGAAGAAAGTAAAGCTGGAAACCAAGGGAGATAAAGTGGATAACAAAATATTGGTAAGTACAATAGAATGGCTCTCATTACATATGCGAAGGAAAAGCCAGTATCTTTTCAGAAGACATCCGTTCTCCCGTGGAAGTATTCTTTGGACTTTGTATGTGTCATAAGATACCCATGTAATTTATTTTCTTACTTTTTCTGGCTTTCTCGATAGAGGCTGCATAGGAAGTTGATGTGCAGCTGTGCATGTGTACATACACTTGTTTATAACACATTGAGTTATTTTGCAGAGTTTAGGGTATTGTGTTGCGGACTGATGATAAAGCAAGCTATTATCAGAACCTGTTCTAAAATATTTTGCTGCCTTTGCTGGTTAGGTTTCCTGTTTTCATCCATAAGAGTTTTAAGTGGCCAAGAAATGCAAAATGAAGTGTGTAGAATCAATTTTGAGAATCTGAAGCTGTTATGCAGTGAAGAGCAACTTTGGGCTTTTTGAACTCAAATGACTATTTGTATTTTTTAGTATTATCTGTTAAGTCATACCATCTACATTTTAAAAGGAATGCTTGATGTGTGGGATTCTAAATTGTTGTTCTTAAAACTGTAGTGGAGGATAGTCTCAAATTAATCACACTTAAGTATGCTTTCCTGTTTTCTCAAGAATAGTTTTGCTGGTCTCTCTTGATAGGAAGAAAGCTGTGATAATAAGCTGCTACGTTTGCATGCTTTCTTGAATACACAAAAAGACATGTAACTGCATTTCCTTGCTCTTTTAGATCCCTCTCTATTAGGAGAACTCCTAGAGTAACAAACACATATAAGTATAATGCTGTCCTAATATTTTGCAAGATATTTGAGATTTGGTGTCTTGTGTTTGCGCTGTTGCACAGTTTGAAAGTTTTGTTGCCAAAGCTGTTGCTACAGATATCGGGTACATTCCCCATGCAGATGTGCTATTTTGTCTTTCAAAACCGCAACTTTTTAATCACTTCTGAATTATCTTCTTTAAGTACGTGTTGCAATCCCTGGGCATTAAGAGATAATGGCTCACTTTTCTGTGAGAGCCGCTACTTATTGAATTTGAAATATTTTCTGCTTAATATCTACCCATGTTATATCTTGTTCCTTGATTTACAGTTTCTCTACTGGAAATAGATTGAGTATGTGAATGTTGATTGATTGTCTCTATTTATTTGAAAGCCATGTTTATAGGGAAGGCTGACAGGTTTCACCAAAGTGGTTACACTTGATTGGCTTTTTGACTTACACTGAATCATAACTATTATCAATAGTGAAATATATTGTGGAAATACTGAAATACCGTTCTGAACTGATGGGACCAAGAGAATGTCAAGCTTTGAATCATCAGTGAGGTTTCTGAGGGATGTACTACTTGGCAGTAAAATGCCTAAATGTGATGACTTGGTTGTTTTTTCTCTCTTTAATCTCCTAAGGTCTCAGGTGGAGGACTTGCACCTTCCATGACTGAAGAGGTACTGAAAGGGAGAGAACCTTTCAGAGGTTCATGAGTTAGTGAGCAATTCTTGTGTGCATACATACAAGAAGTGCACATGCATACAGTGCACAAGATAAGTGTTTCAGGGGAATGATTTGCTGAATGTTGTCTAGCAGAACCATTTGTTCTTTGATGCAGAAATGCAGAGGATTTATATTGGTGGAGAAGAAAAAATATTCCTAGAGAAATGATTACTGGTTGCTGGAGTTGGATTTTGTGTTTTATTTGCCATGGGAGAAAACTGCCTTGTGTGAAGCTGTACAAATCGCTGAAGATGATGAAGTCATTTTCTCTGACTGCATGTGTAAATCTTTATGTGGGATTGTTTGGTTTGGTTCTTTTTGTTTGCTTGGGTTTTTGGGGTGTTTTTGTCATTTTTGGTTTTTTTGCAGAGGTGTTGAATGTTGTCTGCTGTGGCAAAGGCCAGTAGAGTCTGTGGTTCACCTTGGGAATGCAAAGTTCTCCGAAATGCAGAATGCTCTGAAAAAAATTGCACCAGAAACACCTTAAGTTTGATACCTCTTAAATGGAGGCTTTTTGGCCTTCATATGTTGGCACAGTCTCGCTTCTTACCTGTGAAGTAGAGGGCATACACTCTTCTCTCATCAATGGAGTGATGCTGAAAATAAATAACCTTGCTTCAGAAGTTAGTGCTTAATACTAAATGCTCCAGGAAATCTTCCAGCAAAATTAAGAATTTTCGTACTCTGAGCTGGAACTTAAGAGTATTCAGTAAATAATGCATGCGACCGCGTTCTGACCGGAGCGGGTAAAACCGAGTTGCTGTGCCTTGGGTGAGCCTGTCAAACGGAATGCTGAATGAAGGGTTGGCAGCAAAAGCAGCTCAGTAATTAAAGACTATATCCTTAAGTGAACACACCAGAGGGCTCAAATGTGATTGCATGGGCAACCTTCATGCCAGCGCCCCTCGACTCCTGAAAGCTTAGTTTTGAAACATTAATCTTCTGAGTACTGTCTCTTGAGTGCACATGTGGCAATGGATTGTTTTGAGATTTTGGGTTGAATTTTATTAATGGTTGGGTGTTTACATTAGGTGCCATGCTTTGGGTCCAGCACTTAATAGGGAGAAAATACCAGTTGCTCTCATCTAGCTAACCCCAGAGCCATTGTGAAGTGTGCTCATGGCTTCAGAGGAGGTTGATCACAGAGGCTGGCCCTGAGCCCTGACACCCAAATCTGCGTTTTAATTAAATGGTCTCTCATCCTTCCTTCCTAGGGAAATCCAGCAAAATCAGTACCACTTTGAGAAAGGGAGATTATTTAAAAATTACTGCACTTGGCTGGTAACTATAAAAACACTTGACCTCTGGCCCTGTTGTTCACAGTGTAGTCAAGGTACAGAGTACTAGAATGTGGATGTAACCATCTACTTAAATCACTCAGCTATAGGAAATTCCTCTGATAATTTACATGGAAGTTAGAATCTGAGACTAAAGGAAAAACAATGCAAAACCCCTGGTGTTGCTTGTAATATGCTCCCAGTATTAAACTGATGAAGTTGGCAGATAAAGACCATGCTTGCCTTAAGATGCTTTAGGATCCCAGCTTTGGGTGCCAGAGTTTGGAAATTATGCCTAGGAATTTTGATATAAACCAGATTTTTTCAGTCTGCACAAGGAGTTTGCTGCCTCAGTAATCTCAATCTGCAGTTATTTAGTTTTTCAGTTAGTCATAATGATGCAAAACAGTAAACATCATGAGCTGCTGAGCTGCCTCTGGTCTGCTGGCACCAAATCTCAGGCAGCATACTGGTATGCAACCCTGAAAAGACAACCAGCTTGAACAGGCAGAAAATCGGTCCTCAGGCGATTAGGGCTAAACCCCAGTCCCATCTGGGTACTCTGGCATTGGGGAAAGTGAGGAAACATGCAGGCATAGAGGAGACCTTGACAGGTGACGAGCTGCCCCGCAGGGCTAGGGGAGTAGACATCGTGGGACTCCCTCCCACCATGGGCCAGGGAGGCCCTCAGCAGGACTGGGGTGGCAGCTGGGGGCAGCTGAGCTCCAGTGGTCACCAGCGCTGCAGTGACCGGAGGCCAGGCCGGGCAGATGGCTCTGTGGGGTGGCCTCAGCTGGGAAAGGGACCGAGGGCAGGTGTAGCTGGTGGTGTTGCTCAGGCTGGAGTTGAATGCTAGAGCTCTGCAGCGAGGTGGGGAGTCCTGGTCAAGACTTTTTCCTACTTTTGGGGTCACATACCTGCACTGTGTTGGGTGCAGGCAGCCCAGCTCCAGCAGAGCCCTTGAGCAGGCTGCCCCAGCGGGATCCAGGTGTCCCTCAGCCAGAGGCAGAGTACTCCTGCAGGAGTGGACTCAGCCGTGTTTGGCTTCAGTGTGGTTCTCACAGCAGTAGTCTTATTAGGTTAAAATAGATAAAGACGACACTCTTTTCTAATCAGTGGAGGATAGCTTTCGTTTTGTGTGATTGTTTTGTTTAAACCTGGTTTCTTATGAGGACAAGGTTTAAGGCATCATGCTGAGTGCCTGCAGTGTTTTTCCTCACACTGACAACTTCTGACCTTCTCTCCAGTTTCAGCTTAAGCTAATGGGTGTGGAGACGTCTCAGTTGTGATGATAATGGAGTCGGCTGGGGTGTGGGGGGAGACAGCATAAAAAGAAGAGAAACTTTACACCTACTCCCTCCTCTAAGGCCTCCACCTTTTGCTACCATAAAAGACCAGGCAGAATGCTTCCTGTTTTTTTTTTTTTTTTTTTTTGGTTGTTTTGGTTTTTTTTTTTTTTTTTTTTTGGTTGTTTTGGTTTTTTTTTTTTTTTTTTTTTGTTATTTTTTTTTGGTTGATTTGGTTTTTTTTGTTGTTGTTTTGTTTTGTTAAATCCAGAGGTCTCAGTGTTTCTCAGATTATCACCTACAGACAAACGCTGGTAGGGACTGGGCTTCCTATCTATGGTGTTTGTAGTGCTGCTTTCCCCCTCAAAATAGTCAAGATATCTGTACATAATTTTGCTGATTATTTCTTACAGCCTTTTCTTCCTCTCAGATTTATTGTAATTAGCAGCAACCACTGAGAAGTTAAAATGTGGGCTAAAGCAAATAAGTTAAATAAATATGACCAACTCCTTATGAAATATTGATATTTTCAGGAGTGGTTTCAGGACAGGCCAGAATTCAGGATTCATCTTACTTTTCATTTCTTTACTATTGGGAAAAGAGAATATTCCTGCTCTATTTGCCTTTGAGATTAATTTTCTTTTCCAAAATAATATTATTTTAGACATAAAAGATAAGGAAATATTGCAAGTGGCCATGTTCTCTGTATGTTTGGTTGCATTTCTTTGCTTTGTTGCTGGGTTTATTCTGATTTTTTTGTTTTGGTTTTTTTTCCTAACCTTAAGGCTACAGAATAGTGTGATGTACTGTAGTGACCAAAAGCCCTTTATCAGGAAATCCCATTGAGGAGTCTCTGTTTCACTTCTTTCCTCAGTCAATTACATTCTCTTTGTTAAAATATCACAGTGCTACTTCTGAAATTGAGACAGTTGCTTTGGCAGGTGGCTCTCCTTAAAAAGTACTGTATGCCCAACATATTCCCTAGGAGCAATTCATATGTCCTTGTCACTTTCTCTGGGACATATGTTTCCATGGGCTTTTAAAACAAAAAATTGAGTTGACTCCTGTCAGAGAAGTTTATATTTGTTCTGTGCACATGGTCTGAGATTTCATGTTCTGCTTCTAAAGACTCTCTTATAAAGACTAAAATTCTATTAAAAAAAAATCTGTGTTTACTTTTAAAGGAACAATTATGGCCATTTTGTGTGCTCTCCATGTGGCTTCTGAATACTGCTTGAACAATGTGGCTGACTACTGAAGCAATGGAGAAAAGCCTGAACGAGCTCCTGTGCCTGTTCAGCTATCAGGGTGGCAGTCTCCGGCTGGAGGCAGTAGTATTTTGCACTGCCAAAACTATTTGGGGATTAAAAGCTCTGTGCTTGTTTTCTGTTGCTCATCTTTTGTCTTGATCCATCCATGATATATTCTGTTTGAATAGAGATGAATTCCACATCCTGCCTTAAAAAATATGCACTTCTTTTAAACCACTAAGAGCACAGGGTTGTCTAAGGTTGGTTTTACATAAAATGTGTGCAATCTCACACGTTATATCATGACAGCTGGTGTGTGATAATGATGTTAAATAGGGACATTCTTTAAAAATAATGGTGTTTCCTCTTCCCTGCCCAGAACACTGACTGTTATGACATATATCTTAAGTGTGTCTTTATGAAGATGAAAGGAGGTAGGTGTTGGTACATCCCTCATGTCAGGAAATCTAAATGAAGTGAGGTAGAGTAATCAAAAAATACTTAGATGTGAAAATGTATTTTAATACATTTACAAGGTGCCTCTTAGGAAGCAACTGAACTATGGCCTGTAAGATTGCTACAAAAAACTGAAATAAGAAGAGTACTTCAGGAAATAGAATTTATTCAGTCATGCAGTTGCATATGTTTCCACAATAGGAAATACTTTAAAAAAAACCCTCATGTGCAAGATTCACTGAAATTTATGTTTGTTATACACTGATCCATAAGGTTACTTTTAACTGGTGGGAAGATTTCCAAACCTACCATTCTGGGGTACTGTGTCCAACTCTGGGGCCCCCAACATACGGACATGGACCCACCTGTTGGCAGTGAGTCTCCCCAGGGATTCTGCTCCTCTGCTCCACACTTGTGAGAACCTGCCTGGAGTGCTGTCCACCTCTGGGGCCCTCAGTGTAAGGATGTGGACCTGCTGGAGTGAGTCCAGACGAGGACCATGAAGATGATAACAGGGCTGGAGCACCTCTCCTATGAAGACAGGCTGAGAGTTGGGGTTGTTGAGCCTGGAGAAGAGAAGCCTCCAGGGAGACCCAGTTGCGGCCTTCCTGTACTTAAAGTGGGCTTATAAGAAAAATGAAGTCAAATTTTTTAACAGAACCTGTTGCGATAGGAAAAGGGAGAATGATTTTGAACTAAAAGAGGGTCAATTTAGACTAGATGTAAGGGAGAAATTTTTTACGATGAGGATGGTGAGGTACTGGAACAGACTGCTGAGAGAAGTTGTGGATTCCCTATCCCTACAAGTGTTCAAGGATGGGGCTTTGAGCAACCTGGTCTAGTGTAAGGTGTCTGCTCATTGCAGGGGGTTGGAACTAGATCATCTTTAAGGTCTCTTCCAACCCAAACCATTCTATGGTTCAATTAATTGCTGTGATAGTGCAGGCAAATGTAGATATTCAAGATTATTTTTTGCATCTGTAGTGTATTCTTTCCATGCCTTGTGAGGACAGAAATGCAGCTTGCTTGCTCTCCCTTTCTTTAGTTTTGGGCAACTGGTACAGGCAAGGAAAGGTAAGAAAAAGGGACTCCTCTTTCAGTGCCCTGAAAGCACCTGCTGTTGTCCTGGCTTGTGCACTTTGCATTTTCACACTCACCTGCAGGTGCATACGTCCTTATCTGTGTTCTGGAAGGAGGAAATGTGAACATGATCTCGCTCTTGGCTCTCACTCTGGTTTTCTGTACACAGCTCTAACAGTTATTGGGGTGAAAAAGGTGGTGGGAGGGAGGAATCCACTGTGGCTCTGAATTGATCACGGAATCTTTCCTCCTGTCAATTTTTTGTAACCCAATTAGAAAGCATTTCCTTTTAAAGTGCCACACTCTTTCCACTTCTCTTGCTGAATATATAATGTACCAAAGTGGTTTGCTAATGTGCTTTTGCTTTGAGAGGGCCTGACTCCTTGCCACCATTATTTATGAGATGGAGCCTTTCTAAGCAAGGATTTTCATTGAAATCTGTGTGTAAAAGAGGCAGAAGACTGATTATTACATATCATTTCCCTAAAGCTGAAAATAAAAAATAGAAATTGAGCATTAGGGTCAGCCTCTTGGCTCAGTCACTATTTGCCATTGAAGGCTTTTTTCCCCCCAAGAACGAAAAGACTCGTAAGGGAACAGAATGTGGTTTTTGGTAGACATATATAAATGCAAAAACAGTGTCCACATTTGTGGGGGTTTTCTTTTTTTTTTTCTTTTTTTCGTCTTACAGCTTGTTTTATCTGCCTGACTTACTTTAAGAAAAGACTTCTCATGCAGGGAATGCAGTGCAAGTAGTGTGGAGGAGAACAGAGTAAACTTGAAAAAGGCTGCAAGGGCTGCAAAATGAAAAGCTAGTGCAGTGTACTGTGAAAAATGCTTCTTGTTGCTCAGAGTCCCTCTCTTCAACCATTGTTGTGGTGGAAAATTGGTGAATGTCACTGATTTGTTTGATTATTAAAGTACTTACTTTAGCTCACATACAATTCTGCTTCATTTTTTTCTCATGGTGGTGGTAATTTAATTCTGTGTAAAGTAATTACAGGCCCAGGATATAAAATTATTCTTTAAATTTAGCTGCTGCTAATGGTGCTCTGTACAGCTACCTGCATCCCCAGGTTGATTTCTGCCCTTGGTCCTGTCTCATCTCTCCCTGTTTCTGAAATGTCTACTCCGTGTCAACTCACGAGGGATGTCTTTGTCTTAGTGATGGCTTCCCTAATTTGATTATTTTAGATGACAAACTGTTAGGATGCAAAATGTAATTACAAGAGCCAGATTCTTATAACCCTACACTCCTGAAACAGACCTAAGTAAATTAATTGACCTGCTGGATGAGGGAAGAGAGACCCTAGCTCAGTGACGTGGCATTGCAGAAGATCCAAATAGCTGTAGCATGTGAAATTTAAGGCTAGCAAAACAAAACTGGTTGCTACAAAGCTCAGACAAGCAGTCACGTTTCTGGTGTTGATACAATTTAAAAGGGTTTTTTGGTGTCCTGTGAGGCTACTGAAAATGTGCAGGCAGGGTAGAAACTGTCAGCAAGTGAGGAGCAGCTCTTATTTGAACAGGTTACGTTTCTGGATCTTCTTTGCAAAGTGACCTTTATAAAAAAAGTAAATACAAGAATTGTGGTCTGGGCTCGTGGGTGTGGGTGTTGGGCAGCTTATCCCCTTAGCTGACAAGCGGTGTTTGTATCCCTGCATACTGTAGAAGGCCTGTGTGACACCAGAGTGGGCCTCAAAGTGTGCATGTGGAGATGGAAAACAGAATAGGAGATGCTGGGTCTATATTCCCCTTAAGATTTTCATCCTGCATTGCATTTTCAAGTGGTACTTGTTTCTGCGCTTTTTAGATCAGTCGATAACTAATTTTTTTCCCTTTCCACAGCTGAAGCAGTGGTTAGCAGCGTGCTGCCTGTGAGGCAGACAGTGGTCTGCTTGGGATGTCTGGAAGCACTCTCTTAGCCAGGGCTTAGGAAGCTGAGGTATTTGGAGCAAGCCGTTTCCACTTTGTGCCTCAAAGATCCTTGCCAGAGGCATGTCTTTATGGAGTAGGCACTTAAGGTACACATCACTTTCTCTGAACACGTCCTCAGTCCTCTGACTGAACAGCAATCCTTCTCTTGCACCTAAGACTTTGTCAAACTGCTGCTTTTGTAAAGCTCCATGAAATTTTGAGGATTTGAGCCAAGTTATAGATACCTACTTCTTGGGGCCAGGGAGCAAAACAAGAGGGTGAGATAGCTGCTGCAGAGCAGTTTCTACTCAGATTTGATTAAAGGAGGTGAATGGCTGTTGACCTCAATCTGAATTGGGAGACAGGGCACTGCTGTGTTTGTTCAGGGTCGGCCTCTGAATGAAAAGGCTTCTCCGTCTCTGCCTTGAAGGCTGTTAGCAAGGCTGAAACTATTCACACAGAACTATTGGTAAAGGGGAAGCCTTTCAGAGGCTCATCTCTTAACAAACACTAGCGGCTGATGCTTAAGCATGATACCTCTTAGAGCCCTGTAAGTGAGCCTCTACTCCAATGTGAAGCTGAGGAGCCTTAGGCAGGGAGCAGTGAAGATAGGTCAAAACAGATGTTTGGATCTTTAGTGCAGCTGGCTTTAGATGGCAATCTCTTATTTTAGTATTTACAATGTTGCAGGTAAATGTTTGATGAAATGGTATTGGTGCTTTGATGAGTAATAATTTTTGCACTTGGTAAGTTTATTCATATCCCAAAAGTAAATTATGCATTTTTTATTATTATAGCATGAAAAATGAATTTTACAAAAAGCAGTTATCTTGGCTGTGCTAGTCTTTACACATCTGCACTTTGCAAGTGGTGGAAAAGCACAGGCTTTGGCCTTTCTCTTTTCTCATCTCAAGAAGGTGCTGAAATCCTTGTGGTTTTGGTAAAGCATATTGGTGTATTCTGCATACAACTGTTGCATACACTACGGGTATCTTTATGCTCCCTTTCTTACCTTGTATGTTCCTTTTTACTGTCCTTCCATATTCTCCGCTTGAAAAGGTCCCTGGAAGCTTTCCTGTGTGTGGCTTGCTGTCAGGATTGGGGTTTTCTTTTTAGTTTACCTCTTCCCACACTAGTATGCCCATTTTTCTAGCAGCCCATATCCCCCCACTTCTGTTTCCTTTCCTTACAGAGATAATACAAATATCCTCAAATTCCTCAGTATCCCTACAAATACAGAGATGATGGACCGAACATGATGCTGCTATGCTAAAAAACATTGTAGGCTGCCATAAGCTTACTCTGTATACATTTTTATCTTGTCTTGGTAGCCAAGTTCTCTTTCCTTGCTCTACAATTTAATCAAAATCTATGCTAGGTCTATGTTATTTGTGTCATGGTGGCAGTTTGGTTCCTGCTGGACATTACAATGTTCTTTGTGTAGTCTGGCTTTGAGTTCTTTCCACCTTTCCCAAAGCAGCTCCCTTTGGTTACAAAAAGAAAAACCAACACAACAAAAAAGCCAGAAGCGAAACAAAACAAGCAAAACCTCACCAATAAACCTCAGTCCAACTGCTAGCATCTCAACGAAGTGCTGTGCAAATTATGCTTGACCCAAGGGAGGCAAGGTAGTGTGAGGGACTCAGCTTGCTTGCATTGCCGTCTCCACATCTCTAGGTACAGGAGCAGTTGGGCTGAGAAAAGGGAGAAAGGTAAAAGAAAACAAGAACTGTAGTACAACATGGTAATTTAAATGTAATTAGCTGGTGTGGATATTGCCAGAGCACTGCAAAACATTGTAAAATAGCTTTAAAAGGGTTTCATCTGTGAATACAACGCTTTGTTACTCAAGTTTTATAGTTTTATCTTTACTTTGGGAAGACATACTCGATGAGATTTGACTCTGCTGATGGAATTTAACTGTTTTTTATGCAATCTGTACTATTTCTTTCACATGTGATTTCAAAGCCAGTTTTCTACCATTTACTTGCTTAGCTACACCATGTTGGCAAACTGCAGGAGAAGCTGAATGCTGATTCTCTTGGGATTCTATGTAGGAATGTCAGCTGAAGTTTGGAAAAGCTGCTTATCTGAAGAAGGGTGTGTGTTTGATCTTTAGCCAAATGCCATGAAAAGCCTTCAGGAGTGACCTAATACAGCAAGGACTTTTTTTTTTTTTTTTTTTCAAAATTAAACTCTTGCTTGGTTTTTTGCCTACACTAATTACTACTAAAGAAGCTAAGAGGGGCAGGTCTTGACTCTTACAAGTTGCATATTCAAATTACAAAAATTTTAGGTGGTTGCAAGTTTTATGGTGACAACTGAAAATAGATTGCCTTTTGCCCTTTCATTGTTAAACTGTAACCCTTTCCAGCTGACAAAGACTTCTCAAACTGAGTAAATGGTTATTGTAAGCCTTGGAAATATATTTTTCAGTGTTAAATATTTTGAAAACATTTAGTCAAAAATAGAAAACCTAAAAATACTAGTTTCCTGTGATATTTCCAGTGTAATGCTACCCTTTAAAAGTATTTCCTGCAACACTATTAGATTGATCTGCTGTTGTTTATATGTATGTGAAATTGTGTGAAATTAAAATTCTGCAGGTTTTTATATGGCATCAGTTTATCACAATGTAGCCTTAATGCAATTTTAGTAGGTCTTTGTTCAGCCTGAGGGTTTAAGTCCACCCCAAGTACATTATCCTTCTATTTTATTTTTTCCCTCTTTTCTCTGTCTTATTTTGCTATTTTTATCTTCCATGGTTTATTTTAGAATATTTCTTATGTTGCTTTTCTGTTTGGAGTGTCTGTTTCCTCTCACCATAAAGATAACTGTAGACAATTCTTTGATATCAAGAGTGGCATAAAGGACATAGGCATATTTGAAGGAAACATTGGCAAGTCAGCATCTTGGCCTCCCTTTTCACCTCTAAAACTGCTCCAGTCTCCCACTGCTCTCTGGGCTGTGATTTGTATGATGCCCGTGGTGCCTCTTCTTTCAGCATGGAGCAGCATTAACCTTGTGTGGAAGGGGCCAGTGAATTGTGCTTGTTGTGGAGCCCCAGGAACCAACTTTCCTCTGCCTTCCCAGGTGCTGCCTGCCCGGGAGCTCTCTGCCTCAGAGCAAAGGCAGGGTGATGCCTGGGAGGAGGAATGCCATCATGCATGTACTTTGAGATGGGCTGCAAAGAAAGCTTTGCTGTGCAGTCGCCTCTGTGCTTCAAATCCACAACGTGGCTGTTCCTTCTGTAACTCCACGTGGGGAAGCTGGAACGGAGCTGGAAGAGAATGGACTGTACTTGGGGGAGGAGGTGTGTGCTTGCACAATTCCTTCTGTAATGCTAGACCTCTCTCTTGCCAAATGCAGGAATCTGCATGGCGCTGCTTAGCTCCAGAACGTGATGGGAGGAAGGGATTCACTGGTTTCCCTGCTTTCAGAGCACTGAAGAATTGCGAGTGAGTCTAACAGAAAGACTACTTGCTCTCACCAACCTTTTTACCATACAGGTTCTATGGGGGACCAGCCTCAAATGTTTTCCCATGTCATCTTCACTTGTTTTGTTTTGTTTTGGTTTTTTTTTTTCTTCTTTATTGATAGTACTTCTGAAAAACCTCAGCTTGTGCAAAGGGGAATATATAGTGTGACAGAACTACCAAAAAGAAGACGAATAACTTTCTCCACCTCCCTGCGTCACTGTTTTTGAAGTGGTAATAGCAGCTTTTCCTGGAACATAAAGAGGAAGAGCTGGCAGGGACATGAGACTCTGTCAGAAGCCTGGCAGGAATTAAACAAGCTTCCTTAGTTGTTCTTGTATTTTTGTGTTCTCTCCAAGTGTACTTCCATGGACCCAGCAAAAATACTGCACCAGTCTCACTGGGCATTAGTTATTGGTAAAGTAATTTGAGAACCTTTGGGAAAATATGTTATTTTCATACATTTATTTATTTACTTATGCCATTGTTGTTACCTTTGAAAGAGAAGTTGTTGTGGTTTCACAACTTTTGAATAGATTTTATTTCTGTAGGAATACCCTTGTGGGAAATACAGCAAATGGACAGTGGATTGCAGAAGTGTTTTAAAATACAGAGACTTGCTATAGTTTAGACATTGCTACTCTCTCCCTCAAAACTGTTTCAAGCTGTACATTAGCCTTTGGGTTCAGTTCTCTGGCTTATTATCTGATATAATAAAGTAGGCTGAAAAAAATCCTTAAACATACAGGGTCCAGATGCATTTTCATAAAGCTGAGTTGTTTGGTACAGTGTGGTTCTTGCCACTTAGTATCTTGAAGGACACTGAGTAAGTTGGGTAATTGACTTTACATTCATGGATATTGGATGACCCTCCCTTGGGAAGCAGAGAAGTTTTCGTAATTGACCTTTGGATAATCTGATGGCATTGTCTAAGAGAAAAAACAAAAATATACTGTCAAGCGGAATTGGTCTTGCCACGTCATTTAAACCTTGGTGGTGAAAAACCATTAAATGCCAATCTGTTAAAATTTTGGCTTTCTGAATAATCCATCTGTTCACTTCTGTTGAACTGTATCTACTTAAGAAGTGACCAAAATCTGATTTTTGTTTCTTTGCTGTAATCTCTTCCGTAAGAGCAGTCTCAGGTGGCTTTTGGACCCCAAACACTTCCAAGGTGAAGCGTGGGTTGGATTGCCCTGTCCAGTGTTTCTTGCACAACCTGAGGATTAGTGGATCCGTTGGTGTGTGATGGAGCCAGGCCAGTTGGACAGGGCATTAGGTTAATGCTTGGGGCATTTTGGATGCATTGACATGAGGAAATTTAGTATCTGGGTTACAGTAGCCTCTGGCTGTAATATTTAGCTGATGCTACTGTAAGAAAAATATTCCTTTTCTATTTTTTTTTTTTTTAATTCCCCTGTAATGGAAAATCTGTCCTGAGCTGATTTTAGCATTACATGGAGGTAAAGATTTGTAGTGGTTTGCAGTTATCATTATGCCACTGAGTGATAAGGTTGCTTTCAAGCATCTCTAATGGAAATATTGATGTTTTTCTGTTCCTGTAGGTAGAGTTCATGCGTAAAATGAGTGTTGAGCTTTTATGTGTGCATAGTGACCACCCCTCCCAGGAATGTATACCAATGCCTGTAATGTGGCACAAGTTGATGTGTTAGATTGATCTGTGATGTAAAAAGCCACTTTGTTATATATTGCTTAATGTATCACACATAGATTTATATAAATTTCAAATATTGTAATGTTATACTGTTACTTTAAGGTTATTAGAGTAATTGAAACTAGGCAATAAAATCAAATCTTGTGAGCCCAGCATGCTGCCTTTTGCATCAAGATGGCGTTTGGTTGCTAAATGTGTTTTTCCCCAGACAGAGAGTGCATCTGCAGATTCTGCAAGGCCCATTTGTTTCAGCCTGAGCACAGTCCTCTGTTGACACTTGCTGTGAAATACCATAGCCTGGTTCACCTTCTGTGCTGCCGAGTTCTTGTGGCTTTATCTTCTTCGTTTATTCATTATTAAATGCATGCTTTCTGCTTGACAAGTGCTATAAAATCCCTTTCACTGTGGCTGAACCCAAGAACCTCTGCTGAGAGTCTGGAAGGGTTATCAGTTGTTTTTTTTTTTAATGCAAATATATGCATTCTTACTTCTTGCTGAAGTTCTCTTCAGACTAGACTCCTTAACAGGCTGGTAGATACTCCCTGTCCTGTTCTTTAAGCCACGAGGTCATGAAAAGATAAGTTTTTTCATTTAGAAAAATCTAGATTTTTCCAGATTCCTACTGTAAGCAGAAACAAGATTACCTCGTGTGCTGAAAAAGTTTCTAGAGGTCTGATAATGTATCAGGTCTACATGAAAATTAATGTTCATACTTTGTAGTCTGTGAGTTGTTACATTTTTCTGTATTGATGTAGCTGGTATGCAGCTCCCATTAAGAACATAGTATAAAACTGAAAGGTATGCTTTTCTAACGTGGGCCACAAGAGTTCTGGATTTCTGAAGTTTTATTTTTAAATGAACTGAATGTAGACATGCAGTGTTGAATTTTTTTAGGCTGTTTTAAATTTCATGATTATTTGAGAATAACAGACAAATCAGAGCTTTGGGTTTCCTTTGTAAGATGTATCTTGTGTAAGCACTGTTTTGTCTTTCAATTCTTATTAAGCATGTTCTGACTTTTTATTACATTATATTTTTTATTTATCCTTTTTTAGATGAGCATTCCAGTATTTGGGAGCTATAGACATACCTGATACTAATCCAGGACACCAGGTTTTCCTCCAAAGGGTGAACAACAGAGTTAACCTCCTGATCTTGGTTTGATAAGAAGGTATCTTTCCAAATAAAGGCCTTTTGGTCCTCATTCTTCTCAGAAAATATAGCTGTGGCAGATTTGTAGCTCAGTTTTAACCTTTGTGTATTTATTTGTTTGCTTTGAAAATAATCAGTTTGGGACTGTGAGATTCCTTTTCTGTCTTGACTCATCTCTTGAGGCAAGAGAGGCAGCCTCAGGATTTCTTGTGCAGTTGGATGTAACACCAGCAGTGACCTGGGACAGCAGTTTTGCTATCTGAGATAACCAGCAGTGGAAGAGCTGACTCTTCCCCTAGAAAAGAACAAGGATGCAGATGGGAGACTGTGGGAAGAATATTTGAAAGCAAGGCCAGGGAGACTGAGATCAAGGCCAGAGGAATTAGTCAGACTGCTGAGTGAGCCTTCTTTTTGCTCTCTGTACTTGACAGACCACAGCTGTGAACCTTGTCCTCCTCCATGCAGCAGAAGACCTGTAAGGAAAGGCACAAGTTTTTTTCTCAGAGCACAGGTCAATGAGTGTTTATCTCACTGCGTGAACAGAAGCTGAGAAGAAAGCTATGGAGCTCAAGTGGCTTTTGGGAACTCAGTCTACATGCTGAGTGTTTTTTTATGACTATTATTAGTAAAGAAGTCTAAAAAATTTAACCTTCCCATGCCTCAGACTTTTGGGTTTTATCTAGTCTCAACTGTGATCATCATAGCAGTTCCACAGCTTCACTCTTACCTGGCCAAGGGACAGTTATACATTTTCTCCAAGCCCTACAGCTGCTGAAACAGCTGTCAGGTAGCCAAGAGCACTGCAGGTGGTGTGCAAGGCTCCCCAGAATGCTGCCTACCAGAGTCCTCCTGACTTGTAGGCTCTTGGTCTCCCACTCACTGTTGAAATAGCAGGACAGTTCCTTGTGGGTCATAGCATCTCTGGGGAGAGATGCTGGGTTCCAGGATAAGTGTGCCACTGATGGTCCTGGCCCTTGTTAAACCTGGAGTCAGAACTGGTTTGGTTTAGCTCCAGATGTATCACTACCCCTTTTGCTAAGGAGTGCTGCTTCAGTGCCAAAGGTGTGATTATCAGGTGAAAGCTCTTCTTTTCTGTAACACTGGCTCTGATGAAATGCTTAAGTTTCCAAGACATAGGGTCAAACTTTCCTTTTGTTTCAGAGCCACAAAAAGCATGGCAGTTATGGGAGCACTAATTGGAACCAAGTGTGTCATCTGCAATGAATGAGTAATCGGATATATTTGTATCCTTACCTCCTCCGTCTGATCATGTGTTTATAAAAATGCCATGGTGTTTGTTTTTAGGTGGATTTACCACTATTCCTTGAAAGTCTCAGGCAGATATGCACAGCTCTTGCAGCACTCACTGTTCAGAGGCTTGAGTCTGCCTTACTGGGTATGTGTTTGAACGCTTTTTCCACGTCCAGACTTGCAGATGCTGGAAGCATTTCTGTTGTGAATATTAATGTTTGTCTTCTGTGACTACTCATGGGGGAAAAGCCCCACTGTCATTTCTCTGGGTGCTTTTTCAGTAAACTTTGTTTCTCAGACGTTTTTTGAAGGAGTGAGAGCTTGTGTGAGAAAACTAACCTGCAACTGCTGGTACTTGCTGAGAACAGTGTGTGGTTGTTGGCTTAGCCTTGCTCTCTAAAAACAGTGCTTTACTGAGGTATCCACTGCTTTTGTTATTTTTTTGAGAATGATTGTGAACAAATATAAGCTTGAAAATACCCCTCCCCCCCCTTTTTTTTCTTTTTGGTGCTTCTGGTATCTGACAAGGTAACATTATATCAGAGTACAGGAGGGTGGCATTAACTCTGAATTGCAGTGCATTTTAGCTGTTACGTTTATTGGTGGAGAGTTAGGAAGTTGGGATCTGGCAGCTTCTAGTGACAGAAAGCCAGAAGGAAAATCTGGTCATATTGACAGTTGGGTCTGCTGTCACGCTCAATTCTTTAGATTTACTGGTAATAAAAACCCGAACAGCAGCTCGAAGCAGTATATTGATAACTGAGTGAATGTTAAGTATGATTATTTAATAGCATTAAAACTGAGGTGCAGATGTATAAAAACCTCTAGGCAGCAGCATCCAATAATCGAGTGGAGCTGTCACCTATTACAGCCCTCACATAAATCATCTTTCACCCATTTATGCTGAGTGTGTACCTTGGGTCTTCCCCCCACGTCCCCAGACCAAGACAAATCAAATCAATGTTGTTTATTTTTCCCCACCAAATTAAAAAGGTGATTATTTGCCTGGAGTGAGGGGAATGGTTTAATGACAGGAGAATAAGGTCTTGAATCCTGGACTCATAGATGTCAGCTTTCACCAGCTGTCTGTTTTCATAAGAAGGCAGGCCCTTTTGGAAAGGCTCCCTTTGCAGCTGGGAAAACACACGTCATGCAAAAATGCAGTTTGAGTTGGACTTAACAAACCAAATATTTTAAAAAATAGTAGTTTTCTTCCAACATCTTCTCTGTCTTCTGATTACCTAAGTTGTTGTGGTGTAGTTTTGGTGCTTTCCACTTTGTGCTTTCCCAGTGAATTCCATGTGACATGCTCTCCTAGACAAGTGTTTTCTTTGCAGGGCAAGTTAGTGTCCTTGAGCACTAATAGGCTGTGGTATTCTGGGAACTTTGGGGCAGACATAGGCGCCGACTTAGACAAATAAATAACAATCTGTAGTTAAAAATTCCTCTCTTACACTAATATAGGCTACCCTTCTGCTTTCAAAATGCTTGTCATTTATGAGATAGAATTTTTTTTTTGCCTGCACATTATAGCAAACTAAGTATATTGCAATATATTATCAAAGGGAAAACCTACCATAAGGAAATTGTCTCAGAGTCTCTGACTCTAATATCATCTGTAGCTGAGATGTAAAGCTCTTCCCTGAAGGAAAACCCTTTGCAGGCAAATTTATTGTAAGTAGGGAAAAACATATCATGCGGCAGAACAAATATTTAACAGATTTAATAAATACATGGTATGCAAGGGCATGAGAAAATATTTACAATATTAGAGGTCTGCTAATTTTTCAAATGGCCTTAAAAATATGCAAGTGCAGCTGTTCTTGTTAATGTGAAAGGATGCTGCTTAGGGAAATGTGGGTCTGGTAGGGACTTGCAACTAAAAGTCTTGAAGGTATTGACTGGTGACATTAGTATCTGGTTTGATGGAGTTGTGGTAGTTTGAGGTAGACTTTAGGAAGGTGTGGTAGGATTTGGGGACCATCCCTGAGTATTTATCTAGTTTTGACTGATGAGTATCTTTGCTAAGAAACTAGCTTGAAAGCAATGCTGTAGCTTTTAAAGAAGAGCTATTCCTCTTTAATAGTTAAATAGTGGATATGAGCTATATAAGTTGCTGGAGAAGGCAACTTATATACTTATAAACTTAAGGCTTTCAAACTTTTTAAGCCCAGTTTGATTTTGGGATTGATTCCTGTAACACAAGAGGTCTAGGATGGAGACCTATGCGTGTAGTTCAGTGGAAAGAAAAGACAGTATTTGCATGGCCAAGATGGCCTTTGCTGTGGAGTGAGGATGTTGAATGACAACAATGAAAGATCATGCTGAGTGGTCTTCAAGTGATTAATTTCTTTGCACTTCTCAGTTGTCTGTGTGTGTACTGAATTAACTGGCTGACCTTGATTCTTCTTGATCTTGTTAGAAAATATTGTCTAGATGGGACTTGTCAGATGTAAGACAGGATCAAAGTTTGACTTACTCTGGGAACTCTTCCCTTATACAGGGGAATATGTGGTATAATCCTTTCTCTAGAATTTAACTAGTTTCCATTTAGACGGTCATTAGTGTTTAAAATGTATTTGAAAAGTTTTCTAGTAACTTTGAGAAGTTATATACTGTCAGAATTTTATTGCTAAGCTAAGTGAGTTTAACCAAATTCCCAGGACTCTGTGATAGTTTTATTTTTTTCAGTGAAGGAAACGCTTCACTCAGTTTGTTTTCCTTTGTAGAGAAGTCCACTGATCCCTTGAAAACTTGGTACCACAGTTGTTACGTTTCCTTCTCTGAAGAAGTATTCCGTTTCTGCTTTTCATTTTCTGAGTGTTCTGTCCTTTCAAGCAAGGCATTACACTCAGGTTTATGTTCCCTTTGTTGAAGCATCTTTCCTTTGATAAAGCATTCTGTGGAAATGTGGACAGTTGTATGATTGCTAAGGAGAAGCCTAATATTTTTGACATATTTGACTTTTGCAGCTTTTCTCTTACCCACATTTAAAAAAAAAATAACCACCGCAGCTGATTTCTTTGTAATACCCTACTTTTAATAGAGCAGCAACAACCTATGGATGTTTTGAAGGAATAAACCCGTAGCAATAACTTTGAACCTTCTCTCTACCCTGGAATTTCCTTTATTATTTATTATTCTGGCCATAGGCGAGACACCAAGCTCTTTGTAGTGGATTTTCATGTTTCACTGGAGAAGAGGAGGGAAAAAGGCTTTCCAGGTAGAGATCAACTGCCCACTACTGTGGTCTGCCGTGTTTTCCCGAGTGAGCTGCTGTGATGAGCAGAGTGACAGCTAGTGAGTAAGCTGAGCAGACTTGGGCTGCTGCAGGGCAGTTATACCTGTTAGTGCAGACAGAAGCCAGGTATCAAATCAAAGTGTGGTGCAATAGCTTGTGAGCTATAGCTAGCAGGCTTCATGGTGCCGAGAAGGAAAAAGCAGATGGAAATGCTCAAATGCATTTCCTCCCTCCCCTTCCCTGTCTCTTGGATCTTTTATTTCAGTCAGTAATGGAAATCTGTGCTCTGAGTTTTGAATGAAGGGCTTACACTGCACTAGTGTTAAGCACTTAATGAGCCTCATTTCTCAAAGATCTTGCAGTCTGCCTCAGTTAACCCAGCTGCTTTTTTTAGGCGTACTTGTTTTGGCAGAGGCTTTTCTATGTATATGAAGAATGCACAAATAAACCGTTGTGCAATTTGCAATTAAAAATGAGGTTATAGGGAATGGAAGGTTTTTAAACTAGGAGATCAGAGGATGCAGAGCCAAGGAAAACAATTGCCCAGCGTCACTCTGTAGACCCCTGTCTCAACAAGATCCGTGGGTCTGCCTTGCCTGCTGTAGAGAATAGAAATGCGAGTCCATGCTGGGTAAGTCCTGCTGTGCTTGTGAGGATCAGGTCCCAGCAAAGGGATAAATAACCTGAAGGGGCCAGGAACTCATTTGGGTTTGTTTTTCTTTTTTTCTTTTCCCTCTCCAAAGAATAATTGCAGTATGGCAAAATTCTGCAGAACATGTGCAGTGATAGTGGTTAGGATTATTGTGGTTAAAATGCAACTAGCACCATTGGGAAGTGTGTACTCTCAAAGAGTGTTTGAAAGGATACAGATATGTAAATCTAGAGCTCATCCACAGCTGTAGAGTTGTTTCAATTCATAGACATCAGTGGTTAGCCATAAGAGTAGATGTGCTGAGGTTTATCTTTATGCTAAACTCAGTTATCTGCATTGCTTACGTTAGATTTAAGCAGGAGCAGTTTGGTCTGATGTAAATTTTATTTGGGAGAGAAAGGGAAGGAGGGCTGTTGCCTGGGTAATTGCATAACATCAGCAGTTTCAGTGACAGCTTGATATTGGCTAAAATTCCAATTATAAGTGTGATTTTAAAGATGGACCTGTGTTTTTCTTCCTTTTGTATAGGGGTCTTGAACAACTGTCTCTGGATGTGATGCTTTAAAAGTCCTTTACCTTTCAGAAGCACCTGGTGTATCGAAGCAGGCATAGCTAAAGAGGTTAAAAATGTTAGCTGGGGTTACACAAACAATTGCCTGAATTGCTGGAATTCAAATATCTGACATACTTGTTACAGCTGGTGTTTGCCTGCCTGCCTGCTCTTAAGCTGTGACGAGTCCTGGGTAACACACCCACTGCTTGTGGTGGTCAGCTTGTCACATGTGCTGCTGAGATGTGGCACCAACTGAGGAGCGAGCTCCAGACCCAGGTTCTTCAGATGGTGTTTTAACCTTTCATCTCCATCTTAAATAAATCACAGCTCATCTCATCCCTAGTCTCCAGGGCAAGACAGAATTGGCTGCACACTTAGCTGGCTAATAGCAAAGGGTTTGTTAAAGGCACGCTAGTTAAGTAATTGAAGAACTGGTGGAACAGGTGGGGTGAACCCCCCTTCTGTGACTAGAGAATGGCCAAAGGGGTCACCTAAGCTTCAGCTTAGGCTAAATTGTGTCTCACGTTACACATAATTATTTTTCACCTTGCTTCTTTGCACTTCGCTTTCGTGTTTGTGGAATGGAAGAGTGGCTTGGTGCTGCCTCGGGTAATAACCATCCATTTCCCTGAACAGTGTATCCCGCTGGCATGCAGGGTGTTCTTACTGTGATGGGTTTCCACAAGTGTGTGGTACTTGGTCATGCTGTTGATCTCTCCATCTGCGCTGCTGTGGCATGCTGTAATTGTAGCTTCTGGTCGTCTTCTGAAGCCTATAATGGTTTATGGGGTTGCCTGCTGTGGGCTGTAGCAGTGCATTTAGCAGATGTTTTGTGGCATCTGCTGGACACCTTTTCTACCTCCTTGTGATCTTTGAAGTGTCCAGTGCTGCTGTTTCAGGGTAAGAAGCAGTTGTGAGAAATGTTCAGAGATGTTGTAGAGCATCCCTGAATGACTGTGGATTTGGTCAAGAGCCGGTTACTTAAGTTACAGGTCTCTTGAGTTCCAAGGCTCTCCTTGACCATCCTGATGGAGACCTTTGATAATGTCCTGCCGCAGTATATTTGGGAAATGCAGCAAGTGCTTTAGCAGTTCCCTTCCTGTGGCCAGTGTGGGTGCCTCCTCTGTAGTCTAGGCATGACTGGAGTCCCACCAAGTGCTGGAGGAAGGAGGTATGCTTTTCTGTTTGAGATAAATGCCTCTCATCAGCTGTCTCCCACTGCCTTTGCTCTAACCATGATACCAGAAATTTTCCCTTTGTTTCTGTGAACTGTTCTTCCAAAGAGCTAAATTATATACTTCAAATTAAACCAAGTAATTTAAAAGACCTGAGGCAAATGCTCTTAAATCAAAGATGTACAGAATAAAGTTTTGTCTAATCCATCACCAAACCCCAACTGAACTAGATGGCAAGAGGGAAATGTCTCACAGGAGCAGTGAAGATAGTTCAGGAAATAACACAAGCTTGTCTTCCTCTCCTGACACAGGAATTTCTTGTTACAGTGCTGGTAGCAAGCCTCTCAAAATGCAGCCTCTGAGCTGATGGCTTGCATTGCTCTGATTTAATATTATCTTGGCAGTTTTTGAAAGTCCAGCTGTGAGTCTACTTTATTATATTAGCCATGGGATCCTATTTTGAATTCACAGAATGTTTGCTTAAACACAATATCCTGGGAAGGGTAATAATCCACGGTAAATATGATATAGCCACTGAATGCTTCTTTCATGGAGCTCCTAGTCTTTCTCCCTTCCCTGAAGAACTCTTAATTATTTTTCTAGCCTCTTGATGCAGTTCTCTGTAAACATGAGGATTTATTTCTGTCTTCACTCCCTTCTTTCCTACTGTTGTTTGCTGCACTGTGATGTCTAGTCTTAAATGTTCAAAGTTTTTTTGAGGTGGGGCAATGTCTGTATTCAAGCAGGACAATGGACTCTCACTTCTAAAATGGTTTGTAGGTGCTGCTTGAGTAGAGATAATAATGAAATGTGAACTGCTTATGGTGATATGTTTGGCTTGTGATATAAAAAAGAGACAAGTTTAATGACTAGCTATTAAAATGGTCAAAGCTACTCTTGGAAAAACTCAAAATGTTTGGAATCCAAAGCATTTTTTTCTTGTATGAACATTTCTGGCTCATGTCATCAACACCAAAAAGTGTTCCTTGAGCTTTGCTATTGCCTAAGGTGGTTGGTAGGCATGATGCTAACAACCACAATGTCACAGTCGTCTGGTGAACGGGGAGCTGTGGTTGTTGGAGATGATCAGCGTGTCTGGGTGACTGATTGTCTCTGCTAAGCCAAGTGAGCCGAGCTGTTATCAATGTGCACATTGCCAAGCATATTTAGGCTGATCAGGGTGATGGGGAAGAAATGGGGAGAGCATGTTGGTATGGGGTTCTGCTTACAGAGTGCAATAGGCATCTCAGCAAAGATGCTTCTTTCTGTGGCTGAATGTGGTCTACCAGGATACTGCATACAGAGGCCATTTATGTAGCTGTTGATTGCCTCTTCAAATAGGAGTCTGTTCCTATGGAAGTACTATTAAGCAGCTTTGCAAAAGCTTTCTTATATATGTGTCCCAGTCACAGAAAAAAAATTAACACCGTATTAATAGGCTGCTAAGACTTTTTGTTTGCTTTTCCTTTTCACCCAAGTGGCAGATGTCATTTTCTTTCTCAGCAATTTTATTTACGTCTCAAATATGACATCTCAACAAATGATGTGCCAGTACCTCATCCCACTTTTTAGAGGATTTGGGTTAGAATCACCAGATATTGAGAAACCCCCAAATCCTTCAAAAACCCCTGAGCCCTCTAAACCCTTGCAGATAAAAAGGCATGCAGTGATTTGCATGCAGGATTCTTGGCTACTTTTTCATGGCCTCTGCCCTAAGAGGACTGCAGTCCAATGGAGATGCTGTTGTTGGAAAGCATTCTCCCCTTTGTTTTGGAGAATGACTTTCCGAGTGTAGATTTGTAATGACCTGTACATTCCTTCTCTTGAAGCCTCCTAGGGTGATTTGATCTTTAGATGACATTTAACTGTGAGAAAAAAGCATTTGTTGTCTTTCTCAATATTTCTTGTCTGTTTTGGATCATTTTGAAGAGGTGCAAGCTGCAAGTTGTGCTTGATGCAGTTTAGTAGAAATGGTAGCCAGTTCCAAACTGAAATAATGGCAAAATTTTTTTCATCCTCCAAGTGTAACCATACTTTGTGGGTGGCTGCTGGGTCCCTTTTGGTCAGACCTGGGATGCCACAGCTTTCCTAGAGAGAGGTTCCACAAGAGACAGCTTTCCAGGAGCCTCTGGCAATCCTCTGGCCGCCATGGAACCTCAGCAAGGGGACAGCCTGTGGGTGCAGGCAATCAGCCCTTTGCAGTGATTTCAGTGAGTGATCTCAGCTCTGCCTTGCGAGGTAATCCCCAAGCCAGCCCAAGGACAGAGAGACAGGAGCTTTGTATGGCAGTTCTACAGAGGCAGATTTATTGTCCAGCACTCTGTGAAGGGGGCCAGGGACAGAAGCTCCCTGCCTGAACTGGGCAGAAGTTGGGGTTTTTATGGGGCAAGTGAGGGTGGTACCAAAGGGGAGAAGGCTAGTGGGTTGTGATGAATCTGCAGGGGCACCAAAGCATGGTGGGATCTCACCGTGACCAAGAGGTCTGCTCCATCCAAGGGTATCTTACCAGGGGAGGTTGAGATAAGCTTATCACAGCCCATTCAAGGGACATCTCTCCAAGGGAGAGGCCTGGTAAGCTTCTCTGCCTCTGCAGCACCTGAGATAATTAACTCCATATGAACGATTCCTGAGGTACATCCCCTCAGTGTGACTGCTGGTGCCTCTTTTGTGGTTATGGCAGGACAAGAGGCAGTGGCTTTTATTTTAACTGCTTTGATTCTGTGGATGATGTGGGAGGTAGAAATGAAACCAGGAAACTTACTCCTTCTGTCCTTGACTTCTGCTGCATGGCTCCTGTCTTCTGCCCCTGCTCTGCAGTGAGGCTCTCTGAAGGGACATGCTGGAGCTGCAGAGCACCAGGATGCTCCTGGCTCCCTGGGGGAAGAGCTGCCAGGTGAGTTGCAGCACAAAAGTAGAACTGAAGGGAACTAAGCTAAGCCTGCATTGTGCTGTCACACACCAGGACTGCAGATTAATGTCGGAGCAAAAGGCCAACCTGGCAGGCGTGGGGGGAAACAGAAGTGTTGCTCATCATAGCAAACTGGGACATCAGCAGGAGGTTGCTAAAAATTCCACCAGAAACAAGGAGTGTCCAGTGGCTCTGTTACAGCTAGGCCTAACATGGCCTGATCAAGTTGGGATTTATTGGCACGGGAGTGGAAATGAGAACAAGGATTGAGTCTGTCACACAATACTAAGTTTGAAAAAAACCCAAACCAACCAAATAAGAGAGCATGTATGAGTGGGGGTAGGCCTCATGTCTGTTCTGGTGTCCGGTGCTGTGTAGTTCCACTACTAACATTACTGGCCACATCCTGTTTTCTGTGATGAAAAATTTCATCTTTTAAAGCTGTATACAAAGGTGCTGTTTTTAACCCTGAGTTAGAAACATAGTACATGTATCCCATTTTGTTTTAAACCTGGAATATCTAAAAGGAAGAAAACTGTCAGGAAGAGAGTGCATCCGTGTCCTCAGAAAGATGTATTAGGAATGAATGAATGATGGACAAATGGTTTAATGTCCTATGTTCCATTAATTTATCAATATTCACCCCACAGGAAGACCGTAAAGTGTTGTCACTTCACCTCTCTGAGTGCTGGCTAAGCCCTGCTTTTTCTAATTTATTCGCGTACTATTTTTGAGAGATAAACACATTAAATTTACTGTGTACCCTGATGGAGCAAACAGAGAGGATCACTTTTTCTGTTAAAGTGTAGAAAACAAAGGGCTGTTAATTAAGCAGCGATATTAACTAGGTGTGGCAACATGTGTGGATAGAACTTTGATAGCAATTCCACATGTTTCTTGCTGCTTTAATTATTTTTGAATGTAAGAGTTGCTGTTAAAGGGCACTCTGCAGCTAACCTGTCTAGACCTTTTGAAAATCCAGCTTGTTTCATGGCTGCATTTTTAAGCATACCTTCAAAGAACACCTCTGAAACCTGCTTGGTAACTGCTGGAGAATTAGAGAAGAAATTCCATTAATTCGTATTCTTCATGAGGATCAACAAAATGAAAGAGTTTGTAGGGAGACAGAATTTTCTGAATTATTTTTACTGTGGAGCACTGTATGGAAGTAGCATGAAAGGTTGTTTGTAGTGGTGAATTTGTAGCCAACACAGTGGAATCCAATCTTGCAAACCAACACTTATTACTGCCAGTTATTTGTTTATTGTTTCTTTGACTTCTGAGGTATTTTAGAAAACTTGTACATATTTCTGAAAATGTTCGTACTAACTGGGATAATTAAAAACCAGAGAAAATGAATGTGTTTGTGGTAGAAGGCTAGAGCAGGATGGGTAAGTGAAGCCACTCAATTTTGGTCAGCAAGGCTCCTTCTGTTATCAGCGTATAGATACAAGGGCTTCTTCAGACAGTGATTAAGAGAATCCAGATTAAGCTCTTCCTCTGAATCTCTTTGTGGAGACTGCTGTATCTTTTTGTTGAGTGTTATTTAGCTCTGAATTAAAATAATTAGTTACTTGTCTACACCTAAACAATATTAATATCCTCTGCTACCATGGTCCTGAGGAACATGATTTGGAAGGGATGACATTGGTTGGGAGGGAATAAAAAAGGGAGCACTACAAAAGTTCAGAATTTCAGTATACACTAAGTGAGAAGGAATAAAAAAAGAAAAAGTCTTACAGTGCCAAGTGCAGGGACTTTAAACTTCCCTTGGAAAGTTTTGCCTTGACAGTTCATTAGTTTTATTGCTTGAGTTTTGGCATGAACCCAGGCATGGCAGTATAATGTCTGCATGGAAAATGAGGGCTCCATTTATAATTGTTAGAATAAAAACCTATCAGCGTGATTTAAATGTGCTGTATTGGTTAAGTGCAGTTCTCCGTCTCTGAAACTGCTTGGTGGATCTGTTAACCTGCCCATCAAGCCCTCCTAGAAATCGTCTTTTGCATATCATTCCATGTTGTTTCCAGAAGATATTGTTCTAAATTTGTGCTACAGTATATGTCCCCTGTAGGAAATGTTGTGAGGGGATATATGTGCTTGATTTTGGCACTGGCTGCACTGTCAGTTGACAATGGTGACTTGTCAGTATATTGCTGGATGACCACATCGGGCAGGAATGCCACTGCAGGGGTGGGGGAAGGATGTTCACTAACCAGCAGTTGCAGAAGTATGGGGCTTTCAGAACTGAGGAGAACAGGACTAGGCCGATGTCCCCTTTTCAGGTTTGCTGTATCAAGAATTGAAGTAGTGTCTTCCAAATATTGAAAGCAGATGACATAGAGCATATGACATTTCTTCCCACTATAATAAATATTGGAGTTTTCCCCCTCCTTTTTTCTTCCTTTTTTTTTTTTTTTTTGTGTGTGTGATAAAAAACTGTAAATTGCATTGACTGGCTCAGTGGATATAGAATGGAAAAAAAATCTAGATGGGTCCTTGTTTAGTATTCATAGTATGGTGTTTTTTAGGAAATAAGATGAAGCTGTTGAAGCATCCAAAGGGGCACTTTTTTTCCTTGGAAACTTGTGATTACATTTAATTATGTATTTTCATCCTTACAGCTAAGCATGTCATGCATTTTCAGCCTCAAACTGTATCACATGAAAGATTAGTTATTATTTCACAGCTGATGAAATCAGCAGAAGCAGAGTCTCTTTGGCTGTAGAAAACTGGTGATGCTCCCTGCTTTGTGTAGGCAAGGAAGCTGACTTAATGATGACCCATCAAGCAGTATCGTGATAAGATGTTGTGTATCCCAAAATCTGAAGTTTGCAGCTGGACTTTGTGACTCATGGAGTGTGCTGCAGGCTTCCTCTCCTTTCTCAGCCTTTGCCCAGGAAAGCATCATACTGAGTTGCTGCAGTGGTCACGGTGGGGAAACATGCAGCTGAAATGTTTGTTTTTTCTTTAGGTGTGGTAGCTGTTGTTTACATCTGATAAAGACTTTCTGGAACTGAAGGGCTTGCAACTTGTTGAAGCATGATGTTTCTAGGTATTATACTATATATACCTATATTTAATTCTAGGTAGGTCTTGAAACAGTGCATGCTTCTAGAGTAGAAAACTTAATAAAGATGGGGAAAACATAATAAAAGGGAACAACAACTAAATGCTTTTAGAAGATGGAGGAGGTTCTCTGTGATGTCTGGGAGATAGCAGTGGATTATTTCCTTTTAGGCATGGTTGAAAATAGGAAGGATGATCATAGTTATCCAAAAGGTTTGTGTGTTGACAGACACTCGGAAATCCTCTCACTGGGTTCCAGAGAGGGACAGGAGGCTACTATGAAGGGAACCAGGTGTGCCATGTATAGGAATAGGCAAAACAAAGTTTTGTTTTATTTCTCTCTAATAGGAGAACACATTGCATGGTCTATGTCCACAGCACAGGGAGAAGCAGCATAGTGCTTGTTTAAATATTTTTTTTTACCATTGAAATGTACATTTATCTGACTTGGATAAAGGATAAATGATGCTCTCTGAAAGGAATATGATACAGTTGCAACTGTTTCCTAAGGCTTTGCCTTTTCTAATTCATATGAATATCTGTTTAACCAGCTTTCTGGCAGACCTTGAATTTTGTATCTCTTGCTTTTAATAGCATTTTTCTCAGTTCACTGCAGTGAAGTAATAAAGATTTTAAATCTTTGTTTACAACAGGTTTACAGAAAAATGGTCATTGTACAAAAGCAGTATCATATCCTCATGATTATAAGGCCAAGCTATACTATTGAGGAATTGCATTGGTTTTCACTGGATTTGAAAGCCAACGCTGATTCTGACTACCGCTGATGAACACCGGATGCTTGCACATGACAGCCATCCCACAAAGTGGGAGTGTTTCATGTGACATTTCTCTTACAAGATTGCATTTTGTAAAGTTACTGCCTTGTGTTTATGGTGTGTGGAGTTGTGGCACTACGTTGGTTTGATTGGATGAAGATGATTGTTCGAAAGTCCGTGTGGGCTGTGCTAATACTGTGACTCTGGGTCCCAGAGACCAGCTGGCGTTGGGTACTGCATGGTTACATGTGAGAGTAGGATGAAATAATCCCCCAAATCCTATCTGCTCCTGGTTTGTCCCACCTTTCCTGGCAGCGGGGTGCAGAAACAGTGCCCATGTCGTGGCAGCGGGTGGATGACGAGGAAGTGACGTGTGCCGGTGATTAACACCAGGCAGCAAGAACAGGACGTTCAGATCACTAAGGAACATGAACTTTCCTACTTTTTTTTTTTTTTTTTTAAATCTGCTATTGTTTAAAACTGACCTGCTGCTTTCTTAGCTGGTGTCATTTTCCTAGAGGAATGTGAGTTCTATGATTGTAACTTCAAAACAAAGAAACAACTAATAATTTCATAACAATGAGGAATCAAAACATGTTTGTTAAAATGAGGAGTTCTTCCCCAGTGAGGGGGCAAAACATGTCAGTCCGGTGAATAGTAATAATGTACTCACTGTCAGGTAACTGAGCTGAAAGCAAGTCTCTGTTTATGCTTTGTTTTTGTATTGCTGACTTGGCTCGTGATTTTCTACCTTTCACTCGCTAGCATGTTAAGCCAAGTGAATATACTCTTTGTTTGGCAGTTAACTCCCTCTTTTCCATCACTTTGGAATGTGGATGTTCGTGGTGCTCTTAGAAGAAACCTATTTCAAGGAAGGATTTCTCCATTCTTTATTAGCTTTGTAGTGAAAATTACTACTTATTTATTTGCAGCTCCTGTTCATCAGTAGATACTGGGGATTTTTAAGGAAAAAATGTGTTTTTATACAGCTTTTCACTTTGTATCTTTGCAGATGCCTCACTGTTAAATGTTTCTGTTGGAATGCATGTAAAACTCAGCAAATGAAAATAAACTTGTATTTGTTTTATAATGATTTCTGGCTGTACAGGTAAAATGTGGCTCACACTGAGCAGTTCATTTGTACTTCATTTTGTCAGTAATAGGACAATTTTAAATAACATTAAAACAGCAGGACTGAAAGTGGTAGCATTGCTCTAGTTCTGAGATGCTTCAGTTATTGGACAATAAATTTGTAAAGTGAAAGTAATGTCTTTATGAATTTTGTAGTTTCAGCTCTAAGTTATGATAAAATGGCATTATCCAAAGTAGTGTGACCTTTTACCTTTGCATGATAGGTGATTTCCCTGCCCCATTTTGCAAAGGAATCCCACCCACACAGTGAGTGATATGGTGGCTGCTGCTGCTGCCCTATCAAATCAGTCAGTGCAGTGTATTATTGGGAAGTAAACAAAGACACAAAGGTTGAATGACTTGCTCAGGAATGTGCTGGCAGGGGAGAATTCAGCCATCAGGGCCTGGATGGCAGTAGAAGATGGGACTGGAAAATGTCAGTTGTGCCTTGGGACTGTTAATAATAACAATAAACCATTGTGGGATTAGGAAATGTGAGTGTCTGTGCCAGAGGTGAGACTTGTGGCACAGGCATAAGTGACTTGTGTGCAGTTACAAAGGAGGATGTCCGAGGCAATTCTTTGTTTTGAACTGATGTCATAGTCCACAGTATCTGGAGCTCCTTATCTTGATTCCATAAAATAGCCCGGTTTTCACCTTTTTTTTTTTTTTGTAAGATATTTTCCCTCTGTTTTCAGCTGTCAGGATATTATTTGTTGGCAAGTATTGCAGGCACAGAAACCGGTACCGTAACTGCTTGATAGTGCCAGTTGTTGCTGCAGGAAGAGAGGAGTCCTGTTAGTTACTGGAGGAAAGAAAGTGTGTGTAGAAGCAACCAGGGTCTGAGATCGGCTGACTGAGGACTCTCCTGTTTCCATGGATCTGATGAGTGGCAAGCCTCTCTCTAAGGTGTCAACAGCCAGCACTTCCTCTGGGAGCTCTGCTAGCTGAGTGTTGAGGAGGAGATGTGTGTACTCAGAAGCTGGCTCAGTCCGTCTCTGCTGCCAGGGTTTGGGCTTGCTGCTCCCCAACTGCTCCAAGTGCCTGGGCTGGGCTGCAGCCACCTTCCTGCAGGTCCCCTGCCTCCTCCTAGCCGTGTACTCTCCAGCCCTCCAGGCTCAGCCAAAACTCACCTTTAACCTTGCACGAGCTCTTTAAGGAAAGGCTTCCTAAGGAGGACAGCACTTTCTCATTATTAACATAATCAACTCCTATTTATTCAGCTGAGAGGCTGGATTGTAATAACTGCTTAGAATGCTTCAGTAGAAATGCTGTGGACTCCAAAGCAATAGGAAGAGCTGATTGCTTATGGGTAATAACTATCTACGGCATAAATTATTTACAGGTGGCTTCAAGTGTCAGAGCTCTTGAGAGAATGGGAGGTTAGTTGTGTCCTAAGGCAGGGCTGGCTTGTTCAGCCCTGCAGGGAGAAGGGTGAAGATGGATGCAGAAAACATGACTTGTTTGAACAAAATGAGTGTGGGTGCCTACTCCTATCAGAAGGGGTGTCCGCTCTCCCTCTGGGGCTGTTCATGGCCATCCAGACTTCACAGGTTGGTTGGTAATTTCTGCTGGAGCAGCAGTGCTCACTTCCCATCCTTGGCTCTGGTGATGAGCTGCTGTGAAAAGTGCTGTGTTTTCAGAGAAGACTGTGTGTCCATGGAAAAGCACCCATTTACATGTTTTGTGTGCACACATGACAGGCTGGACTAATAATACATTGAGCTCGGAACTGTGTGTATGTGCTATAGGTAAAACAAAGCCTGCTATTCAGTGTGTTCTAGGATTTGGTCCATAAGTAGTTAATCCATTTGTAAAGCACTTGGTAAAGGTACAAAGCATTGTGGTTTTGCAGAACACAAAATCAAGGTGCTTAGCATCCTCTCTATTCTCTGTGTTACTGACTGCAGTGGAGAGCTTATAAAATTTGTCATAGGTCTGTGAGATGGTTTGAAAAGCGATAGCATTGGAGGATTTTAAATCTGCACAGAAGAGAAATGACTCTTATAAACTTGCTTTAAATGGTTCCAAGATATTTGGGAAAAATACAGTGATTTTTTTTTTCCACCCCCTCCTCCCTCAATTCAACAAGTGATAGTTATAGAGCAATGTTGTAGACTGATGTTTTCAAGGTTTTTTTTAGATGCTGGTATACTGTACTTTAGGGTCTGGAAAGCATAACTAAACAGCTACATCATATTTTCTGACATGACTGGTACTTCTAACCACAACATCCCATTAACTGTTTATCTAACCTAGAGTTACTTCCTCCAGAGGAAAGCATTACATGCATAAATACTTTCCTTAAGACACAGAGGCGTTTATTTAAAAAAAGAGCCATGAATGCATAGCCAAAAGTTGAAAGTGTATGCAAGTTACTTTAAGGTTAAGGCAGCCAAGTCCTCTCCAGGAATAGGGCTTATGTGAGAATTCTTCAAAGTACCTCCTGCTCAAAGTGCTTTGGCTCTCAGAGGGTGCTGTTGCTTCTCTCTGGAGGGTCTAGAATTCTGTTACCTCTTCCCTCCTTTTTGAGAACATAACATCTTGTGGATTTAGGCAAGCACACTCTTTGGATGCCTGTTCAGTAAAGAGTTTGAAGGTTTGATCCAGAGCACAGAAGGCTCAGTTATACCATAGGAGCAGGAGCAGTGGCAAGGGATCCGGGGCTTTGGAGGATTATGTGACTGGTAGTATTGCTCACCAAAACTTTAATCTCCTGTTTTGAAGCTGGAATAAAGCAACGGAACAAAAAGCTTACACTAATGACATAGTTATAATTTTTTTTGTTGTTTGGTTGGGTTTTTTTTTTTTGCATTGACAGGGTGCAAAATTATACGTAGCACTACAGTTAGGGTGTTTTTGAGCAAAAGGAAGCATACACCAAGGTTAAACAAAGCTTGCCATTGAAATGAGGCAGTAGTAATATTACAACTTCATAGAAGAATTTGTTCTGTGATGAGTTACAACATAAATGTTTTTTATTCCTTAAGGTAATCTTTAACTTGTATGACAAGGCAGAACATTCTTCTTAGAATAATGAAGTTGCTTCTGCAGCAGTAAGCAGAAGGAAGTGAAGTATTGCTACAGAAGACAAGGATATGAGAGGGAGCAATCCAAAACTGAGGAAGAGTATAGGACATAAAAGCTGCACATACTTAACACAAGCTAAAACATTGGTTGGGGAAGTCCTCCCAGTTCTAGTCATATACTAGGAGGCCTGATGCTCCAATGTAGCTTCCTCTTTATTTACTGAGAGTCTAAAGATTGGCTGGAAGAAATGAGCACAGCCTAGGAATCGAGCTCCAGGAGCCTAGGCTAAGAGGGACAAAAGAGAGAAAAGGCCCAAGCTGACATGGAGAAATTGGCTCAGGAGTTTCTACCAAGTTTACTGTTTGAGGTCCAGTCTTGTGTGTATGGTGACACCAGTTCAGCAGGCTTGGGTGCCTGCCTGTGGAAGCTCCAACCACAGAAGCGTGTTGGGACTGACTGAGGAGCCAGGGCAGGCAGTGGCTCTCGCTGTCCCTCTGCATCAGAGCAGACTGGGCAGCAAAGACTGTGCCTTGCAGGCAGCCCCTGCAGGCCTGCCAGACTTGCTACTGCTCTGTCCTTTGCCCCTTCCCTGATGCCTGGGAGTTGGAGATTTCCTTTGAGCTGGTTGTAATGCATTCTCTGTTCTGCTTAGCTCAACTCTTGAACACCCATGTTGCCTCATCCAAACAAACACCCTTACCCAGTTCAGTGGGGAAAGCCTGGCCTCTGAGGTGGCCATCAGGCATTTTACCAGCTTCAGCAAAGTCTTTCAATACCTCTCTGAAGAAACCCAAGATAAGTGTTCCATAATGAGCTGAAATTCACTTAAGTAACTCCTCCACTCATGTTTTCTGAAAGTGTAAAATAAACCTTGTAAAGATGTTCAGTGTAATAAACCCCAAACCCTTATTGCTCATTATATCTCAGCAAATTCACTGGTGCCTCTAATATTTGCTGGTAGAAGCTGAAGGCTGTGAATAGCAGAGAAATGAGCTTTGGGAGGGGGTTGCTGTGAATGTTCCTCATCAGGAGATTTACTAAGTGTACTGCCATTCATCATCTACTTTTTCTTGTCTTTAACAGTTCATTCACAAATCTGACATCAAGTTGTTAATTTTGAGAAGCAGCCTCTCCTAGTTTATACATAATAAATCCAGTGACACTCACCATTCCTTAAAAAACCAAACTTAAATTCAGTAAAGTATTTCTGAGCTATAAGAGAAAGACATCTTTGTAACTCATAATTTAAAAAATACATAGTTTCATGCTTTGAGTTACATGCTCTACTGTCTTTTTCATAGTTATTGCTACATTATTAACCATTACTTTAAGTATTTTAAATATCCCATGAATATTTTTTTGATAATAGGAACCTTTTCTCAAAGTTTCAATGAATTTATGCCATACAGAAGACACAATGAGATTAGTGACTTTAAGTGTTAGGATAGCATAAAAATTTAAAGTTTCATTGGAGTAAAGAGTTTCTATAAACCACAATTAAAGAATTTTTTAGAATTCAAATTAGGAGTCACATTAATCTGACAAAATTCAAATAGGCAGTCAGCAGTAAAATAGAGGAGAGAAGAATGTGATCAGGTGATTTGTAAGATAAAAAGAGAAGATATTGTGCAGAAAAATTCACAGCACCAGAGTTTTATGTCCAGAAAGGAGGCAGAGGAGTCCAGTAACTTAATTCAAATAAAGGGAGAGGCCATGGTATTCCTCTGCTATCTCTCTAATTGTTGGGGATAAAAAGCCCCCTTTTTATCCTAAGTTCCTGGCTGCATCACCCTCTTCCTTTCCCCATTGCCTGAGGTACTCAGAAGATACAGACTTCCCGAACCGCCTGCTCCATGCCCCCCTCTAACAAGCACCCCCCTTTTGTTATATAAAAGAAAGAAAAAACCTATTAATAATTCTGTTAAGTCTTTGTTCTTTTTCTCTAAGTTCAGGAATTTAGCACAGCCTTGGCTGAGCACCAGTCCATGTCAATAAGTAACATTTTCTAGAACTCATAGTTTCTTCAGTTACTTCCCTATCTCTGCGTTCCTGGCCTTATCTATCATGGTCTGTTTGTAAGACTTACTCCTTTCAATACTATTCCAAGTTTCATTAACTCATCATTGACTTTAAAAATTGTTCTATAAATATGATATATTAGGGGTCAATACGTAATGCTGTATTATATACTGGTGGCTTTTTTGGTTCAAGGTTTGTGGTTGGGGGCGGGGGGGTTTGGTTGGGGTTTTTTGGTTTCTTTGTTCTTTCTGATAGTATGTGCCATTTGCTGAGAAAATAAAGTGATTTTGTGGCTTAGGTTTCCAAAGCCTATCGAAGGCTTTTCTTGACAGACAAGTTTTCTTGGAAGTGTCAGGCTTGTACAGTGGTTGACGTCCATCTGTGTTAGATAATTCCTATTCCTTGGCTCTGAAATAGCATTCATTCCAAATCTGTGGTTACCCCGGAGTACTTTTTTCCTTTTGTAATTAACTATGCTATACTATTTTTCCTATCCTTTTGGATAAAGATAGAAATTTTTGTATTAATTTCTATTCCATTTATGAAGGAAGTTCCTCGTAAAAAAATTTTGGATAATTTTGACTTCACTGTGAGGAAAGGATATTTTGTAAATGAACAAGTCACTTTTCTTGTAAATCAAAGAAAAAGGCTCTTCTTAAACCCAGTGAGCTGATTACAGTATCATCCAACCTTCCTTGGCCAGTGGTCTCTATCATGATTAGCAGGACTGGGGCAGTGATCATCTCCCTACGTGGCACTGGTGAAGCCACCCTGAATGCTGTGGTGAGGGGCCCAAAACTGAACACAAGGATATTGAGGTGCTGGAGCATGTCCAGAGAAGGGCAATGGAGCTGGGGAAGGAGCACAAGTCTGATGAGGAGCAGCTGAGGGAGCTGGGGTTTTATCCGGGAGAAGACAAGGCTTAGCAGGGACCTCATCACTCTCCAGAACTGCCTGAAAGAAGATTGTGGCAAGATAGGAGTCTCTTCTCCCAAGTAACAAGTGATAAGACAAGAGAAAATGACCTCAAGTTATGTCAGGGGAGGTTTGAATTGAATATTGGGAAAAATTTCTTCGCTGATCAGGTATTGGAATAGGCTGCCCAGGAAAATGGTGGAGTCACCATCCCCGGAGCTATTTAAGAGAGGTGTGGATATGACACTTGGGGACGTGGTTTAGTGGTGGATTGGGCAGTGCTGGGTTAACAGTTGGACTGGATATTGTAAAGGTCTTTTCTGCTGTAAATTATTCTATGATTATAATGCTTAGCAATTAAAGGATGCTAAGTTAAATTAATTACCATCCGTAATTAAAAAACCCTAGAAAGAATCCACAACAATTGTGGATGTTTCCCCTTATTCTTTCTTCTTTTAAAGTGTAGTCTTTATAGTGTAGCTACCCTGAACATGTTTAACCTGCAATAAATATTCCTCTCCAAAATTTTTAGAGTGACACAGCTTACAGGTGTCAATCTGCAGCAGATCCCAGGCTTGTGCTGCCCTCCAGGCAGCCTCATCTTCCACCTAAAGCTGATGTGTCAGCAAGGAAATGCCTGATTTTTGAATTAATTAGATGTTCTGCTACTGTGCTCATGAACTTAGTTGAATTAATGAATTAATAGTTTTTTGATTTCTGTGGAGGAAGGTCATATGTTGGCTGTCCAACAGGTTTTTAAAAATTTTTATTTCTTGTAAGTTTAGGTTACTGAATGCATGGCAATAAAAGCACCGTTGTGGGTAAGTATTGTATAATTATGATTATTTTCTGAATTAGTTGTTCCTTACAGCGCTTCTCCCTTTTTATGACAGTATTTATTTTAGAGAGAAGTTTTTTTTTGGCTGTTTTAGTGAATATCTGATTTACACATTTTAATTCGGTTCAAAAAACTCCAATACCAAGAAAATGTGGAGTTTTTTCTTTTTTTTTTTTTCTATCCTGCTTCCTGTTATTGGTTTTTCCATACTCTTTACAGTAGCACCCAGTGTCTGCTATTTGCAAGCTGCAAGAACGGAGTGAAACAAGTAGGGCTTGAGGACCTTTACAGCCTGGCAGGCTTTGGGGGGGTGTCAGGGAGAGATGGAGGGGTATTCTAGACTCTTAAAATAAGTTGGGGCAGCAGGCTTCTCATTTCTGTGGCTCCTAGTGTTGCAGTGGGCACGGGCATTGTGTTCATGTTGTTTTGAAGGGAGAAATGGGTGCAGATGTAGGATAACAAATACCAAAATCCTACTGCACGTGCCTATACATAGTACAAAGCTAAGTGAACTAGGGAGCTGCTGTGAAGAGCTCCCAGATACAACTGTTTTAAGTTTATTTTGGAGAGTGTATGTTTCTAACATGTTCCTGTATAGCTATTCTAGACTCTTAAAATAAGTTTTTCTTATATCGTGCCATATTGTTTAAATCTTTAATTTGCACACCCAAGTAGCCAGAGTGCTAAAAGAAGCACAGCAAGTAGAATTTCAGTCAAGTTGATTTTATTGTAAATGTCTCCTGTATTTCTAGCAAATTGCCCACTGTAGTAATAAGAGCAAATGACTTGCATTTGAATCCCTCAGAGTAAAATCAGCCCTTTTAAGTACATCTAAATGACAGCTGCATTTGCTGAGGATGGCCATACCTCCAGAAAGGCTTCATGTTGAATCCTAAAGAAGGAATGCTGATGGACCTTTTTTTGTTCAAGTTTGGATGGTGTATCTTCTTTCCTGCCACTCACCTGACCTGGGGTGAACTGCCTAACTTCATGTGGACATATTTTATGGAGAGGCCATGGTCTTTTGGATTAGACCTTTATTAGAGAGGTCTTGCAGGGAGGAGTTAAACCAGGAGGAAGCCCTTGGGAATGCAGTGGAAAAGAGGATAATCAAGAAGGATACTTCTTTTTGAAAGAGGTGGAGAGTAGCAAGAACTATATAATCTCCCTGGCCATACAGGACTGGGTGGAAATCACCTTGCTTGCCTACCCATGTTACAGTTTTGTACACGCAGGTTGAAGCTGTTAGAGCTCATGAAGTAATCATGCTGGTAGGGTAAAAGTATTTAGGAAATAATGCTGCTGAGTACATTGGGAGTTTATTGAAATAGTAGTTTATTTAAATAGAAATTATTAATGAAATCAGTAATTCTTAAGCTCGTTTTTCTGCTCTTTAAGTGCCTTTTTGAGGCAAGATTCCTTCTTTTTCAGGCTCAACATTCAAAGCATAAGTCTAATGTTGCATTTCTGCCAAGTGTTGCAGCTTTTTCATGGGAATGGTGGCATTGGATCAAAGTGTGTTTTCACTGACTGATGGTACACTTTCCCACATGGCCCAGGTTAACTTTTAATTTCTGGGTTTTTTTAAGCAAGCAGTAGTGTTGAGAAATTATTTATGGGAGCTTGAAAACCAGGTGAACTGGCTGAATAGAAAATTGGACAGGACTTTTAAGATATTTCTTTGGCATTCAGGCCTGCTATTGCTGCCAATGGTAAAATGGCCTTTAGTTGACCTCTTCTATTTCTTTGAAGGTTGTTTTTGACTGTTTTCTATACTGATATAAGAGGAAGTTCCTGAATAAGTTTACACTGTGCTACATGTCTCTCCTTGTTTCTTTTCCTTAAATCTCTCACTAAAACTATGTGACCACATGGGGTACAAATAACTTGCAGGCTTGTAAATCACTAGCAAGTTCAATGTATCCTAAGGGTTTTTAAACAGATGCAGATATCTCTTTTAGGTCTAAACATAGCCTGGGTGTCTAGTGAAGTACATAACTTTTATGTTAGTTGTTTATGTAACACAGTATAAAATTTTTATAAGTTATCTGGGTGCTGTTTCAGCAAAGTAGGTTATCATGTGCTGAAATCCAGCTATTCATGCAGTACCTATACTTTAGTGTAGGGTTATGTGTTCAAGGGGCTTCTCAGGCAAGAGTTAAAGAATTTACAGGGTTTTTTTCTTCATTTTTTCTTTAATAGAAAAAATCTCTATGGCTGGAGAGTTAGGTGTGCTGTATGAATCGTTTCAGGTTTATTCTTGATGTCTTTGCAAGTAATGTTTGCTTGGGGTAATTTTTTTCTTCCTATGCAGTGATTATCTGAGCACTATCAGTCTTAAGTCTTAGTTAATAATTGATAGTCTATCATTGAGCAAACTTTTTCCAGGGCAGGGAAGAAGGCTGGAGAGAAACCATTTGTTCTCTGAAGTGATAGAAACGTTTGGACTTGTCTGTTTAGTTACTTTTGTATGGACAATAAAGGTGTGTCAGGTGATCTGGCAATGGTGTTCCTTTGCGTGAATCTAGGAAGCATCAAGTGTTGCCTATATTTTGCTTAAGTGTGTTCCTCTCTATTCTAGGCTATTGATGGTGTTAAAAAACAGTATATGAGAGGGTTTTTTCCTAAATGTTTCGGAGGATTTTGGTGGTTTTCAGAGCTGTGAATTTGCATAAAACTGCTTTGTCTCAGCAAAACTGTTCCTGAGACATAGCATAAACCCAGAGAAAAGCGGGTATCCCAGGGTTTTCCCTGGTGACTTCTAAAGAGACTAACTTGAGAGGGCTTTGCCTGTTAGTTTTACACTCTGGCAGGGGTCAAGGTGCCTTCTGACAAGCCTAGAAAGGAAACTCTCAGGACACAGAACTGTCCCAGCCTGGGGTATACTGATGGATATTTTCTGGTTTCTTTTGAACGTTTTTGTCTGGAGTAGTTTTAAAGGGCCACTGAAGCTGTTGACAGAGCATTTGTGATGTCTGTCCTTACCTTGTTTGCTGGATGTCTGAGCAATAGCTGTGATGGAGCTGCGTTGCACCCTAAATGCCTGTGTGTCACACAGCTGCTTCACTAGCAGCTGCACTAGTTTCTGTTTGCTGCATGTGTGTAGCCATTGGCTTTGCACTGTTTTTTCCTGACATGTTAGTATCTCGTTGTGTAAACAAGCTGCATCCGTAAACAAGATGACGAAGGGAAGTTGTCAGAAACCTTGGTGAGACCTACTGTCTTACAGAGGTGTGTGCAGCAGGAATAAAGTCTGCCAGGGAAGTGCTGCAGGGTGGGAAAGGTAACTGTGGCTCCTCATGGCTTTATCCTGACCGTGACATGTGCAATGAGGCACTGGATCTTACATCCTTCAGTAAAGCAGCTGTTGATTATGTACACACCCATATTCACCCATTTCTTAGCTGGCCAAGGATATAGACTGTTAAGCGCTGTTTTATTGCCCTCTTGACTTTGAAAACCTGTGAGCTGTTTAGGATCTCTTGCACAGATGTATCTCCTGCATATGCCTTTTTTGGTGGCCAAGCCTTTGGAAGTGCTACGTGAATCCTAACAAGAAGAGCTGAAGGCCACTCTGTTAGCAAATATGCAAGGTATTCCAGTTTCTTAGCCAGGAAATTCTTTGCTGTACTTTTTACTTTTCAGGAAATGGCATACCTCCAGGATTTATTAAACAATTCTTAATAATTATTGTTTGCAGTTGTATTTTGAGTATTTCAGCTTGACTTATCATCACTGTACATGAAAGTACTCTTTCAACACAGTAAGAGAGAATCTGGTCTTACAAACTGCTTGTTTGCAATTTCTCATTGAAACAGTGTAATAAAATATGAAGTAATTGACTTCTAAAAGAAGAATACAAAACAGTATCTGAAGGAAGATCTGTATCAAGAACTTCTTGAGAATAAAATTTTGGCTGTGGGAGAAGTTTCTTTCAAAGACCTTAGAAAAATCTCCCCCTTTTAAAAATAAATTTAAATGGTAAATGTTTGGAGGAAGCCGCATTGTCACACCCCAAACATATCTCAAAATGATCTAATAACAGGTGAAGAGCTTTTTGTTCTAGCTCTGTCTTACCAGTGCTGAACTTTATAGGAGTATGGAGAAAAGTCGTCAGAGGATAAAATGATTAATACCTATCATGGGTAATAATGAGTTATCATTTTCATTTTGCTTCATCAAACAAGGCACTAATTGCATTCTATAAATGTTGTGATTCTCTTATTCTCATGGTAGGTTTTTGTTTCTTATTACCAATTATGTACTTGAGTTGATTACAGTAGAGCAAGAACAACTACAGTAATTCCAATCATATCTTAGTACTTTTAAACCTAGTACTACTCACACAGCAGAATCCCTGTATTTTTTCAGTCTGCTTCATGAAGACTTAATTCACAAAGCAATTTGTACTGTTTACCCAGTGAAGTATGACAATGTGAAATATGCAGTTCCAAAATAAAATTATATCCCCATAATCTCTTCTAGTTATTCTGTGCCTTTTGCTGATTCAGTGTTACAGAATTCAATAGGAAATAAATTTTAGAAGATATCTTGAAAAATGTCAGTGAATGGAGAAGTGGACTCACTACAGGTTATTTAAAATAAATGACATTTGTACACTGTGGGTTTAAAAAGATGTAGGTTCAAGACACTGTGATAGTTTGAGATGGAAAAAGATAATGTATGAAAACAAAAAATGAAAAGGGAAATTTTTTTTTGTATTAAAACACGTGAGTAGAGAATACTCTTAGCTTTACTTCTGGTTTCCACTGCAGGAAAACTTGGCTAACATGAACATAGAAAATTAGTGACTGCCTTGTCCTCAACAGAACAAATTTTCGTCTACTATTTTGTCTTTGCAGTTAGTAAGCAATATCCTTAAAATTAAGTCATTGCTTTAGCATGTAAAAGGGAAGATTAAGAGAGACATACAATTTGAAATATAATAATAGATGGAAATTTTGAAAAGGGTGGGTTGACAGTTTTGAGCTTTATTGAATCCTTTGATTGGGAGTTCCTTTGATGTTTAGTTAGCAATAGTGTCTCCAGGATGAGCAGACTGGTTTTAAAGGGATTATCTTATGTGACAAGTACCAATACTAAAGATTGATTCTATGCTGGATTTATACATTTGTTGACCTATTAATTCTGAGAACTCTTAAACACTAAGGAATTAATAGGGTTTTCATTTAAACTCACAAAGACTTTGTGAAGTGGCTTTCTCAGCGAGTAGCTACACAATATGTGTTAAAAAAAGACTGCCACTGGCAGTGGGCTAAGAAATGAGGCATTTTTAAAGCTAGCAAGAAAATCAAATGTTAAAAAACCAGACCCAAATTGCACAGCACTATTAAATTGTTCAAATGTAGGTCTGGCCACCCACAGCCAAGGTTAAAGTCTTCAACTTAAAAAGTTATTTATGATGAGCATGTTAATGTACAACAAACTCAACAGCTCTTCTCTAGTGAGTGATAAATGATAAATGCTGTAGGATTTTCTTTGAGACAGAGATGAATTAGCCAAGAAAATACTTCCTCCCTCTCCTTCAAGATAGGACTGCACAGATCCTGCCCTCTTAGTTTTTCAGACTGGGCAATTTTAATTTCAGCATGCATGCTGATGTTCAGCTGCTTACAAGTGTCTAATTATTGTGATTATATGCATGCAGACTTCATCACTTTTTTTTTCCCCAAATGGAGCTGGCAGTGCAAGATGAGCTTGGCATTTTATCTACTGTATAATTTGCTTGTTTTTATGCTTAGTGTAACAGCTTGCTGAATGAGTTGCCGTAGTGAGATGTAGATAAACAACAAGGGGAGAGTGGGCGCCCAGGCTGGCGCATTCCAAGTGGTCATTGCACATGTCTAAAAGACCTGTCAAACAGGCAAGGGAAGGCCGAAAAAGTGAGAGCAAATTCATGCTGCTCGTTCACCTGCAGGCACCTGAGTCTTTGTTTTTTTTTCCCCTCATGGAAATGATTTCTCTGTAGGTGAATGACATCTGTTGATGAAGATGGCCCCGTGGTGGCCATGTGTGTGCCCAGCTGGTGTTTCCTTGTGGGTAGTGGCTCCTCATCTGGCAGTGGCTGCTTGGGATGCACAGGGGTGTGTGGGCAGGACGCCCATAACCTGAGGTCATGTGCCCCATCGTTTTTGGGATGGAAGCAGCCAAGGATGGTGCCATTATTCTGAGAGCAAACCTGGCTGCTATCCTGCCACCTGGGCCACTACAGGCTTGTTTACGGAGATGTGGCTAGAACCTGCTCTCTGAAAATCTAAGATGACTTCAGTCAAAAAGAAGTATGCAAATAAAGTCCTGTCTGCCCCACTGGGACAGAGTGGGAGGCAGAAGAACCTCAAGGGTCATCTGCTGTTAGGACATGGTGGTGGCTCCTTGCTCATCCTGTTGTTGCACTTGATGAGGGGACCACCTGTGCACCTGGCCTGGCCCTTGCTGCTGCTCTCTGCAGTTGCACAGCAGCCCCCTCACCTTTACAGCCTGACTGTGTGTCACAGAGTGTATGCTTCAGTTCTGTGTTTACTTCCTTGGTAGCTGCACGTGGTTTACTGTTTTACTTGGAGAAATTTATTGGAGGCCACTGCCACGTTGATTTTAACAGCTTCTGTCTGCCACAGATACCAGATGGCAAGTGGTGACAGGATGCCAAATGCTAATGCTTTTGGTTTCTAGCCCCACAGAGAGCTTGTGACCAGTCCACATTCATAGATGGGGCTGTGCAACTTGAGTCAGACCAGGTGTTAATCCTGGCCAGCGTCCCAAAGAGGAGTGAAGGCTCTCCACAGCCATACTTGCTGCAGCTGTGCTTGCTTTTGTGTCAGGGAGCCTCCTTGCTGTTTCTCCACTGCTGGACTCCTCATCCACCTTCCCCCTGCTTTGCATATGCCAAGGCTGAGGGGTGATGCAGTGAGATAACCCAATCTCAAGACTTGGCCAAGTTGTTTGCAGCATGAATCACAGGAGGTAAGAATTCTGTGTGGAACAACTTACTCCTTGGGAAGCTGACTTAGTCGCCTGGCATGGGGTCTGTGGCAGGCTAGGAGGCAACTTCCATGAGCTGCACTAAATGCTGTTGTGTGCTGCTTGGGTGGCTCAGCGTTGCTTGAGTGTTTCTGTACAGGGCCATGCTCTGAAACAACCTGCCAAGGGCTGTTACAATCAAGTGGCAGGACAGAATGTTACAAGACCAAGGCATTTCACCTGTTTTTTTGGGCATGTTCCTCCACAGAGTACAAGAAACTGTGCTAGGAGCCTTATTTCTCTCCCTGAAGAAAAGATTTCAAACCTGTGCAGCAGGACCTCCTGAATTCTGTTTTTTCCACTTGACCTTTTTCTGTGTTAGGAGATGAAAAGTTTGTTGTTAAAGCAGGGGTTGTTCTTAAAGCAGGGGCTTGGTTTTATTTGTGTTCCTATTTTATAGCTTTTAGAGTGAACTTTGGTAGTATATACAAGGTTTTCTTGCAAGACTGAAGTCTCTGTTCAGGTGGTTTTGGAGAATAAAATGGGCTCTTATATAACTGATACTAACATCAGGATGTGGGATTTATGAAAACCACTAGATGTTATGAGACTTGGCAGTAAAATGGTAAAAGGTAGGTTAACATCCCTTCACAATTTTGCCTGAAGTGAGCTCATGGAAATTCTCAGTTACCTCTAAAAGGTCACTAGCTTGCAGTAGGAGTCCTTGGCTTGCAGTAATACTGCAGTTGATTAGTATTTTGTGGTTTTGAATTTTCTAGCATTGCAACAGGAAATTTGTGATTCCTTATCTGAAATTTAAAAAAAAAAAATCCCAAACAAACCGAAACAGTCTTTTGGGAAATATTCACAAAATGATAATTCTGAAATACCATTGGGGGATCTGTGTGTTGAAATATTGAATTTCAGTAATGGTGTTAAATTGTTAAAAAATAATTAATAGTTTAAGGTACTAAATAGAACTAAGATGTGTCTACTCATGTGAATACAAAGATAGAGGGCAAACCAATTGACGTAGAAATGTCAATGTCATTTTAGTTTAAAAGGCCTTCGTGTCTCTACATGTTTCTATGAAATGCTGAGCTCATGACAAAGTGTTTTCTTGGTGTTTGTTTGTGAGTTTTCCCCAATTTTATATTTCTTTTTTTCACTAAAGTATTCATTTGAAGTATTTTTAACAGGCAGTCTCTTTCTCTCTTCTGCCCCCTCCCCTTTTCTGATTTTTTCATCTGCCATATGCTACATGTCTTCTCGCAAGATCACTGGGGATAGATGATATCTAAATATACTTTTTCTCAGTTTTGGCAGAGTGTGGCTCTGTTCCTAATTAGGACTTGAATGCTCTTCAGGATAAACATGTTAAGGAATATGATGCCATTTATGAATATGGGAGGTGCTTTGATCCTTCATCAGAATCAGCATTTCTCCAAACTGTCTCAGTATTTCAGCTGAATAATATATCAGCCAAAACCATGGGCTATTAAGTAATATGGTTGTAAAACAAATGTTTCAGCTTTTTAATCAGATTCCATATGCACAGTATACTCATGTTCTTCTATGAATTGCATATCCCCTGAATAAGGATTTCAAGACAAATATATGTTTGGAGTGCCTTTAAAAAATCTAAAGGTGAATTAAGGTAAAGAACTTTCAAAGAAATACACTAAACACATCCAAACTGCCTGTAAACTTTCTTTCATACTGATAAAAGCAGCCCCTCCCATTGTGTGTGATCTCTAACGTGTGTTAATGCAGACACATTGAAGGAACCTGGGCTGTGGGAAGTGTCTGGTTTAGTGGAGGCTGCCCCATTGGTTTGTGCTGTGTTGTCCTTTGATCTTGAGTAGGACCTGCTGCTGGTTCCTCAAAGCAGGTGAACAAGAGCCATAAACTGAGGCAGCTGTTGGAATTGCTGGGTGGAATCGGAAAAGCACATGTACACTGCCTGAGCATTTCCTGGGTAGATAAGAGCAGGACATTTGACTAAGCTGTGTTCTGTCCTGGTCTGAAAAAACCACAAGATTTCAGTATGATCTGTTCTTCTGTTATTTTTAATTATAATGGGGTCTATAAGTCCAAAAGCAATTTTCCACAGTGTTAAATGTAACATCTAGGGATTCTTGGGTAAGCCTAAACCACGCTAGCTCAGATACTAGAAACTGTATAGTACAGACAGGAGGAGGTGATAGCAGTGAACAGTAGCTTCAAATTAGTGTAGCTGGGCTGCTTTATCAGCTAGTTCATGGTTTTCTGTATGCTGCAGTTCGTGCCATCTAGGCACATTATGCATTGCCCAAGGCACTGCCCCTTCCCGAAGCCGTGGAATAGACAGAGTAAGGAAGAGTTATCAGGATCCACTGGAGTATAGGGACATGTTTGGATTTACTGGCAAGGTCCTGAACAAATTGAGGTTTTGTACGTCTCCATCAGGCTCCGATCTGTTAGACAATACAGCCCTTTTGTAGCTTGTTCCCTAATCATTCAGCAGATGAAGAACATGGGAGTAAATAAAGGAATGCCAAAAACTATAAGCCTCTTGACAGAGTAGTGTGTGTATAGTAAATTCAGGGAATGGTAAGCAAGTTTCCTTTGTCCTCTCGGTTTTTGGAGTGTGCTGCAAGTCATAGACCATGGAAAGGACAGATTTCTCTGTGAGATCCCAAATGCAGCCAAAAATGGTTTAAAGTCTAGATTACAATTATTGCAGCAGGCTGTAGGGAAGTGCAGTATGTATCTTTATGGCTAAATTTGTAGTGTTTCTGTGTATGCTGAAGCATTTATATCTGGCAGTTGTGTGCTGTTTGAAACTCCAGGGTAATCTTTCTTTAGCAGAACTAATGAGAGATGGATGATAAGAAACAGAAATCTTGCACTTACTATGTGAGCTACTATTTTCCGCTTCTTTACCATGTTGCCATTTTACTTCCTCTGTTAGTGAATGTGAACTATTTTTAGGGGATGTGAATATTATGAATGTGTAGGTATTCATTTCGTTATATTACACTTTTCTGGCAGCAGTTTTTTTCTGCAACAGGGAAATCTAGAAGTGTAGTGGGTTTTTGTTTTAAATACTGGTCATGAATAAATAAATTAAGATTATTCACTTTAAAGTGCATGTTATTTCAATGTAGATTTCTGGGCTTAGTGTTTATATAAAGTAAACAATAACTTCCAGTTTGGGAATGTTATTGTTCCTGTTACTGTAATTTACTGGAATAAATAAGATCAGGTTTACTGACTCATTTTAAGGATACTCTGATTCTTTTTTTTTTGTAAGTTGAGCAACTGTTCTGGGTTTTTTTGGTGTTGTTGCTGTTGATTATATTCTATTACTACTCAGCTTGGCAGCTATTTCTTTCCACCTTACATACCATGCTGTTCTGGATCTGTGCTTGTGGGTGGGTGTTTTTTGCTAGCCATTTTTTCAAGACTCATGGTAAATCTTTTTCCTATCATTACATCTGCCATTCTCCAGCTTCCTAATGACATGCATTAGTGGGAACGTTCTTCTATAACTGAATTGGGATACAGAATTTTGCTTTATTTGTGAATCTGACCTGAATTCTGTAGCTCCAGGAGGTAGTCTGTGAGAACTGAATGCACTGCTGGACCTACCTACATAGAGCTGGGTCTAGTTATACCTACAGACTTTCAGAGTCCCAGGTGTCTAGTAGGACTGCCAAAGAATTTAATAAAAATTCCACCACACTTCCACCAAAGACACACTAATAGTACTAGGAAAGGCTAGTCTGTGGGGAGTAAGAAATCTGGGTATTGAAGCAGAATTTAGATGTGTAGGTTATGTTTTACATGAAAATCCAGACCTTACAGTGCCATTATTAAAATTCACTTTTTCTAATTCTTACTAGACCTCTCTTTTCCTCAGTGAGGTCATTGTTGTATTTCAGTTGTGTTAGTGCTACATCCCCTTTATCCTCTGGCACTTTGAGGAGGTGTGCTGGATGTTGCTGCCCTGAACCCAGTCCCAGAAGTAGTTCCTGCAGAGATTCTTGGTGCCTTCAAGACTTGATCAGAGCAAGAAAGCATAACATAATTTAAAACAAACAAACAAAGCAACTCTCCTTCTCCTCCCCAAAAAGTGAAATTCTTGTGGTATTGTCTCATTGTAGGCATATTTAACAGAAAAGTTAGTGCAGTCTTAAAGTCTTCTGACAAGTTTTGCTATATGACCTGTTTAAATAAGCTCTTTTGGAAGAGGAAAGAGGCACTTGCATCAAAATCTGTTAAAATATTGACCAATGAAAAAAACCCTTGCAGGAGAGGACTGGTTCATTGAGTCCAGTTCCTGCTTTTATAGGCATATCACATCATAATATAGTGCTCATATGTTAACCAAACTCCATCTGTAGGGTTCTTGCCTCTACTGTACCCATCCAATGTCTTTCTTTCCTGGTGGTAAGGAGCATTCCAATTTCTGACACTGATGCCTTAGGTTTTAACTTTTATATTTTTCAAACCCTGTACTGTTAGTGTAACTCTGAAGTTTCCTGTAGCTTGTTAAGTACTCTTCTCTTAGGCTAAGATAGACATAAGAAAACCTCTCCAGCTTGCTCTCCAAGGACACCCAGACTTTCCTAGGCCCAAGAACTGTAAACCTTCATCTTGGGGAGAGGGGGCAAACTTGGGGAAATTACATCATTGGCTGGGTTCTGGTTGGTGAATTTATGCTGATATCAAAGTGTGAAGAACTCGTGACCTGTTGTCCATTTTGGGATCCACTGAAGCAGGACCCTCTGGGGCCCAGAGTGTACCTCTAAAGGCCTTTCAAATAAATACCTCCTTTATTCCTGTCTAGTCTCTGTTTCTAGGTAGCCATTTAAGGCATCAACACATGTTGTCGGTAGTTTAACCATACTTGGTTCTAGTCCCAGTTAAAATAATTGAAAATTTAAGTAGTTCTTATATTTTTAAAGATTTACTGAATCAGTAAGAGGGACATTTACAGTCCCCTCAGAATGCCAGTACACTGAGCCCTTTCTGGTGCCCTGTCACTCAAGGAGTTGCCTCTCCACTCAACCATTTACTGGTGAGGCCTTTAGACTTAATGCTGAGGATTTTTGTATCGATGTCTTAGGTGAAGTACCAACTCATGTAATAGTCTGGTCTCTATATAACTCTCATTTTGTCTCTCATAACAAGTTTCCTACTCACATTAAAATGGTTCATTTCCGCCTCCAGCATCCTCAGCAACACTAGTGCATGTTTTGGGGTACTCAGCTGTGTTAAAGCTAGCATTTTTCACCTGAAGCTAGTATTTCCGTCATCTAGAAAATGAGCTACAACACTGAGAAATAAAGTCATGTTGGTCTGATGTGATTTTTCTCATTGGTGTTGGCAAACTGATATTGTGTCTTATTCTGCTTTCCTTTAGACTTTCTTTAATGATTCCTGCCTTAACAATGTGTTCCAGTGCCCTGTGTTTCTATGAAGGTGATTTTTGTGAGCAGTAGTTGCCTGGATGACTTGACTTTGCTTGCCACTTCCTCTGCCTGTATTTGAGGCAAATGTAGTTATTATGTTTATTGAATATTTTCAGATCATATACCACCCTATACTTAATAGTTTTATTAAAGCCCTTGCACCTAGTCCTGCATTTTTGTTTGTCAGTTCTTTAAGATCCACAGATGACAATTATTGAGGTTTTTCTAGTTTTGAGTGGATTAAGCTCTTTGAGTTTTGCTGCTGTTATCATGTTCTTTGCCTTACAGGCATCCTGAATTTCCCAGGCTGTAAAATAAGAAAGTTAATTTGATTTTGAGACTATTGAAAGTTGGCTCTAGGGCATCTTGATGTTGGATGCTTGCTCTGCACAAGCGTTGTGGGATGCCTAAGTGAAATTTTTCTTTCGTTGTTTAAAAGTAAGCAGAGCAATGCCATGGAAAACACTGTGTCTTCATTTCCTCTTTCCCCCTAATGGAACATTTCTCCTGCTCCTCCTCTGCATGGCTCTGTGTGTTCATTCATGCTAAGCAGGAGTGGCAATAATTCCTCTTCCCAGTGCTCACTCCGTCATTCAGTGGTGGACCATCCAACAGGCAGCACTGCCAGGCACCTTGTCCTTCTGCCCAGAAGGGAAGTTGTGCTTCTGCTGCTGCTGTGCTGAATTCTTTCAATAAAAAAAACCCAAAACAGCCAGCAATTTATCTTTTATGTCTCAGGATTTTGCAAGGACAAAAGAGGCAAAGCTGCATGTCTGGGTAGTGAAATGTGGTATTTCTCAACAGATGATAAAACCCAAAAAGCTGTTCTCTGAATGTGTGTAGTAAGGCTGGGAATGGGTTAGATGTGAATGATGGAGAGAGCCAGGCTGACTCACTCAGACACATTTAAACTACTTGTGTAGTTTCTAGTTCATGGTGAGTTAAAGTCCATTCAGATTCATAAAGAGCGTTTTCCCAGCTAGTGAGGTGAGTGAAACCAGTTCGTTTCTGGTTTCCCTGGGGAATTACAGAATTACAGAGTGGGTAAGAATAGATAAGATAAAAAGATCAAGCCACCACAAAAAATGTATTTGAGGAAGAGTTGTGACTTTGCGTGGTGACAAGTTCTCTTAAAATAAAAACATTTTAAAAAAACTGAAGCTCAGCAGATGGCTAAATAATCTGTTGTTGAGACTGAAAAGATGGAGGCTGAGGAGACTTCTGGAAGAACCTGAGACACCCTGACAGAGGAGAGGTACAGTGTTTCTCCTTTCCTCAGGTCCTTCCCTGCCTTCCGTCTGCCCTTCCCAAGCCCTAGGGATCAGATACAAATGCCGTTAAATTCAAGCTACTGAATTGAACAGAGGGAAGCTGGAGGGCTGTAAACAAGTACAATTTTTGGAGTACATGAAATGTCAACTCCCTAGAAATTGTGTTTTTATATTCCTTTTTTCTCCTGAATTCCTCTGGGGACTAAGACTAAATCTTAAAATCTTTGCCAAAATTTTTTCTTAAATCTTAAGCTTTTAAAGATCTAAAATTATTTCAAGATTTTAGAACGTCGAGTTTTAGAATCAGAAGAAGTGAGGAGGCAAGGGTTGTCCTGAACAGGAGAATTTATGAAGTGGGTATGATGCTATTGCTTAAACAACTGCCTGCTTGGTCTGTTGGAGAGGCTTGTTGGACTCTAATGGTTTTTGTCATTGCCAAGCCAACTTCTTTTAGCCTTTCACAAAGCAGAAAAGGAAAGCCTCGCTCACATTTTGAGGAGTATTTGAAACCTACTGTTGCCTCAAGCTTTAGCTTCCTGTGCTGTGCGGTAGAGTGTCTGATAATGAAAGATGAAAGCTTTCTATTTTTGTCTTATGAATGTAGCTCATGTTTCATGGGCCAGATTGGTTGGTTTTTGTGTGTTCCTTTTCGGTACTGCCTTTATCGTGGGGAAGGGAGAAGGAGGGAATAGCAACTTCACTGAGGTGCTAAATTTAGAGTGGTTAGAAGTGAGGTTGTATATCTGGGGTCTTTCCAGCTTTTCAGACTCAAGGCACCTGAGGAGGCTGAATTTTGACCAAGCCTGTTGAGTTGAAAGGACAGTTCTTGGGCACCAGAAACTCTCTTGTCCTTTACCCCGGTGAATATCACAAGTGGCAAATCTGCACACCTTGTTAAAGCAAATTTTTCTTTCTTTATCATTTGAAGTGTACTCTGCAGATATAGATGTCAGTGGAGTGGTCTGATCTAGTCAAACTTAAAATATGCATTTTAAAAAGTTATGATCGAGTCTGAGTGTTTTACTTCTGTATGCCTGGTACACTAAAGAACTTGATGCAAAAATTTTTCTTTACATAGAAGTATTCTCAGAGATGAGGGACAGTGGATTTGTGGGTTTCTTTGCTAGCTGTGCACAGTACAGAGAGGGTACTAAATAGGATGGGTCTAGTGCAGAAAGAGGACGTAGAGAAGAGGCCATGATGTTCTGGCCCTTGCATGTCACACATTTCCTGTGTTAAATTTGTTTTGGAAACTTGCTTATCTGAACTGTAGCTGTCCAAGTGGTTTTTAGTGTGTAAGTATAAAAGCAAAATAAGATTTGTACTTCCTTTCTTTAAGATCTGTAGCCTAGCTGTAGAATTAATTAATGTATAGTATTAATAGAATTAATTTTTTCATTATAGTTGTTTATATTGGATTGTTCTCCTACTTCACCTTGCTCTCAGATGTTGGCATTTCCACTTTCTTTTTTAGGATGATTGAGACCTTCATTAAAAACATTTCTGCACATGTGTTACAGAATGAAATGCCGTATCTGTTCACAGTATGTTCCTGCAGTAGGAATTTTTCTGTGGAGACAGAAGCCTGCATACTTGCATGTGCAGTGTGAAGTGCTTCAGCACCACTGCCATAGTCCAGTTTGCAATTCTGACTACAAGCCCCAGAAAACAAGTTCTATTGCTCAGCCTTCTCTCTCTTTCTTCCTTGGCTACTGGCTTCCCAGCCTGCCATCATAACTCCTCTGCAAGTGTGGTCTGTGGGAAGGAATAACTGCTTCAGCTGTTCTGGCAGAACTCAGGTTAAGTGAATGCTACTGGATTTTGCCTCCTGCTGAGCACTGGCACACCAGGACAGCATTCCACAGCGAGGACGACTAAGATCCCCTGCAAAATAGTGCTGTTTTCCCTAAATATAAAATAGTTAGGGTTGTTAGCATCGATAGTAGCTGCTGCTTTTTGTGATGGTGTGCCTAAGCTGTATCTTCAGAGTGTGAATGACTGAGATGTTCAGCACCATGCTGCCCTGTTCGTTATGAACTAGCTAACAACCTTAGCATATTGACAGTAGGCCCTAATTTTTGTGATGGCATTATCCAAACTAGTGTCTTGTGGAGCCAGGTGTCAAGTTTTCTTTATTGGAAAAAAAAAAATCACGCTGGTGCTGCTGACAGCAGGCAGCAGCTTCCAGGTAAATCTGCTGGGTTGCCGGTGAGTGTGAGGAGAGTTCAGCTTCCGAATGCTTTCATACAGCATCAGCATCTTCTTGTCAGGCCCTGTGTGCATACTCAGCTGCTTGGGTGGCCCTATCTGCTGAGAGAGGTGGTGTTCTGTGGAAAAAGACATGGCTCACATGAAAGCCTCTGGGAAAGCTTAGTTCACCTTCTTGAGTGTACCTTATTTTCTGGAAAACAAGAGCTGCGCTAGGGGACATGCAGCCATCAGAGGCTTCATTGCTTTGAGTAAGTGAAAAGATTCATAGTGGTGCTTTTTTAATGACAAACTCCAAGACTAGGAAGAGGAGAATAGAGCACAAACAGTGAAAGGTGAGGCTTTGTACAAGAGCTAGCTTCATGTTTGTTCTGCAATATGAGCTCAGCGCTTGTTTTCACCTGGTTATGAAAATATGAAGCTTCTTGGGTTTTGCTGTTTCATACTTACAAGACAGCACAAAGGGTGTCTTACAGTGTATCTTTTTGATCCTGTTTGCTATAATTCAAAGCATTGTATTCATATTTATATGTCCAGAAGACATAAAAGTACATTTTAATCCTAGTCAAAATGACAAAAAGGAGTACATTGGAAGATGTAAGAACATTGGAAGCACATCCAGAAAGGAGAGATGGTGCTGCCTGTAATACTTGTCTTTGTAGAAAGGAGATTTTATTGCCACCCTGTTAAGAGGTGAGTTTTTCTGAACGTTCTAAAGGTTTTAAAGTAAGTTTTGTTTTGTAATGCACAGTGGCAAAAAGTAGAGATGAACTATTTTGATGATAACATTTGGTAGTTCATAGAGGCACATTATTTAATATCTTTGCTTAGCAAATTTAATTGTTGCTGATGAAAATTGTGAAGTTAATACTTACGTGACCCAAGGCAAACAACTTTGAAACAAGCCTGTTCCTGAAGTTTTCAGCTTTAGTAGATACCTCAAGTCAGACAAAACTTCAAATGCATGACTCATGGCTCCCAGCTAGAAGTGTTTTGTTGTTCCTAAGGGTGCAAAGCGATTTCTTTTATGTTTTGGGCAGTGAGTCATGGTTGAAAAGCAGTAGTGCTTCTAAGCAGTAGTCAGTAGTGCTTCTTAAGGTAAATTGAGCAACAGTGATTTTGTGGACAATGAATGGAGTTCATGCACCCTTAGCTATCTGTGGGGATGGACTCTGGTTTGATGTCGTGGATTTACTTATGAAAGATGACTAAGTGGTTCATAAGGTTTATTTTGCTGGTGTGTTTGACCTCCTCTGAAGTCATTGCTGACACAGAACTTGAGTTTCCACAGTTTGATACTGGTGACAGACAGATAAGACTGTTGATGATTTTGATCTCATTGTAGGTAAGTCATCGGCTTGTGCAATGAGCTGATAAGGCCTGGCCTGGTTCAGCATGCTCTTCTGTTCCTCACACACCTACTAGGACTTGCAAAACGTCCAGGCCACTGTTACTTCCACCTGACTGCTCAGCCAGGTCGCCAGTGCTGTGTCCTACGGTCGTTTGGAGTGTCCAGCCTCTCCATCATACTAGCTCAGCATCTGTGCCATCAAGTTGTGTCTGTGTGTGGTTTCTGACTTCTTGTTGCTTTTAAGGTAAACTAAAAGCACCTTGCCATCACTGCAAGCTCACCTGATAAAAGCTCAGCCTCATGAAATTAGAGGTGTTTTGCAAAACCTCTGGTGGGAAGGAATGAGGTGTCAGCACTTCCTGTAGTACAGTAGCTGTGGATCTGGAAGAGAAATCTAGTTCTCACCTGCTCTTCCAGGTGAAGCCCTTGTGCCTGCACATAGTTGGCAGCGGCAGCCATCGATTCAAGCTGCCTGCCTGCAGGTCTGAAATTGTTTCTTCCCGTGTGGGAGGGAATTTTATGCTCTGGGATAAGTATTCTGGCTGCATGCGTGTAACTGCCTCTCTGTGGCACTCTCAAGACCAGAGGTAAGTGGGGCATTTCAGCTTCCTAAGCTGCCATGTGTGGGGTTCCTCAGGCTGTGGTAACATCGAGATGCAAAGATATTTGCACAGCTGATTCCAAGTCAGGGGTGGAAGAGCTTAGCGGATGGTTGGCATGACTTTGGAACTGCCCCCTCAGGGGCGCCTCTTCTTTGCTCAGGCAGCAGGCACCAGACAAGGAAAAGCATGAAAGTGCAACTATTTCACAGTTCATGGGGCAGCTGGGCAAATGACTGAGTTCCCTGGTGTCTCCTTCCTCAGAAGCATAGATTTTGTGTTGTGAAGGGTGTGGACTGCAGCTGGCTTCCCCAGTGACTCTGCTTGTCTGCTGATAGTGTTGTAGATGGAAGATAAATTGCTCATCATTGCAGTCTGACAGCTGCCTAGAGAGCAGAGTAGAATTAATTCCTGAACTTCTTCTTTAACTATTTCATTTACCTGGGTGGATGCTCACTGCTGAATGTCTAACTCCTTTACAGGAATGAATAGTAATAGAATTATCTGCCGTGTTTGTTTCACGTATGCTTAGCATCCTAGATAACACAACAAGTATGTGGTTTATCTCGCTCAGGAAAAAATCTAGGTAGTTAAAATAAGCTGGAAATGCAATCATACTCTCTTTGGTAGAGGCTGTTGCCTTGGGCTGTGGCTTATCTCATTAACCAACCATGAAAACTGTGCAGTTTTCCATCTTTGCTCTTCATCAGGTACATTACCATTCATATTATTTATCTACAGTTGTTCAGGGCAACAGTGGGTAGGGTATTTGTGTATTTCTGGCATATTTACACAAGGTTGCTCTCTGATTATTTCGGACTCTGGAGTTGGGTCTTCAAGTGCATGTGTTGATGGACAACTGCTCTGTAATTAAGAAAATGCCCTATTCATTCAGCAGGGGGGTTTGCTAACCTTGTATTGTGCCATTCAGTTACCTATTGAGGTGTTACGCTGTGAATGTGCTGTGGTAACAACAGGCTGTTGAAAAAGCTGGTAGCAAAACAATAGCCTGAAATAAAATACTTTCTGGAGGCCTCTCAAGGGTGGTTAATAGATAATTCCTGAGCTTTTAGCTTTTAAAAGTCTTCTCAGAGCTCCAGCCAAGTTACAAAACATGTTTTGTCTGGCAGTCGTGTGGATCAGTGAGCCAAAGGGTTATGAACAGTTAAGAAAATCCTTTCTGACAGAGTTTGGGCCCTTGTTTTGGAAAAGCTGTCGAGAGAGTAGGAAGAAGGTAGGAGTTTCTCGCAGGTCTCCATCACAGGTGTTTGAGAGTCACTTAGGTAAGTGCAGTTTGGGATATGCATTTGTTGTTTCAAACCTGTACTCCTCTATTTTGTTTTTGTACTGATAAGATTGATTATTGGTTGGAGAAGGCTGCTTAGCTGCTCATTTAGCATGGCTATAACCTTTCAGGCGGGAGAAGACTCAGGGTATGGAATCCTGGGAGAGGGCTAAGGAGCTGCAGACACCCCAGGCTGGGACCAGGTCTGAGCAAGAGCAGGCAAGAACCCACCGATAAGCTTGGGATCTTAGAGAGGTGCTATGGCAAGGGCTGGAGTGCAACCCAGATGTGCAGAATCCAAACAATGACTCTGTGGCCACCTTTGCTGTTTTTATTGAAATTGCAGAGCTCTGTGAATTTATAAAAAGGAGACCCTGGCAAATGTTGTCATTTGAAATGTCTAATTTTAGGTTATAATTTATTAGAGCTTTTTTTCTGAAGATGAGACTCAATTTTTTTCCCAGGTTTTTTGTTTATTTAGTATCTTGAAAGAGAAGATTCTTTTATAAAATGAAATGTCATTGCTCTGTACAGTTCTGGGACAGATGCTGTATTTTGTCATGTTGTTCTCATTGGAAAGCAAACATAAATATAGTTACAGCACTGTTAAATGCTGTGAGTAACCTAACATACTATATTACATACTGTTTAAGATTTTATGCAGCCAAGCATGTTAGCTTTCACTGAAAGAACATTTACTACAATTTTATTTTAGTAATCTGCAAGGGGTTGCTAAGTGTACATGACAAATGAATTGCTTCTTGCAGTAATGTGAAGAAAACGGTAAGAAATTCTCGACAAAGTCTTCTACTTCTTTAGCACTAAAGAAATCCTGTGAAAAGAAATCTGTGTATCCTTCTTGTGTATTTTCTCCCTCCGCTGTATACCTGTAAGCATGTATGGGGAGGGGGACAAATGGAAACAACACCCAATCTGAAAAACATGTTTATTTGGTTTTCCTCTGATGACTTTTAATTGCTGATGACTTTAAAAGTAAGAGAACTATCAGGTCTTATGTTTTCATGTTTCTCCCTTTCTGTTTAACCAGCTGAATAGTTGATCTATTCTTTTCTTTGTAATAGATAGAGGCTTTTTCCTCTTTTACTCCAAGTAGATACAATGTCTTCTTCCATGGTGCTGTGAAGTTGACCACAAAGGTGGCCTCTGCTTTTTAATTTGCAGGCAAAATAGACTTTGTGTGAGCATATTCAAGCATACATTTGTTTTCTGATTATGGCTTATTTTCTTAAAAAAGCAGCATGAACCTTTTAGAAAACTGTCTTAATGTACTTGTGTAGTGTACAAGTACAAATGTATTTGTCTTGGCTGATGCAATAGCTAAAAGGAAACTGAAAGAGCTGTTTGGAAACCACCTGTGTATCTGTGGATAGCAGGAGTGCCAGGATTACAGACCACTTGACCAAAATGACATACTTTGTGTATGTTAGGGCATATGAATGAAGCGTGCTACCAAGTTAATTTGCCCAGACTGGAAGCTGATTTTGCAGTGAACTCATTTCTTTCCTTCAGCATTCTTAGGTTTGCTTTTTAATTCCGTGAATTAGCATCAATACATGTGGGAGGACGTTTTCTTTGGATCCTGCGTTAAATTATTCTGAAGAAGCCCTGACAGTGAGAGGAGTTGGATGTCTGTCTCCTCATCTATCCTCTTAATGGGCTTTGCACTGTGTATTTTTGCACCTATTTGAAGCAGTGATATTAGTTTTCCAATTACTGTTCGAGCTCTTTGACGGTGCCGATGAGCAGTTATGCAACATGTCTGAGTTGCTTCCTTTTTCCCCTGAGTGAGCAAGGACTGACAGAACAAGTATTGGCTTCATTGTGCAAGTTAACTCTTAAACTGAGATTCGGAGCTCATGCTGTGGATATTTTGAACAGGTCACTGATTAATGAAGATGAGAGGTTACAGCTATTAAAGAAAGCTGGCCCAGTGTCAGGAGAGCTGGTTCATGTCCTTCTGAAAAGTAGAGTACAAGTTCATGCAGCATTTTTGGTTTTCATCCACTGTAGGAAGCAGTGACTTTTTATTTATTTAAGGATAATCAGCCCAAATGGCGCTGATCGTTCTAGTGTAGGGGTTAAACAAATACATAAACCCTCACGTGGGCTTGTTACTATGCTACTTAAGTGTCCCAGTGATCTGCCCTACTGGCCTCCAGAGTTTGTTTTTCCTTCAGGGACGTTCGCCATGCCTGTGCTGCCCTTTCAAAAGGGAGCTGCTTTGCCAGATTTATCAGCAGATGCCTCTGTCTCCAAATGAGTTGTCTGTGCCTGGCAGGATGCTGGGGGTGAACTGCCAGGTGGTGGTTCCCTGAGCAAAGGGCCGCCAGGGCTGGGTCTGTACACCTGTATCACAGGATGACTCAAAGTCATCCAGCTGTGGTGCATCACTGCTTAATTACATTGCCCTTCCTCTTCTGCTCTTTCCTGCAATAATGCTATGACTGGACCTTATGGCTGGTCCTTTCTAAAGAGAGGTTAAGCTAGGTCCTCTCTTCCTCTTCCTCTCCTCTCTTCTCTCTTTGGGGATTTGTACTGTTGAGGAAAAGCAAGAGTAGTAACTAAAAGCATGGAACTTGCCTATCTCTCGAGGAAGGCCCTCCTTCCAATACAAGATGGCTAGCAAGCTCTGGCTGACCCAGCTGTGCCCATTCTGGGAAGTTTCCATTTCTGTTTGCCATCTGCCCCTTTGGCACAGGTTACAGCTCCCCTGTTGGTCTGGTGGCATAGAGATGGCAATGGACACCTACGTGGGGTGCTGGAGAAGGAATTCAGTGTGTGTGCACGTGGTGGGAGCCCCTCAGCCTGGCTGAGCCGCCCGAGCAGCTGTGTGGCTCTGCAAGTGCCCTGCAGCGTGATGGAATTGGGGGAGAGTGGGCTCAGCCTCCCTGGGTTAGCCGAGTTACGCTGGATTAGATGTGGCACACAGCTGCATCCTGAGACTGCATTTTGGCACGTGCATGGAGGCTTTTCACTTCTAATTGATTTCCCTCACTTTCTTGCCTGCTTTGTGCCAGCGTGACCTAGAATGTGGAGTGCCAAGTCGGATGCAGTGCTCCTTGCTTTGCAAGCAGTTTTATGTGTTATTCCAGGGTATTAATTTAGTTCCCTTTATTTTAATTAGGAGATTTTTCATCTTGGGTTGAATGATTTACATTTCCTACTGCTTATCAATGGTTTAGCGGATGTAGTTGGATCTTGGAAGAGAGCTGTTTATATGCATGAGAGGAAGAAAGAGGAGGTAGATTCTGCTTCTAATGCTGCATCATCCTCAAATATTTCTGTGTGAATATGTGGTTAGAAAAAAAGCACCATGTATTTGTGTGACTGTCACAAAGCTTGGTGTCTTCCTCTTTAGTGTCCCAAATTGTGTATAGCTATTACCATCCCCCCCCCACCATTGCCATCTGCTTTAATTAATAACTAGGGTAAGATAGAGATGATTGTTGAACTCTAGACTTCCTTTTGTGTGTGTGTGTATGTTATATAGATTTGTTGACTGTATTTTGATAACAAAATTGATTTCTGAAGCTGTACCAGAAAGGTACCAGTTTTATGGGTTGTGAGGATAACATTGATTATAATTTTTAATTAGTTTGTTTGAGTCTTTTAAATACATTAGCTTTTAAGTCGTATCTTTTCCTTCATACTTTTCAGATGGCCTCATTTATTTGTAGGTTCAAAAGGTTTCTCTCCTCCAGGAATCAGCAAATTAAACACAAATCAGTACAGTCTTTTTGCTTATCTAAAACTGTTGGTTACCTTGTATTTGTAGTTTTTCTGCATTAGTTTGTTAGAATGAACCAGAAAATACTTGAATCAATGCTCCATTATAAAAGCAGTACTAGCTGTATGTACAGAGGAGTAAATGCACAGCAAGGGATGGTATTTCAAACTAATAATTTGTAATAGAACACATTCATTTGAAGTGTGGTTCTGCAGCCCTCTATGCATTTGCTAATGATGAGGGGTGGGTTTATAACATCAACAAAGTGAATTGAGAGAATCAAAACACTTTCCATGGTAAAAGTGACCTGGAAAGAAATATTTTCACACAGTTTTATGTTGCCAATGTTTTTCATTCATTACACATACACACATCCCCGACTGAGATATTTTTTTGCCTTGTTTGTTGGTTTCAGAAGCTTCCTGGATTTCACTAAGAATTATTTAGTGTCCCAGATCTGCCAATTATGAGCTTCTCAAGCTATGGGCACAGGAGCAGAGGGACAATCCTCCAGGCAGAAACATGGTGCAAATAGTACTGAAGCAGCTGCAGACAAAAGGGCAGGCTGTGCATTTGATAACATAAGAATTGAGTGCACTGGAGTTGCAACATAGGCATATGAAGGGTGACAAATTTAGCCCAGGGTAAACTTGCCTTTGGGAGGGAGCTCAGTCCCTAGCTACTGTCATGTGTTCACAGCTTTTAAATCAGGAGGGCTCGGCTTGGCATAGATTAACCCTTTTGTGAACTTCTGTTCTTGATCTTGGCAGCCCCCACGTGTTTGAGTTTCCCTGGTTGTGTTATCTGATTGCACTTGGGGTGAGGGGAAACCAGGTATGGTGCATTTCTTGTGGATTTCCAAACCTGTGGTGATCCAGGTGAAACCATGGATGCTGGATGTCTGAGGATAACAGCTACTCTTTTAAGTTTACGTGAACTCAGTAGCCAGAATCCAACATGCCTTTCATGAGCTGCGTGTCAGGAAGCGTAGCGTGTCTTGAGCATTGGCAGAGCTGCTATCAGCAGAGCAGCCCAGGCTTTCCAGATACATTGAACTTGCTGTGTCTAAGTAGCACTTGCTTCTACGTAGAACAAATCTTACAGAAACACAGTTGAAGAGGTTGCTCAGCCTGTCTTTTCTTCTTGCAAGTTCTTCCCCAGAATGTTGGCATGTTGCCAACAAGTAGCAACATAGCATAGACAGTATAAATAAAAACCACTGTCCTTAACAATCAAGATTTTTGTGCAGTGTTCAAGTCTGTGGACTCAGCCTGCTGGAAGCAGAAACATGACAAAGACTAGAAATTGAGTGAAGAGGAAAAATTACTGTGTTAGTCCTCAAAACTGGATTTTCTTGACATTTGTCACTTCTGTGGTGTTTTTACTTTGTATTAAATCCTCTTTCTGGTTTGATTGCAGGGAAGTATCCTTTTTGTGTTCCCCTCCCCAGGAATGATACCTGATTATGAGAGCTGGGGCTTGGCCCTGTGTGTTTGTGTCTTACATCACATCTGCATTTAGTGACCTCCCATTTTTGCAGTTGTTGCTGCACTGGCTCTGTGCAGGACTCCTTAAAGCCTGTAGTCGATAGGATTTGACCCCCTTGGAAGGAACATAATATTGAGTACCAGGATTTCCAGACAGCTGTGATTCCTTCATCATTTGTTTATAGTGACATGATTGTTACAACCAGGGTCAGATCACATATTGTGAACCCTGAGGACCCAGAGAAGCTTATGTTTTTTCTAGCTAATTTACCAGGCTTCAGAAACTTCATAGAATTGATTGATTTGTACTATGAGTGAGTCAATGATGTATTTTGAAAGCAGTTATGTATTTTCATGTGGCTGCAGGAAAGTGAAACTGCCCCCTCTCCCCCACCCACTTTTGCATGGTTGAAAGCAAAATGCTTCAGACTTTTTATTAGTAACCACAACAGATGCTTAGCTTCTGAAATGGCTCTGAGGCATCAGATTCAGAGGAGCTGAGGTCACAGGCTCCATGCTGATTATATTGTTGGATTAAGCACTGTAGTCTTTATCGTGCAAAGAGTGGGCATTGATATATTATTTTAAAACCCTGGTATTTGGCATCTCTTCTTGAAAGGGTTATATCTACTTGCTTCTGTCACCTGCATTTTTAGATGAGGGCCTTAACTGCATGTCCGTGTCTGTTAAAAGCTTCTAGGGTGGGGGTGGCCTCATTGAAAATGTACTTTATGATCATGATGATGCAATTGTTTGAGGCAAAAAGCCAGATTTTGTTTTTTCTGTTAAGCGTGTTGGGTAGTGAGCACTCTTGCTTTTTTAGCTTGAGCAAAGCAGCAGCTCCTGGAGCTTCCTTACTCAGCATGGAGTAGATGTCAATAGAGTGTCCCATTGTTTCCACCTCCCTTGACCACTGCTTTAGGAGATATCTATACTTGAAGACAGAAAATCTCTTAAATTCCCATCTAATTCATGAGCAAAGATTAGGTAGTGGCCTTTTCAAAACTGGTGTGAGCTCTTCAATGCAACTGAATTTGAAAAGTCCTTCCATCACAGACATGTTGACGTGGATGTGTTCTTCTCCTTGTCTTCATTTCTCGGTGCACTTGTGTGAGAAATGCTGGGATTTAAGAAAGGGAAAGAGAAGACATCTACATCTAGTCTGCAAGAAAATAAAAAATGATACTGTAGATTGATTGATCACAGGACCCTGATGCATAAGAAATGGAAGATAAAGCTGGGGGATTGTTCCAGTGTTGCAGTTGCGGTGGGAGGTTTTGAGTTTTGATTGCTGTGCTTTACTGACATCATTAATGCTCTCTTCTAAATAATGAAGGTAATTGTTCAATAATACAGGTGTTTGTGTGTGGGCAGAGTTCAAATCTTCAATGTATCTGATAGCCTGTTGGGTAAAATTCTGTGCAAACCTACTAACAAGACAGTGATCATTTATTTATGGTGTGTTTGGGAACTTTGCCATGTTCAAAAAAACTTCGCCGTTCAAAAACTTTACAGTGATTTCTTTAAAACTTCTGATTTCAGTTGTACAAAGCCCTTGTGTTGTTTTAAGTATCAAATCTCAACAAAAGGAAAAGAAAACATATAGAACTTCAAGCAACGAAAGATCTTGAGAAGAGATGATAAGAAGTGGGTAGAAAAATCATGATGGCACACATTTAGGCAGCATGATTGAATGACATTTTTCGTTCTGACTTCTGTGAGAACACCAGCAAAATTGACTGAATCCAGGTGAAATTATTGAAGTGGTTGATGGTTGATGTATAACTCCAGCGATAGTTAATCAGTGTTACTGTGAATTTTGACTAACGATGATGGTCACATTAGAAGCAAATTTAGCTGAACTGGTGTGTGTGTATATTAATGCCATACTTTATAACTGGCAGCTTCCCAGCATGGAGGTAGCAGCACAGTCCTGGTGCAGGGCAGTGATGTCCCTCGCCTCTTCCCCAGAGCCAGGCACAAACAGCATGCCTCCACTCTCTGGCACCAGTGTCTTCCTGCCAAAACCACACCCCCGGCAATGATGTGCGTGGTATGGAATTAAACAATGCTAGAAACTCCATCCCCCTTTTCTCTGTACACCGGACACTAATACTTCACTTATGAGATCTTGCACTATCTGAACTAAGTATTAAAATGCTCTCTGAAGCTAGTAGGTGACAAGAAAAGGCAACAGTAGCAACTGGAAATACAATTACTAACGTTTGGTTTTGGTTTTACAGTTAAACCAAACCCCATTCACCAACATCAAAGAATCAAAGAAACCACAACTTTTTACAAAAAGAAAGGGAAAAAAAAATGGCAATAGCTTCTTTGAGGTGGTTCAACATGATTGTAGCATGGGTTTTGTCTCACATTGGCTTTGAAACCCTGATGATAACATGTTGAGGTTAAAGTCTCTTTGTAGTAGACTACTAAAGGCTTTTGGGGCTTTGTTTTACTTAGGTACTGCCTAGGTTAAGAAGATTTAAAAGAAAAGACACAAATGTGTATGTAAACACTCTGTGTCAAGAGTCAGAAAGGTAGAACAGTGACAAGATACAGCATGAAAACGTTTGCCTGTGATATGCTGAATTTCAGCTGAAGGCTTCCCAGGGCATCTCCAGGGGTAAGCCAGCAAGTTGGTTTTCAGCCATGCTATTGTACAGGTGCAGATAACAGTCATGGGGGTCCCGTGCTTCGAAGGCATTCTGTCTTCTTAAAGCTCTATCTGTATTAATTTTTCTCTGTGTTTTGATCATCAGCTGGGCTGTGTTGATGGCAAGAGCAGGATAGTGCTTGGGAAGATGGAAGCCTAGAAAAGGCATGCCATAAACTGCATTCATGCTGCGGTCAGGATACCTACTGACTTGTCTTATTCAAGGGAACTTGAAATTTCCTTAAAACCGGGGTGACTTACAGTAGTGTGGAGTTGAGTCTGGCCTGAAGGACCTGCCTGTGGGGTGGGGAAGGTGTCAGGCAGTTGGCTCACCTGGAGCACCGTGTTCCTGTGCCCCTGATGCTGCTGGTAGCTGGGCCGTGTCGCTGCTAAGCTGACCTTGGTTTGTTGCAGTCACACATTCAGCTGCAGAAGAGGCTGCCTTTGGTTGTGCCAGACCCTTCTGGGGGTTCAGTGCTGGTGGCACTTGCAGCTTGGGCTGTGGGGGGACTTGTCTCATCACAGTGTAGTCTGTTTTGGAACCAGGTGGCTGCTCACCTTCCCTTCTTGTTTGTGGCCCTACAGCAGCTTTTTCACTGTTAGAAATTACTTGAAAAACAAAACATTGATGTCTCAATTCAGTTTTTTAATCTGTGTTCTGTCTACCCAGGATGATTTTTAGAGTGTGTAACAAGAGTGATCACTTGAGATTGGAGCATGGCCTGTCAGCTCCTGAGGTTGGGAATTGTACTGCCAGCTCCTGGGGGCTGCTCAGCCCGGCCAGTGCTGCTGCTCCTCATGCTGCTTTGTGAGCTCCCTGGGCCTTGTGTACCCCAGCAAAGAGCTCTGCAGAGCAGATTGGCTTGCTCAGCAGAAGAGCTTAAACTGTTCCAGAGCGGACTTGGGAAAGGCTTGTCTGAGAGGAAGAAAAGGCTTGGCTGCCTGGAGAATGAGGAGAGAGTTGCCTATAAACCTACCATCTTAAAAAGAGCAAAGGCCATTCTCAGGTTTATTTTCCTTTTTGGCAGACTGTGCTTTACCTCCATAGAGAAAATTAAGATAGTCCACAAATTGAAGAGCACATAAATTATTATTCTAGATAAATGATAAAGCCCAGGTGGATCTAGTTCACATTACACTTCTGTAGATTGCTCTGACAAGCAGAGTGAGTTGTAAGTTCACAACTTAGAAGTAGTGAAATAGTGAAGTAGCCTTTTAAAAGCTCTCTTCCTCTCCCTAAGACTCTTGTGTTCTGAAATGCGCAATGGTTAAGTAGCACCAAGCAGGTGGATCAGTGCTTGTAAAACCAAAATTCACACACAAAACTGTTCTGAGAAAGTTTGACTTAAAAGACTTTTGCATCAGAACCTTGTAACGGCTTTCTGGGGAAGCAAGCTGATTTTTTTCTAAATTTTCAGAGGCATGAGTAGGTTAAAAACCGTTGAAATCTTTTGCATATCAAGGAGTAATTTGATACTAAATGTTGGGTACCAAGTTGCAGCAGTTGTTATACTTAACTTCTAGGTTTGAAGAGCAGAATAATTTATTGGTTTTGGCATTCAGTGAATTGTAATTTCCTTTTTTTGAACATGATTTCTGACTTTTTTTTTAATTTTCCATTTGGCTGTTAGAAATCGATGTTGTTCTCAGATAAATGGGGATGTTTTGTTATTACATACATTTTTACCAGGTTAATATATTGTATGAGAAGCTGCACAAGTAACACATAGGCAATATTAGTGTGATACACTCAAGAATCTTTGCAAAAAGAGATTATGAAAATGGCTTTTATATCGAATAGGAGCATATTCATTTTTAATATTTACCAGCATTAGATAATTGACATCATAAGACTTAAAAATCAGCACAAAGAGCGATAACCCTCCATCAGTGGTTACTTAGTGGTTTTTGCCCAGCACATGCATCTTGTACTTCTTAGGTAGACAAGACAGTGTGCATTTTGGGAGTGGGGGGATTGCCAGGTATTTTTTTGCAGCGTGTTGGAGGCAAAATTGCTTTTCTGGAATGTGGCAATTCCTGAATGTCTGTCTAAGGGGAAGCCAAATGCAATCAGCTGTGTCACTGCCTAAAGCTGGCCTGGTTGCTGGGTTTCCTGCCTGTTAGATACACAGTGGGAGAAGGGGAGGGACTTTGTCTGGTGCAGGATTTCCTAAGAAAGAAACATATCCAGCATTATGCACCTGCATGACAAGGAAGTGGGAACACTGTTCACACCTCAGTTAGTTATCTCCCCTAGCTGAAAGAGTGAAGTGTATGGCAGAGAAGCTATTATCAGTTTTCCCCGGGAGATGGTAGCTACTCATCAGCTGAGTTGGTGGGTGGGTGGTTGGCCCTGGGTAGGCCATCAGGGGAAGCCCCAGCCATCTTCAGCTCCCACCACTTAAATAATAATAAAGTATGGGAGCTATGGGAAAATTCCATGCTGGAAAGGACCTCCCTTTCACTGCCCATTTCATGCAGGGATAGCAGCGGGCAAAGGGATGTCCCTTTCAGCCCTACTTTCTTGTGCAGGGACAGGGGAGTAGTTTGCTCCCTTTTTGCCATTTCTGGAAGGTGTTTTAAACTCTGAAAGAAAAGATTTCTTTAGCAGAGGAGAAATGTGGTACGTTAGAAATAAAATAGCTGTAAAAGAGATTATCTTCTAAAATGTAAAATAGTTTAACAAAATATCTGGGTTTGAGGGCTGTGAGTATAGTGGTGGCTTTTAAAGATTTTAAATGGCCAAGTAGCTGGTTTCAAGCACCATCCCTCCCTTGAAAGATTGATGGTCTTAAGATATCAAAGTATATAAAGATTAAGTCTTGCAGAGTAGCTCAGGTGATTAGGGATGAAGTGACTGTCACTGTCATATTAGTTCCAGCAGGTACTTCGTATTTTACAGATGATAGAGATGGAAAAGGGGTACCGTGGGGAAGCAAGAGGAAGAAAAGGAAATCAGGAGTGCACCTGAGGACAGCAATGAAGCTCCTGCAGTAGTGTAGAGGAGCAGATCTTGCATCCCCTCAGGACCTAATGGGGAAGAGGGTTTTGTCTTGCACCCACGACAATGGTTTCTTTGGGAAAGAACTGCCTTGGCTTGGGGATTTTTATGATTCTCCACCCATTGATTTGTGTTTGTGTTTCAATTTGTGTATGCCATGGTGAGTACAAAAAACACTTAATTCTGCAGATTTATTAAGATTATATCTTTCTCTGGCCCTTAGCTCTTGGGGCTATCCAAGGTCAATGTTATTGAAATTGTGGTTTATGACAATGGCTATTGAGGAAAACTGTCCTACTGTGCTTATTTATTTTATTTGAGCATTAAGTGTAGCTAAGTGTATTGCACTTTGATAATTGAATCTTTATTTAATTGTTGCTAGCTAAAAGCAAATAGGAATGGCTGTAGAAGTGTTTCTTATAAAATGCTTGCATTGTGGATCGAATTGCATTTCCTCTGAACCTGAAGTTTTTGTTGCTTGGTCTTTAAAGTTCTTCATTATGGTTGCTGTGACACACTTAGAAAGAGAGCAATCCCATCACCAAGGATCACTGCAAAGTGTTTAATCTGGCATTTCTAAGTGATGAAATTAAAGAAGATAAGAATAAAAGCACTGTAATAGCAAATTCTATTTCCAGCTACTTCTGCATGGATACTGCGTCATATGCAGCACACCAGAATGCTTCCAGTTTTAACTGCTGTGCGTAAACACAGAAAGAAGCTGTGTAGGAAGAGGGAAGGTGTGTGGAGGTTCCTTATTATTAACACCATGGACAGGTAATGGGAGGTTTTTTTCTAAAGAGTGCCTGCACAATCTTTTTATGATGGAGAGAAGTAGTACAAGAGTGTAAAAAATTGTTGCACTAAAAAAGCTGGAGCCCAGGGTGTTTTAAATTACAAGTCAACAGAATGTTTTCAACCTATTTTTTAACCAAGTATTGGGGGTCTAGAACATTGTAAAAGGTGAATACCTGGGGAAGGTATCCTACTGAGGCACGCTGTAACCTGAATTGCAACACTGAATCTGTGTAATGGCTGAACACAGATAAGAACAAAAGTAGGAAAAAAAGTAAAATAAAGGTATATTAACACTAATATGCTAGTGACCTATTTTTGTGTGATGGTGCACAGAAGGAAAGCCCCATTTGGGGTGTTACCCCTCACTGATGAGTTACAAGTGAAGGTATGTGGTTGAACCTGCTCCCCTCCTGTACCTTGGCTGGGATCAGCCCTGGCTGTGTCCAGTGCTATGGAGAGGACTTTGAATTGTTGAAATGCAGCTGCTGATTCCTGTTTTTATGGCTTAAATAACACAGTAGGTGGGTCTTCTGGTATTTAGTGTTTTACAGCATTATGGGTTTTTTGTTGTTGGGAATCATGTGGTGGTGAACAGGATGACAAGGAGGCTTTGCAACCTACAGGGGATTGCATTGGCTTTAGTGCTCTGTGTTGGACATCTCTCACAATGCCATGAAACTCTGTTCCATGTCTGACTGGTTCCTAGAAAGGGAATCCCTGTGCACACGGGCAGTGGGTGGCTGCCCCTCCACAAGCAGCTCTGTGGTTAATAGCATAAGATACAAAACTTTTGAGTGTAAAGCCTGTAAATCAGGACAGTCCTAGTCTGCACCACTGGTGACCTCATCCCAAGCTACTTCAGTGACAGGGCTTGGCAGTTGGGTTGTCCGTGGGTCCTGTTGCTGCCGTAGGTGATGTCTGTCCAAAGGTGAGCGTGTCTCAGTTTCTTCTGAAATCCCACCTTCACTAAAGCAGCTGTTTTGTTTGCTCGTTTCAGACAGGGTTATAGCGAGTGTTCATGTTTCTTTGTGCTTCACAGGTGTTAAAGAAGCACAATTTGATTCATGTATCTTTTATAAACAGTTCACAGGGCTAGGACACTGCCTGTGGCTGGAAGTGGTACTGTTGCTAGAGCTGTTGGAACAAATTCAGTTATGCCTGGAAATTTTGTCTTAATTTGCTGATAAACCTCCAAGCTATGTTGTTTCTTCTCAAACATCAGAATTAGGACCCTTTTACTCCAAGCTTCTCTTTCAAGTTTTACTACTTCATTTTGCATTTTTGTGTTAGGCAAATCTTTGCATGTCCATGCCTTAGTTATTAATTCTAAAACAAGGATACTTTTTTCTTACCTGTCTTCTAGGCAGGATTTGTTCATTGCTACCTCTGAAGTAGGAATTGCTCTGCAGATTTGAATAGCTTTCCAGGAGCTAAATAAGCATTTCTGTTAATGGGTCCTCTGACTTGGGCTGAAAGGGAAATGTATGTGAAGCACTCTGTTGTGCCATCTTGTGGTGTCCCCTGTCTTGTTCCCTACAGTAATGTGAAAGGTGCTTCTCTTCTCTTTAAACACGGCATATTTATTGGCATCTCTTCTGATATCTGAGCACACATTTGAAAAAAAAATTCAGCTAATAATTGTTCCCCATACCAGCCTCTGCCATCCGGTAAATACAGGAAATGGTGACCCATAACAGAGTAGGCTTGAATTCTCAAAGTAGTGTGGTGGCAATAAGGACCAGTGAAAAGCTGTGATCTGCATTCCCATGGCAGACAGGCTCACTCTGTCCGTGGCTCCTGTTGCAGAGCAGAATGCGTTAAACAACATGAACAACACGGCTGACTTACTGAAGTTGGTCCAGCAGGAGTCATGAGAAATAAGAACTGCAGAAATCACATCCTTCTGCAAAGAACAGAACACTCTGCCGAAGATTATGGGACATCCTGCTGTGATAAGCAATTGTGTGAAAGAAGAAGTAACATTGTGGCTTGCTCTGTATTAGCTAGCGTGTAGACAAAACAAGTGGAAATTGTTATGCAGAAGCTAAAACAGTGTAAATATCAGTGCTTTTTACTAATAAATGTCCTTGCAAGTATCACTGCTTGGTCTGTGTTTTGGTCGCTGTCAGCTCCAGTAAGGGGGCTGTGTTGAGGAAGCAGTGGTTGACTTGAGGCATGACAATAGAGAAACATGCAGCAGAGCATGCATGCAGCCCTTCGTGGGGATGGCTGAGGTAATTACTTGTGCTGCAGAGCTTACCCCTGTCTGGGGCAGGAGAGAATGGTACTGATGCAAGTAGCAGCTCCCCTTACTGTGTTTTGGTCTTTGGCTGGCCACACAGGCACCAGCGACTTAGGCGAGCCTGGGAATGTGTTCAACTTGGCTAAGTGTCAGCTCAGGGAGGGAGAAACTCTGTTTTTTGTGTGTGAACTCAAATGTACTAACCCCTTCCTAACAGATCTTCTCCAGCTGCAAAAGACTGCTTTAGTATTGGTGTATAAATGAGTGGACACTGGAGATAGGAGTGAATAAGGTCTGTCAATGGTTTTATCATAGATGATGCTTCAAAAGTAGTCGAGACTGAATGATCAGAGTCAAATTCAACTGGGAGGGCTGTGTGGGTGAAGGTGGTGGTGCTGCAAGCCCTCAGATTGGGGCTGAGCTGGGCTTTTTCACTGGTGTCAGTGCTCTGCAGAGAAACACACCATATACCAAGTGGTGCCACCATTTCAGATGACGCAGCATGCGTGTTCCTGTTGTGCCTGAACTAATCAACCCTCCAAAAAAGCCCTCCAGGATGTCAGCTAGCATCTTCATGTAGGGAGGCTCAGTGCTTTTAGCAGGAGCTGCCTCACTGAATCCCAGCTCTGATATCTCTAACATGGTGCTGAGAGGGGCCTTTTATCTAATCGAACTCCAGTTGCTTCAGGATGAAGCATTTACAACATCAGGCATGCAACCCGGGAATTGAACGGTCAATCCTATAGGGACTGAGGGAGGCTGGATGCTCTAACATGTATTGATTCATCCTTGTTTTAACAGAACAAAAACTGTATTAGTGCTGCTGCTTTACCTCACATTATTGTGTGTACATTACATATTGAGTCAGCAGTAGCAATCGAAAGCTTATGAGAGAAATCATAAAGCAACTAATAAAGGTGGAAACTTTAAAATGATGATGTTTTGGATAATAATAGTAATGAATAATTATAAAAATGGGAACGGTATAACTAAGGTATATACCGAAAAGTGACTGTCTTCTCAATTCAAGGCATTCTCAAGATGATGGCTATCGCAAGAATGTGATAAGAAATAAGAAAACGTGTTATAAATGCTTCTTTCATCAAGTAAATTATAATGGAAGAGACTGAGTCAATTTTGAGGCTGACAAAATGGCAGATGCCAGCAGCAAAAGAAACTGTAATGGAAGGAAAGGTATGGAGACTAGTAGAGTGACTTTTAAGAAGTCGAATTGCAACAGTTGATCAAAAAAAGTACAAAGTTGATTGTTGTTTTTGGTTTGGGTTTTTTTTTTTAAAGTATCTATGTCAATCAGTTTCCAGCAAGAGAAAAATATTTGGTTATTCATCTTTTTTTTCAGATTTCAGCAGAAGGAAATTTCAAAACATGTGTGGTAGTGAGTGGTGGGAGCATCATGCAATTTCCCAGGGCCCATGAAGTGCTGAGGTGGTTTCATTTTGTTTATATCTAGTCACGAAGCCAAGTGTGCTCACTGTGTTTTCCAGAACTCTTTATTCCTGGGCATTTAAAAAAGGGTAGTAACGTTTTTCAGAAGGTTTTCATTTCCTCATTAATTTGAATTTGATTTTCATTTCCTCATGAATTTGAAACTGCCTAAAGTATAGGTAAGGTAGCTTTAGTTGCTGTGGTTTGTCTGGCAAAACAGATGCAATTAGCGCAGAGCTGTGTTTCTCTAGTGATCTTACCAAGAGTTACTGCAAGGTAGGGTGGCTGGGTTAACCCAGTGCAGCCCTGTTAATTTAACCTACAGTGCTAAAATGAGTAATAAGGCTAGGATTTGACAATAAATGACAAAATGGATCTGTATGTTTGTTATATTGGTATGCTCACAGAGATATGTTACTCACTGAAACATATTATGTATTGTGGTATATAGAAGATGACCTTGTAGGCCATGAATCTCTGGAGATGATTTGCAGGGTATGTTTTTGGTGAATGTTTGTGAATTTTAACTTGTTTCATGTACATTCTGAGCTGTGTAGGGAGCGTTACAGAATTTGGGATGATAAAAACATTAGGAAATCATCAAATCGGGTATGTGTGTGTGAGTAGGAGTCATTTAAAATTCAAATCATAATCCTATTTTATGCTTAAAAAAAGGCAGAGTAGGAAGACAGACCAAAGCTGCTGTTAACTGGATGTAATTCTCTTCTATTGTCCTTTCCATGGAGCAACAGCCAGGTTGTGTACCCTGTATAAAATTCGCCTGGATGTGCTTGCTGCCTTCACATCAGTCACTTGCAAACCTGTTGGAGTCCAGGAAAACCGGAAAACTTCTCCTGACCCTGTGGGTATTCATTTTATCCCTAGAGCTCCCTAAAATAGCTTAACCTTCGAACTAAGTCCGTGGGAGCACCTCCCCCCACTTCTGGATGAGCTGAGAGCACCAAAGAAATGAGAAGATTTTTGTTTAGTGTACCACAGAGTGTGTACTTTTAGTTTTAGGTTTTGCTCTATATATTAATATAGAGATAACATGGAGAATCCTGGGTGTTGGCTTCTCCTTGTTTTTCTTCTTCTTCTTCTCCTTCTTCTTCCTTTTTTTTCTGGCCTAAGTTCCTGTGATTTAGTAATTGGTAGAGAGAACCTAGTGTAGAAGAGGCATGTTAATAAAATTGATACTTATTGGTTTTAAAGACAAAATAGAATACGCAAAGATTGTTAATTGGGTGATAAAGATATAAAAGCCACCTGCTCTGAGCAGCAGCAGCCATTGTGCCCCTGGAAGCAGCAGCAGAGGCTGTGCTCCTGAAACTTAGATAAGAAACAATAAACAATCCTTGAAGCAGCAGAAAAGAAGTCTCACTTCTTTTTTCCCTTACATGGGACATTGAGAAGGAAGATCACCGGGCCGGGAGCAGAGAACGGGGCCGACAGACCCCAACACAAACCTTTTGGCTCACAGGTGCATTAAAGCACAAATCAACTCCTGAGCCTCTTTCTTTACCCTGCATGTGTTTATCTTTTGATGGGATCTTTTAACTTTATTAATGATTGAGTACTACTGCTGACCAAACAAAATGGTTATGGAGGAGTGGGGTTGTGATGCATTGAGCTGAACAAGTGAGATCATTTTGTTATCAGATGACGAGGTGGCTTATACACAGTGCTCAGATGACGTTCCTGATGGGTTGTGAACCAGGGAGCTCTTTGTTCCAGGTTATCCCTGGAGTTAGGGTGTCTGCTACTCTGAGTCTCTGGACTTCCAAGTGACTCTGACCATAACACTTCTGTGCTCAAGGTTCCCCGGGTGCAAAATGAATATAACAGCGGCAGAACCTTCTCGGTAAGATGCCTGAGGATTGCTGGAGAGTAAGGGTGGCTGCTTCTGCTTTTTGGTTTCTTGGTATGAAGAAATTAAAAACCCCAGGAAATCTAGATTCTGCCTATTCATGAAAAACAGCACTCCTGGATGCTTCTGAAAGCCCTAGACAATTGTGCAATCACACACATACTCATTATTCTTGTCAGAGGAATGCACAGAGACCTGGGTCTTCCTGCACAAAAATAACTTGTTTCTTAAAAGGAGGCTTGAACTGTCAGTGTGAAAACACCTCCAGTGCCTCTGCCCTTGGCACCAGCATCACATTTCCCAAGGGAAGGACTAGAGTGGTGCTTGTTTTTGAGCAGACTGCAATACATGTTCTGTTGCCCTTGCAAGTACTAACAACCATGCAGAATCCTCTTGTCAGAGACATGGATGAGCTGGTATCTTAAGAGCCATTATTTGTTTATACACTGCAGCCTTATCAAGGAGAAGGAAGTCATTGAAAATAAACCATTGATGTTTCACAGCTCATCCAGCAAGTCTTGGGTTGAATTGGGGTACAGGCTACCCTGTTGCTAAACATGAGCAAAAAAGGTGATGTTAAAATGCAGATCTTGCAGTAAAATTTCAAAAATATTAGAAAAAAAAATCAAAGCAGTAAACTAAAGCTGATCCTTGCAAGGGTCACAATGTGAACTTGCAGATTTTAACAGCTTAAGTTATGATAAATACCAAGCCTCATCTTAGCCAATTTACAATGCCATTGTAAAAAAAGAAAAAAAATCTAGTCCTGCTGTAGTCAAGATAGGGCATTAATTTTGCAGTAATAATTGACCTTGTCTTCAACTGATTTTATGTAAAAATCAAACTCTTACTTGTTTGTGAGAGTCTCAATTGTGAAAACTGTAGAAATTTGTGTTACTGGATTCGAAGCTTCAGGCTTTTTTTTTTTTTTGTACTACCATTGCTCAAGAGTAGCTCTTTACCTGCTGAGTGCGGAGTATCATCTTACATCAGGCCTTTCCCTTGTATGTAAATGCACCTTAAGGTAAGTGGGTTTTTCAGCTTTGTTGGTTTTATAAAGATCACTTTGGGACCATTGGTACATCTGCCACAAGAATATACACTGCCATGTTCTCTGTTGGAACATTCTTTTCTGACATAATTTTGTTAGGTTTACATTTAACTTTGTTGTTTGGACTGCTCATGTGTACTGTAGTCATGTTAAAGCAGCCCTTTCTAGGCTCATAAAGTAGCTTGAACCCGTATTTGCAAGCAAATATTTTATAGCAAGACTGTGACATGATTTTCCTGTAAGGAGCTGTCCCATTGAGGTGGCATGCACAGAGCACTCATATCTCTAATGCTATCGACCACTACCTAGAAGGTGCATATGGCAAGCAGTTCTTCAAAAGGTTTTCTTTCCCCTGACTGTCTCGCTTGTGCGTCTGAGGTGTAGTGACCAGAAGCTGCTCTGCCTGTGACACAGGAGATATTTTTTTGGTGGTGCCAGTGCAAGGAGGATGCCTGATCACCTCCCCTTCTTCAGACATGGGCAGCTTGTGAATGGGTTCATGAGTAAGAGTGACACTTAACTGATAGTGAAGCTATTTTGTGAGCACGGGGGTGTGATCTTCCCCAGAGGCTCCCGGGAGAGCGATGTGCACCTACTGTGTGTGGCTGCTCTGAGGAGATGGGTGAGGGAGTGAAAAGTTCAAGGTTGTATTACTGTGAGAGAAAGCTGCTGCTAGGCTGGGGAAACTGTGGTTGAACAGTGCAAAAAACCCCTTGGGTAGGTCCTTCCTCTTTCTCTTTGTGCTGGATTGCAGAAAAGATACTTGGGATAGGTGTATCTGGGAGGAGAGCATGAGAGACTGTCTCTCCCCTGTGTGTGAGCAAGGAGATGAGGCAGGTCTGTCTGACAGGACCAGCCTGTCCTAAGGGCACTTCAGTGAATGGTGGAACCTCACAGGAGGCACGGGTTGTTCTGCACCAGCTTGGCTCTACACCAGTGGTAATCAAAGCACTGGGTCTGATCACATCAACCCTGAACCAATCTGCTAATGTTCAACACTGGTGTACAGCACTTGTGCGTTTAGGATGTAGCAGTTACTCAGCTGGGGTGCTGAAGTTGAAATCCAATCCCTGAAGTGTTTGAACAGCGTTCAGGGTTGGATGCTGAGTTGGCTTCTCAGCCTGCTTCTTCCTCTCCAAGTGAGGAACACATTTTGTGTCAACCTGATCATTTGATCCTGTGCACTTACTGAGCAGAGCTGAGTTCAGGAGGTCCTAGCTGTGTGAAAAGCTCTGCGTGTGCTGTGGGATTTTGATGCAGGTGATTGAATAGAGTGTCTTTTTTTTTTTTTTT